>JAVLUZ010000342.1:1224969-1300772 GCA_036768485.1 Mermis nigrescens | reverse complement strand
TAACCTTATTCTCTTCATAACCACTTGGTTGTCTTACTTTCTGATAACAGCTTCTTAATTCACCGAAAAATTTTGTTAAGTTGTCCAGAATTTGTTGTTCTATTCTTAAGAAAAATTTATATATTCATGATAAATTATAGCAAATAAAATATCCTTTCATACTTCTATTAATTTTATTCATAATTTACAAGTCATTATTAATTTAAACCTTTTAATTTTCAATTGTATGAATCAAACCGTATTTTATCCCATTCAAAGTCAAATTCATCATAATCAACACACTCATCAATTAGAAAAAAATCAGAACTTATTTGCAAAAGAAAACATTTGATTTACCAGAAACTGTGAATTAGCATCTTTGAATGCATTTTAATTTAAAAAACACTGACTGATGCTTCCTCCTGATAAAAAGGAAACTGCATATGACCCTAATGGCTCGACTAAATTGATTTGAGCACGTCAAAACAACATTTTTATGAGAAACGGCAAAACTTGGGCGGAACGGAAATCAAATTTACAGTCAAAAACGCATTTTCTCGTAGCTGAACGTTTCAGCAGTGAATTAAGACTGTCTAATATACTCTCGCTTAAATTACACCTTGCGTATTATTGCGGCTTAGTGAAGCTAAGAATTTTGCATCTTTCTTGCCCATCAACTGATCTCAGATAGCTATTACTGAACATACCTGGGCGTGGGGGGTTTGGGGGTATGCACCTCTCCCAATAACCAAAATACCTCCCCCAGAATGCAATTTTTGATAATTTTTTGTTTTTTTTTCGCAATTTTTTGATGCCAATGGATAGTGCTTGATGAGAAATTTTGAAAATTGGTGTGTTTTCGGCCATATCCACATTTTTATGGCCATTTATGGCCATTTTTTCACCTTTGAAAAAATCTTGCACCCCCAGGGCTTTGGTGCCGCCCACCTATGGTTATGAAGCCTCATTATTCAAACTGTTTACCTATGGCCGCCTAATGCTCTTTTTTCTAATGCAAATGATTAGTTTATTGCGCACTGATGCTGGTAAGAAGAACAAGAACTAGCCACTACCCAATAAAATCGAAAACAATTCCAATAAAACAATTTTGCACGAAATAATGCATACTAACGCTTTCCTATTTATACTGCATTCAAGCAACTTCTGAAAAAAATTTTCGTACTATACAAATAATTCGTTTATTACTTCCCATAAAGTACTCATGCTGGCGAGAAAAACAAGAACTAGCTTCCCAATTAAATCGGAAATATTCCCCAATTAAATGATTTTGTACGAAATAGCGAACGTGTTTCTATATAACATTTAAACACTTTCTGAAAAAATATTCTTAATGTCGAATTTACTTTCGAAATTAAGCTCAAAAATGAACTCAAAAACTAAAAAACCCTTTAACAAAAAAATTTATATCTTCAATGAACAAAATCAAGACACACGCCGTACACAATCTTGGGGTTATCCTAGCCCCCCTCTACCCCCGCAAAAATTTTTCACCTCGCAGAGTGTTGATTATCAGACTCTCGTCGAAAACGACTTGTTTTACGTTTTAGCGATCTTTTATTTAGTCCGAAAGTGTTGATTTTTGTAGTCAGCTTTGACTAAATTTTATTAAATCGTATTAAATTTTTCTTGATCACTTTCTAGCAAGAAAAACAACATCCTGTAAAAAATTGAAACGTTTTTGACACGTATCTCCGTGAGCCAAAAAGGCACTTATTAAAAATTTTTAGGTCAAACCTCCCAGAATTTTTGTTCAATATATGCACAAGTATCATCACCGCCCCGTAATTTCAATAGATTAACCTTTTCTCGCATATTTTAAATGATTTTTCAGCAAGAATATCTAATAAATGTGTCTGCAAATTCATGAAAAATAGTAGTAAACGCGGCCAAGCTGGTACTTATGAGTGCCTCCGACCACTCATAAAGATAAGCATCAGCTCGGACCAAGATAAGCATGTGCTTACTTTATTGCAACAGTCCAAAATTAAGCACAAGCTTAAGTATGTGCTTAAAAGCACGTGCCTAAGATAAGCAGCAGCTCCAATTTTATTGCAAGTGTCTGAGCAACAGTTTGTTGCTTAAACTGGTACTTAAGCACCAGTTCGTACTTAAGTACGTTTATAGTCGGGCATGATTGCCACATAAGTCGGGCATGATTGCCGGACCGGGATATAAGCAATCATTTAGACTAAGCGCATCTTTTCTCATTCTTTCAGATGCATCGAATTCAATACGTACTTTAGTGGTCGTTTTTTGCGGTGTAATTACCGGATGATGAGGCAAGTAATGCTTTCTAGATTTAGGACTGTCTTCAAAAACTTTCTCAATTATTCCATTTTCCAATCGTTCATTAATAATTTTCGAATATTTCGCCAATAATTCAGGATTTTCATAAAATATTTTCATGACCGATTTTGATCGTCCGAAAGCTAAGCCAAAATTATCAGGAAGATTAATTTCATTAACCCTGAGGCCAAGACACATAGTATCTCCCATCAATAGATTTAATTAATTTATTAACTAATGCTAACGCATTTCCTTCATCATGCTTATCAGGATTATCTGTTATCTCTACAGATTCTAAATTCCAAAGTGATTCTATATTAATTAAATTTTCTTCTGCCTTTTTCGTATTAATTGTAAGTGCGCAGAAGCTTAAATTAGAATTTTCATCACAATTATGAACATTCTTTTTTCCTGAAATTAAAAGCCCAATTTTTGATCATCCAGACGGTAGCTTTCTGCAAATAACTGTTTCCATTATTTCCCAAAAATAATCCATGCCAATTAATATATCAGGTTCTAATATATTGGCATTATAATTATGAATTATTAATCCACTATTTTTCGGGAATTCTCTGTCAATATTATTCAACTACGCTTGTTTATTCTTTTTAGTCAAAATGGGCACAGAATTAGCGCAAATTTTTTTACTTGATACATTTTGAAAATACAATTCGAAATTGACAATCGAACTATTAATTTTTTGAGGATTTTTTGAACCAAAAGTGAATACAGATAAAATTTCTTTATGTTCACTCTTCAGTTTTAATTTCTCCTTTAACTTTTTCGTTATGTACGTTTTCATGCTGCCTGTATCAATAAACACATTAGCAAGCACTTTGTGCTCCTTATTAATCAAATCACTAACTAGTACTTGTGCTGTTAAGAGTGTAATACCATCTGTCATTACATCAAATGATTTCATAGCGTTACTTGATACTCTAAGCGGTATTTGTTCTATAACTTCATCAAAAGGCTCAAAGCTTTCACTTTGAAGATTAACCAAAGTCTTAGGGGTCAAAATAAATTTATTTACATCAGCATTATTGCTTTTTCTTTGAACCAAGTTTTCTCTATGATTTAATGCAGAGCGTTTATCACACAATGCTCTGTCATGCATACCCGAACAATAAATGCATTTTTTCTTAAGCTGGAAAGTTTTTGAACTATGTCCTGCTCGAAAACATTGGAAACACAATTTTTGATCAAAAATTTTCTGATTTCTCTGATTAATGTATTTATTTTCATGACAATTGTCATTATAGTGATCACCTTCACGAAAAACACAAGGAAAAATTTTCATCGACATGTTATTTGCATTCTCTATTTTATTCAAAGTTTCGAATTTTCTTTGTTCAAAATTCTTTGTTTAAGCAGCGAAAACATCAGTTGAACCACGTAACTGTTCGTTTCCTCGTCGAAAATTATCATTTTTGAACGAAACTTGTTTTCTTTCAACAAAATGATCCGAAATTTGAAATGCTTGTTCTCTATTACGAAGTATTGAATGCAAGTTTTCACTCAACGATTGAATTTCCCAATCATCATCATTATTTTTCAATTTTCCGAGCTTAATTAGAATATCAGTCAGAATCTTTTCCAAAATCATTAATACAAGTGCAGGATGCGTTAAATCTTCATGTAATGATTTTAATTGTCGTGTTATACAATCTATTCCTTCAAGAGCACGACGTAAATCAAAAGTCTTACTAGTAGATTTCGGCATAGAACGAAGTTCCATATACAATGCTCGCTCAATTACATTATTATCACCAAGCGTCTTTATACGTATCACCACAGCAAAAATTCGCCGGCTGGCTCATCATCATGTAGAACTAGCGGTTCGGGTAGGCGTGGAAATAGTTCGAGATCATCTGGCTTACAATAAACGGTCGAAACGGATGAACATGATATCAATTGGATAATTTTTAATGATTTGAAGAAACTTCTGGATCATTTTTTATTCTCGACTATTTCTCGCTATGGTTAGTTTAGGTAAAAATCATCAACTGTTTTTTAAATATATGAGCAGGCTTATTTACATGAGTTTGAACTACTTAAAAGGATTGGACGGTGTGGGTTTTTGATTCATTTTTTGTTGGTTCTATAGAAAATAAAGTACAGCCAAGTGGTGAGTGCGCTAAGCAAGAAAAGTATAATATAGTGAGAGATGCTGCGCGTGAGACATGCACGTGGAGAGGGTTTAGGTCTTATGGACCCCAAACGGAGAAATAGAAAATTTCCTAAGGACAATGAGACCAAGTAAAATACACAAATAAATAAAAATTTAGAGTTTTCTTAAAAAGGCTTCAAGTTGACCAGATATTGTGTAATAAAGTCGTTTGTGCGCTATTTTACACCTGCTTCTAGTGTCATTTTAAACCAAAAAAGCTCAATTTTTGACCCTCTCCTGCTAAACCAGCTCAATTCTATCATAGGTAGCGCGTTAGCGCGCACCTATAATATATTTGGGTATACCTAACACCTGTGCAAACCCTACAGCTATAACGGGACACATCTAAAAGTTGCAGATTTTTGAAAAGATAGATAGTCAGAAATGATTTTACCGAATTCTTTGTTTACACTCAATACTGAGTGTGTAATGAGCCTGTAAACTTTTGGCGTAACGTTATAACATATACAAATCTTTGTCGCTTTTTTAACCAGCTTGTACACAAGTCAGTATACATGTCTCATACAATTTAATGGCATAGATTTGTAGAGAAAGGAGTTCTCCAGGTAGCGCTTTTTTAAATTTCGCATTAGTTTTTGGATGGGAGTGTAAAGAGTATGAAAATCGGAGGGGGTGAAAAGACACATTTTGGTCAAGTTTTCGACTTGTTTATGTTTGATAAGAACTCCGCTTATGAGTCCCAAGAAATATTTTATCATAGAATTGTAATACGGCTAGAGGGCTACTTTTTATTTACCAGCAAACTTTTGCACACTATACAGAGATATGTACTAGGAATTTAAACTTTACACCTTAGTGGTTGGTATAAAAGACGGATTTTGTCTAAGATTTTCCTGCCTATTTCTTCGCTTATTAGTTAGGATAAACTTAATAAAATTAAAATAAAGTACCTTTTAAGGGCTACACGTCGCAGCAAACCGCATTTAAAGAACAGAATATTGAGTCATTTATGGGGTGTAAACTTCGGAATCAGGGCTGTAAAATGAAAGACGTTGTTTTCCTGTATTGATTATTAAACATTTCACATATTTTCCGGAACAGACAAATGTACTACACTTTAAAAGCTAAAAACTGGTTTGATCTGAATTTCTTTACACTTGATAGGAAGTTAGGTTCAGAATTTTAAAGTTTACAATATGTTGGATAGAGGAAAATAGGTTTCATCCATTTTTTGTTCGCCACTTTCTCGGCTTAAAAGTCGGGATAGGTCTAATAAAATGAAAATAATGTGTTGTCAAAGGGGACACGTCACGACAAATTGCGATTGTTTACATCAATATTTAGCTTTTTCGGGAGGGGGTGTAAAGCCAAATATTGGGTGTGTTAAACCAGTTTATGTTTTGTTTTATCGGTCAACTTCTCCGGTTATGAGTCTGGATATGATCTTAATTTTAAAAAATGTAGCAAAAATTAAACGTAATATGCCAGCTAGGCGCGTTTGTTTACAGTAATAAGTAGAGTACAGTAGTTTACATCTAATATTTATTTGTTTTCAGGCCATTGTAGAGACTTAATTTTTTAATAAATGTGTATCCTAGCATCAGAGTAATATAAAATTTACAAATCCGACCAAAATCATCTTCACACTTAATACATGTGTAAAGTTTAAACTGCAAAGTAATGCGAATCTCATTTTTATTTTTCTCTTATTTTTCATTAATTTATTTTACTTCCAGAGTGCTGCGAAAATGTGAATTTTTAAATATGTTCCATAAGGTCCAGAGTACGAATCTGACTGTATGTTTTCTTTACATCAAGTAGTCATGTGATGTTTACACTTAAAATCATAATTTAGTTTCAGAGCGTTGCATGAGCCTAATTGTTTTCGAAATGTTTCGTATAACGTAAACTTTTTGCAGAAAACCTTTGATCTGTTTAAATAAGTTAGGGTTATCTTGTCTGAAAAAGATAATGCTGATGTTCAGAACAATATTGACAATATTGTTTTCCGCGTTATTGGACTGCTGTCATTATTGTGGCATGTTAGCGAATGTGTTTACTGATTGATTTAATCAAATCATCATGCTAATTAAAAGAAGGTGCTAGCAAAGAAAAAGGCTCCGATGGAAGAAAACAAGGCGAATATACTTGGGATCGTGGATTATTATGGATGTAAAAGGAGAAATGTAGGAAAAAGCTACCTATGTATACGCCTGAAGCTGCAAAATCTGTTGAAAATCAGACTTTCTTTAAGCAACGCGAAAAATCGAAGTATATTCTGCGGCCTCTAAAAAAGTAAAAACTTCTTTAAATAATTTAAATGCTTTACAGAAGAGTGTATAAACATAATCTAAAATGTCCACTTTTTGTAAATTGCTTGCTTGTTGCAACGCTGACTTGCTTCATACTGTCAAAAATGGAAAACTAACTGCAATTGAATTCAGAAGTGTTTTAATTTGTCATCATGAACATTATAGCAATCAAACCAGGCATCCGTTTATAGTGTGCACAATCGTTGCGGGCATGCAAGTCTACCTGCATTTAGACTGTTTCATGTAAGATTATGCGTTTCCTACTGCTTTAAACCAACACTTTCTTTGATTGTCTTGAATGCATTGATGTTTGCTATTTCATTCAATTAGCTTGCAAAGTCATTCCTAGTTTCCTCCATGCAATTTCCCATAGCTACTGCATAGCTAACTTTCTGCTTTTCAAATCTTCTTTTTGTTTAATAGTTTATTTCAATCTGCAGGCCTCAGAATATACTTCGATTTTTTGTGTTGCTTAGAGAAAGTGTAATTTTTAACATATTTTGAGACTTTAAGCGGATCCATAGAACGTTTTTTCCAGTCCCCTCCTTTTATATCATATAATTCGCGTTTTTTGCTTTATTGAAGCGTTTTTCTTTGCTAGTCTTAGAATGGCCATGCTGTGCATCTGTGTATGTGTAAGGCTGTCACCAGTCATTATTTATAGGTTTTTTAGGCAATCGACATGATAGTCATGTACACCCGTGAGCAAGACTAAAGTTTGGAAATTTCGTAGATCGAAAGCTTGACCAAAACATTGATACTTAGAGAAAAACACGTCATTTTTGACATTGATCTCATACACTATTCACTGGCGCCATTAAACAATTACTTAAATTCTACGTAATAACATATAGGTTCTGTTCTTAAGTACCTACATCATCCAAACAGCAAGCTAAACATGCACAGTATATATTAATTCTTGCATTCCGATATTTTTAACGTATCAATATAGACTCAAGTTTATAAATAGGAGTGTCAAGAAGGATTCATATAGTAGTGATGCAGTGATTTAATTTTCTTGCTCTTTTTGTAAACTGGTATGAGCACACTTAGGCGGGGGGAGTGGTCTGGACCCCTTAAATCCGAGAGACCTTCTAAATCGATGAAATGAATTTTTGGCGTACTTTTTAGGAATTTTAAACCCCTCCCTCTCCCCGAATTTGATTGCTGCCCATGTGTGATTAGAAGTCGTCTTTATAGAAGCCTTTACTCATAAAAGTGCACATAGAATCGGAAGCATTCGTTTTTTCATTGATTATTTTTTTTAATATTACAATTTTCTCTGTCTCAGAGGATTATAATTGATAAGTATTAGGGGCCCAGATTCATGCACGAAAGTGTGTCAGACAGATAGTGCGTGTCAGTTTGTATGGTTGACGTTGAGCATACATGGTCTACATTTGAATAAAGGGAGTCTGGATCAAATCCTCAAGTTTTCAAAGATTAAAGAAGCATTAAAAAAATTGGCGGAAAGGCAAGAAATTCCATCAGAAAACATTTAGCACCCCAGTCATTTATATTTGAATAGTAAACAACAATTACAACCTATGGCAAAATTAACCCAAAAAGCGTCAAAAATTTAAACTTGCATTTTTTTGTAAATTAATCTAATTTCAACTTTTACCCTAAGTTCCACAGATTATTTTAGCTCAGCTTTTCTTCTAATCCTCTTGTCAGATGAAAACGCAATGCACATTCATTAGGTACCTACATATAGACACAGATTCACAGCATGACCGGCCTGGCAGGTACAATTTGCCATCATTTTTTGATGCTCAAAATGGCTTCATAATATGGTGTAAATGACAGTGTAAGAAATTCCAAATTCAGACCTTATCAAATTCAATTGCTTGCGCTTCAGGCTTTTAATTTTCATGTTTTTGCCATGAATTTGTCATATCTAAGAAAATTCCTCCTTTTTACCATTTGCAGGGATTTTTATTACTTTATACAACTACGTATAATAGACGAATTAATTGTTTGATGATATGAGAGGTCATTTTTGAGACAGAAGCAGCTTCGTTGCAATGCAAATATGTAAATATAAAAAATGTAATACAAATATATAAAAACGTCATGTAATATAATGCTTAACAACACAGCTTGTTCTACCGAAAAAAGCTAGAGAGTCATGCCGAGCGCTTCTGATTAATTAATAAGTGCTTTAATTGTATGTACATATAAAAGACATAGTTTGTGCTATTTGTAGAAAGTGCGTTCGTTTGGGCTGTGTTCATACTTGGAGGGAATAAGCAAATCTGAAATTTCAAATAATAGCAAAAACATGTGGATTATTGAATGTCATCTGCTTTGCCATACTTTAGGCACCGTTTTTCCTGCATCGCCTTTTTTATTCTGCTACATACACTACAGCCCAAAACTGTAACATTCTCATGAAAAATAAGAAGTATCAGCTTCTAAGCTATTTTCCAGGTTCTGCATAGGGTGGCCGCTTATCCATCATGGCCGTCCGCCCAGTGTGACCCAAGCACGTAGCTGTGGGGGGATGGGGGGGTCCGAACCCTCAAAAATTAAAAAAAACGAAAGAATAGTTTTTTCACACGTTATTTTGTGCTATTTTTTGCTTAGACCACCCCAAAATTGGTGTTGGCCCCCTCTCCCAAAAAATAGGAGGTCCAGCTACGTGCCTGGTGTCATTTTCCGTCCAGTCTGACTATCCATCCAAGGTGGCCATCTTCCTGATAACTACTTTATCCAGGGTGGTTGTCACACGTGGGCATGGGGGGTTTAGGGGGTAGGCAACCCCTGAGAAGTTGGAATATCCCTCCCAGAAATAAAAAGACCCCCCAGAATTCAATTTTTGAAAAGTTTCCTGCTTTTTTAGCGATTTTTTGATGCTATTGGATAGTGCTCGATGAGAAACGTCAAAAAATGGTGTCTTTTAACCATACGACAACTTTTTGACCTTTAAAAATTGTTTCACCCCTACCCCTCGGAATTTTAATGTTGCCCACCTATGGTGGTTGCCCTTTGGAGTGACCATCCGTCTGACCGAGCCATCTATTTAGTTTGTTCATATTCCTGTTTATTACTTTTGTCTAGGGTGGCCATTGGTCCTGATTGGCCGTCCATCCAGCTTTTGCCGGCTAGTTGTCTAGATGACTTATCGCACTGTCATGTTTCTCCAACCGTACTAACACACCGGCGGCTATCCCAATTTCCCTTCTGCGAGTAATTAAGTCATTTTTAGATTGCCAAAAATCCCCCTTCTTTAACTATATTGATTATTTCACCATCACACCATCACAATTCTTCAACTTTTCAAATGGTAATCGCCATTGCAAAAGACATAGCTCAACAGTGATTTAGTTCATCAATTTGTTTTATTGAGTAGCATAAAAAAATACATCTCATATAACGAATAAATATGCTATTTTTCTGGCCTAACCAATACAGTACTCACCGATTCATTTTGTTAAGAATACTGTTTGTTTCATCCTGTATGGCTTGAAAACTACTCTGACACAGTACATTCTGTTTCATTTTGACACAGTAGGTAGATACGGTATTCCTCTAGCATGTCTCTACCTTGATAAAAGTGTATCCTCCTTACTCCAGCATGTCTCCATCTTATAATAAACAATAACACAATGGTCTGCAACTTATGTTTCGGAAATTATGTATGTGTCCGGGCTAACATATTGACCTCTAGGATATAAACATTTCCAAACAGTTATGTTTACATTAAAATAGATAGTATTCATGACAATGTATAAAAAGACAACTGAAATCTTACCTTTAGGATATGAATAATTTGAAACAATAATGTTTACATGAAAACAGACGATGTTTATGAATGACGATCAGCTTATAAAATGAACTGAATGAAGTTAAAACGGCTCAGCTAGATCCTAGTATATTCGAATTTTGTGCTTTGATTTCCTGTGAAGAAATGGCCTTGCAATACGCTCGCCAAAACGGACTGTATTCATAATGCAAGGACATGCTAGAATAAGGAGGATACACTTTTGTCAAGGTGGAGACATGCTAGAGGAATACCAGTTGATACTTTTATATTTCATTCTGGATGTTTTATCCCAGATCAAATATTTATTGTCGCAATATCATGTAACATCTGAAAAAAAACTAAATATAACATAGACTGACGGCTACTCGTGACAATATAATTGAGCCATATTTTATTGTGGGCGGTATTCCTGCATGGGCGGCCAGCCTGGATGGACGGCCAGGCTAGATAAGCGGCCAATCTGGACATTTCACGCCCTTATTTTGCACTTGTAAAGCATGGGACGGCCACACTGGATGGGCGGCCAGGCTTAAAGGACGGTTAGGCTGGCCAGGCGGCCACCCTGGGCAAATTGTCTTTACCCCATTATCAAGCTTATGCACAATATTGTACTTATTTCAGCACAATCATATTTCAAACTCTGATTAATACATAATGACAGGAAAACCATATTGCATCCTGTTGTAGATATCCTTGCATCATTTTTTCCTATCTGTCATGTGACCGTCTGTAGGAAAAAAATGTCCAGACGCTAAAAATCAACATATTTTCTAACCTTTTCCTGAAAACCCTTTTTATGCTTTTTACTCTAATATAGGTACAACGTCAAGTTCGCATTGGTTAAATTTTCCTAGAACTGGGAAATGCATGTACGAACCTACACTAAAACCGTGGTTTTCAAAACTATGGTATAAGGTCTTATAGTGAAATAGCGTCCTAGTTCAATGCTGATTTGTTCAATCATAATTTCAAGCTGATTGTTCTACTTCCTTCTAGCTTATTGTAAAACAATTCATTAAATTTCTCAGAACTCTGGAATAAATGGCAAAACCGTATATAAAATGCTTCAGCTTTTGCTATTAATCCAATTACCTTTCATTAGGCTCCTTTGTCAAGCTCAAATCTACCACAAATGTATTTTAAACATCACTTAATCATTATTTCTTGGTAAATGAGTTTTATCTATAATTGCAGTACATGTCTACCATCGTTGAAGACCTCCAGAAGTTAAACCTGATTTGTTGACAAATAAATTAAACTTTTTGTCACTAAAAACTAAATGTCTCTGTTAACTTGTGCTTGTGGTTTTCTTTTATGATTTTTTTCTGGCAATTGTTGACAATAGTTAAGCATCTCACTAATACAGATACAGTCATCAGTTGTCTTACTATTCGGTAAAAATTCTTGGAGCTTTCTCGAATTCTTTCAAAACAGTTTACAATTCCCTGATGATACCATGTTGTAGCCAGTGTTTGGAATTTGCATATGTGAGGAAATAAGGGCAAGAGGGCAGGGCCTCTGGTTTTATTAAAATAACATTTACGTCCATATATATATATATATATATATATATATATATATATATATATATATATATATATATATATATATATATATATATATATATATATATATGCAGAAAAATGCTCCGATGGAACAAAAAAAGGTAGAATATACTTGGAACAAAGAATTGCCAAGGACGTAAAAGGAGGGGACTAGAAAAAGCTTTTATCTACAAATGTCACAAAATTTACAAAAACTCAGAAATTTCCTAAACACAGAAAAAATGAAAGTAAGTAAATCAAAGAAAAAACCTACCTGTGCCTAAAACTGCAAGATCTGCTAAAAATCAGACTTTTTCCAAGCAACGCAAAAATCGAAGTATATTCTGCGGCCTCTGAAAAAAATAGGTGAACCTTCTCATATTGTTCACCATACAGTGGGCGGTTCCAAAATTCTGAGGGGGTTTTCAAGTTGGAATATTGGCCTTAAAAATAGTGCTATGGCGAGGGAAAACACCATTTTTGAACGTTTCTTGTCGAGCTCTATCTATTGGTATCTACCAAAAAAACCAAAAAGGGCAGAAATATTTTAAAAATTGAATTCTGGAGGTATTGCTGGGTATTTGCGTTTTCTTGTTGGGTATTTTGCCTTGGGGTGCATACTCCCCAAACCCCCTACGTCTAGGTATGGTGTCCAATGCTTAAAAAAAAGCTTATAAAATAAATCTCAAATCTGCTTTTTTGCTAATCACTTGCAACGTTAATTTATTCGATATTGTGGCTAGATAAATATTACAAAAAGTTATATCCTATGATTATTTGCGATTCCGCAATGAAAGACTGTGATTTCTATATAATGCATACGTCCATTCAGTACTCTTCTGGCGTTTAATCCCACCAGACCACCCGGATTTCATCCCCGCCCATGTAAACTGATAACCATTAGGCATGAGAGGTTAGGGGTATGCACCAGTGTTCAATCAGAAACGTCGAAAATTGCCGTTTTTCCGCCATACCATAATTACTATTTTCTCCAGAAGAATATCGCAACATGGCGCTGCTCAGCTATGGCAATATCTGCTTTTGCAGAGTGAGTGGTTCAGTTATCTAGCCCAATGTTTTATCTTTGTTCGACAGGATGCTGCTTTCTTCTGCAGGCCGCAGAATATACTTCGATTTTTGCGTTGCTTAGAATAAGTCTGATTTTTAGCAGATCTTGCAGTTTTAGACACAGGTAGGTTTTTTCTTTGATTTACTTTACTTTCATTCTTTCTTTGTTTAGGAAATTTCTGAGTTTTTAGCAAATTTTGTTGTCTTGTGCTTGTAGATAGAAGCTTTTTCTAGTCCCTCCTTTCACGTCCTTGACAATTCTTTGTTCCAAGTATATTCTACCTTTTTGTTCCATCGGAGCATTTTTTCTTGCTCGTGCCCAACTTTTTGTTAGCAAAAAATTTAGTTGTTCCTATCTTTGTCAGTGTTGTAGCGAACGTCGTTAGGTACTGCTTCCATCTTAGCGAATTTATTCTTGCATTCGCATTCGCTCAACTCACTCTATCAATACCCGCATTAAGACTATGTACAGTAATTAAGCTTATTCTTCAAGTCAAAGAACGACAAATCAATTACCTGCGGATCAAAGCATTTATGATAAATTTACACATGTATGATAACGTCATTAACACTTGTAACAATTTCTAATGCAAACCATTATGAATGCGGAGCAACATGCATGAATAACAATTTTTTGAATCACTGTACTCCAAAAAACTGAAGTGACTTTAGCTGAAGCAACAATCATAATATTGTACTTAACAATTACATGACACATGAACGCTTACTTTTCAAAACTATATTACTGTAGGCAATTTTTCAACCACCTCTGTGGTCACTTGATAATGAGCTGAAAATTGATTCTCATGCACAGAATTACATGAAATACAAAAGACTGCAGCGTCAACAGTAAGCCGAAACCTATGTTCTAATCGCTATGAGACCACTTTTTGAAAAGCGTCATTGTAAACAAACGCGCCCAACTGGCATCTCACACTTGATTTATTGTTTTTCGAATTTGGGAAAAAACCCATGTTTTTGCAAGGCTCGTCAAAAGTTCATATGCAGTGTTTACTTACATACAGAATGCACAGAAGATTTTAGTTGGATTCGTAAATCTGATATTACGCGGATATTACAATCAACATTTAAAAGACATCACGTCTCCACAATGGTCTGATGACAAATAAACATTAGGTGTAAAACAGTTTACACCACTGTTGTGTAAAAAAATGTGTCTAACCGACTTCTCACACTTGATTCCTAAAAAATTTCTAGTCATAAGGAGAAAATTAGGTTTCCGCAAGGCTCTAAAACGAAGATTAATGTGTAGTGTAAACGATATGTTAACACCTTGCTTCGATATTACGACCAACTTTTATGAAAATAGTAAGTCTCCATAATGTCGTAAGGATAAATTAGCATTGGTTTAAACCACATTGCCAGACTGTTGAGTGTAAACATATCCGCCAAAATTGCGTACTAAATTTGGTTTCAGGTTCATTTACAGACTTGAGAATCATGTCCCTGACTCATAACCGGAGAAGCTGGCAGAAAAAAACAAGACAGAAACCTGTTTTAAAGCACATCATTCTTGACTTTACACTCATAATATTGGTTTAGACATACGCGATTCGCTATGAAATGCACACCCCATATAAGGCACTTTATTTTTATTCTATTGGACCTATCCTGACTTCTGAAAGGAGAAAGCAGCGAACAAAACCCAAACAAAGACATATTTTCCATCATTCAGAACATTGTAAACTTTAAAAATCCGTACCGTATTCCCCATTGAGTGTAAAGAAATTCGGTTTGGTGCAGTTTGTAACAGCTTTTGAGTCGTAGCACGTTTCTATGTGTAAAAATTTTGTTGCAAAAATTATTTGATATGATTTATCAATCAAAATTGGGGAAAAAACGTGTTTTTTCGCCCATTTCACGTCTGATTTCGAACTTTACAAACCCATAAATAACTCAATATTGCGTTTTTAAATGCGGTTTGCTGCGATCTCTAGCCCCTGAGAGGAACTTCATTACTGCTGTATTTAATGTACCCTGACTCATAAGCGGAAAAATTTGGCGAAGAAATCTTAGTTAAAATCCGTTTTTTACACCAATTCACTAGAGTCTAAACTTTAAACCCCCAGGATCTAACTCACCATAGAGCGTAGAGACTTGCTGCTTATATGCAGGAATAACATGCTGAATCACTCTGTATTTATGAAAACATTTTAAAAACTCATGACAAGTTAATTATCAGTATAGCAGGTTAAACTCGATAAAGAGTGCTTTCATAGTTTCTCTTTGCTGCCATTCATTCAATAGAATTTAAGAAAACAAAAATGGTATACTGGAGAATTCATTTCTCTATAATCCTATCTGTTGTTATTGAGTCATCAATATGATTGTTCACATGCACAGTAAAGGTTACAAAATTTGTCTCTTATCAATTACACAAAACTTTACCTTCTTTGTCGTTTGATTTCAGAAAAACAAAAACACAGGCAACAATTTTTATTATATTCCTTTAAAAAAAAGCCACCTTCAGGGGAATATACAACATTTATAGCTGTGAGTTGCACAGGTGACTAAAATATATATGTGTATATTATAGGTACCTTCCTTTTCTATATTATATATATATATATATATATATATATATATATATATATATATATATATATATATATATATATATATATATATATATATATATATATATATATATATATATATATATATATATATATATATATATATATATATATATATATATATATATATATATATATATATATATATATATATATATATATATATATATATATATATATATATATATATATATATATATATATATATGTTGAAAATGAAAGTCATTCTTCATCAAATGCGAAAATTGTTTCTGGAAAATTTTATTGATCTTAGAGAAATCAGTTTGAATGGATAAAGTCTGCAAACATATGGATCTGCATATATTTGATTAGCACTCACGAAATTAACAAATCGAAGTAAAATTTTCTAAATTACAGATATGGATTACTGCAAATAGATATATATGAATGAGGTAGTGAACAAATAACCTTTTTTTGAATTTTAAATTGCTCACAATTCATATACTTTTATCTTCATCGAATTTTTCTGGTCCGTATTTGATATTAGATTTTTCAAATATTTTTCAGCATGCTTAGATGTCGCTGTATTTATATACAAGCAACAGACGCTTTAGACATTTTCAACTTAGTCGTTGATTAGGGATAACAAATAGTACATGCTACGGTTTGAGATCTTCTTTGCACCCTCATCAACCTCTAATGTCAAAATATAACATGAATTCCTTTCAAGTTTTTAACATCTAAATTTTCGATTTTAATGTCAAGACGTGAATTAAATCGTGAAAATTGGTATTCATTTGCAGATACAAACCATCATATGTTTACATTTATATAATTTCGGTTAGTTTGTAAGATCTAATTCACAGGACGCAAAGTTATTTCTTAAAGCGATTGACCATCATAAACCTCCCAGGATGCTTTGAAGAAAGAATATTTTTTGCCCTCTTAAAGTTGCTTGAACATTATCAGAGATCCATAGGTGGGCGGCAACGAAATTCTGAGTGGAGGAGAGCAAGATTTTTAAAAGATTAAAAATGGCCTTAAAAATGATGGTATAGCGAAAAAACACCATTTTTAGCGTTTCTCATTGAGCACTATCAATTAACATCAAAAAATTGCGAAAAGGACAAAAAATTAAAAAAATTGAATACAGGAAGGGTATTATGGTTTCTGGGGGACAAGGTATTTTGGTTTTGGGGGTTACACCACTCTAAGCCCCCACGCCCAGGTGTGGAGATCACTAGACCACATCGGCTCGGGATGCATTTTGAATTGTCAAAAAAAAATAATAAATCGAACTTTTTGTAACGTTTGTGTGTGATAATTATCGAATGTACTAAGTACTGTGTCTAAGGCTAAACAGGCTATAATGGGTATAATAACTCTACAATAGCAACGATAAAGCCAACATACATATATGATAACTACACAACAGGGTCTTTAATGGGTAAATTAATGCGTGACATTGTATACAGTGTATAATGCAAAACGAACTAACACGAGTATAAAGTTCCCACATCGGAGATCATGCTATGTAATGGAAGAATGGACGACTTTTTGCTTAGAGCGGGGCTTTTTAAAAGTGCTGTGTTGGGTGTGTCCTGCTGGCTGTTTACTTATACTTTGTTTCAATTTGCTTTGAGATTGTGTAAAAAATTTAAAGTGACTAGAAAAGTGTTTTAAACTGGTGCTTTAAATATGATATTCTACAGTATATCGAGTCATATGTAGACGTATGTCATTGTTAAGCAGGACTACTGCATCAAAATTTTGAACCACTTGTGTAGCCTGATTCTTGCGGAAAAATTTAAAGAAAACCGCAAAGTAAAATGAAACAGACTATAGATGCTTTAGTTCCCTGCTTATTTTATAGTGTTTTAGTGTTAACACATATGTTAGCAGAGGGCTTGTGTCAGAGTGTTCGTGCATATCAGTTATGTTAGCCATTTTTATTGCGATTACAGTATTTTGACTTAGCGCATCAAACAGCTATTTAGTGTAGTTCACGCGTCAAAGCTGATGCTAATAGAATGTTCTATTTTAGCTAGAAAGCTTGATTCGTTGTTTGCATTATAGAAGAGAGAGCGCTGATGTGTGTTTACTTTGTTCCTAGAGCCTTTAAGCATTTGCGCCTAGATTAGTGTTGAGTTGGAAGACTGCAACCATTTCAGTATGAGTTGCATGTTACTTGAGTGATTAGTGTTTATCGTTTGTGTTATACCCATCGCATTTGTATTATTGGATATTTAATCTGCACACATGCACATTCGTGTGTAATGCACTCGAAATAGTATGTTCCATAGTATTTTGAAAAAGTTATTTTGCAATTTTGTTCTGCTTTCGATTCGACTCTTGTCGCAATTCTATCATAATGTCAAGAAAAATTGTTCTTAATTTATGCGTCCTATTTTGTGCGTTGACTTTGGCTCAATGTGGGCGTTTGCTTCGTCCAGGCTCTAGCAATACCGTGCATCAAGATCAAGCAATTCAAGAAATGCTTGTTGAGGTGATTTACTCATCGTTTTCACTCGTAAACTAAAGACAAACGGCATCACTTTGACTTATCAGCATAAATGTACAGCATGAAATTCTGGAAGAGCGAAGGGGGATCAGGCTCAAAACACTGTTTTTAGATATGCATTTTTTCGGCTAAAAACGATGGGTCTACGTGCCAAAACTCTGTTTTGACATTTCTGACATGTGCTTCTTCTTAGAACATAATAGAAGAAGCGGAAAAATTACGGAAAACATTTCAATAATTTTAGTGAATTGAAGGAAGAGCCGAAATTTTGAAATTTTTGAGCCAAAAATGGTATGGCTCAGTTGCCATTCTGAAGGGTCAAACCGTCTAGCCCCAAGAAGACGTCTGCTTGTCAGTCGGCTGGGAGAGTGACAAGTTTTAAATTCATATTGCGAATCACAGTCAATACAGTCATACAATTGGCATATGGGAAGTCTGGAAGGGATGTAGATCCTTGGATAATAAGAACACCTCATCAGAATTCGAGACCTTAGAATTTGATTTTCACAATTTTTCGTGCATAAACGACTCACATATGACTGACTTATAAATTCATTAGTGTTTTTTATAAGTGCATGGTCCCTACTTGCACAAATGTACATTATACATGCACATATACATGGTCGCATTGGGTGATCTGTTCATTTATTATGCCAAAACATATTATGGTTGTATGCAATGATTCGGCATCGCGCGTTGCGTGGGAATAGGGTAATTAGTCGCGTTAGGAAATTTATTGTTCACTTTTCTTTGACAAATCAAAAAATTTGAGCTGAATAGTTTTTGATTCATTTTACTTAAAAAAAACATCTTACATATTCCTTTATTTTTTTCAAAAACTTGCGTCACCTCCAACAGAACAAATATTGTATCTACTTATGTAGCTTTTCCAACAAAGTATGTACTTCAAGTATCTAATTTTTTGATCATGATATTAAACATTTTGATCGTATTTCTCAAGACTATCAATTATTGTTGGATGATCTTTTAAAATAAGTTGATTAGTACAAGTCTAATCGTAGAAAACGCGTGTACAGCAGCTGTTCATAGAAAAGGTTGCTGGAAAAAATTGGCCTTTCTCATAAGTAACGAGTCTATGAATTTATAACTTTCTTGCAACACTCGCGGATATATATTTTTGAAAATTAACTTATGCACGCGTATGAATTCGTAAGTTATTACTTTTAATTTTATGCAACGCCTTTTCACTAATAAACTTACGAAGAGTACTTATTACTTATGGAAACGTTTTAAGCAACAGGGCTCGGGTATGCACATCTTCTAAGATATTTGCCAAATCATGTAGTCGGATTTGCCGTCGTTCCTGGCGTCACTCTTATTCAGAATATAAATTATTTTTCGTCAGATGGTGAGGCTTGTTTTCTACCTAGCTTGAAAATAAATTGATGATTTATATATTGTTCATAAGTGTTGATGATTAACGTAAAAATTAATAACCTTGCGCCTTGTTCAAAGCGTTTGAGTGCAGGATGCTGTAGAAATACTATTTGCTTACATAATCATACACATGGCGAGAATAGGGACACAGGGAGGATGACGTGGGCGACAGTGGGATTGAGAAGTGTAAAATTTTTGAGATGAGAATGACTTGTAATCGATGCCCTGCAAATCAAACTTGGGCATGGGGGGGGGTTGCGGGGGCTATGCAACCCCGAGAAACCAAAATACCCCAGAAATCGAAATACCCCCCCCTTGTTAAATTTTTGAAATTTTTTTCGTTTTTTTCGCAATTTTTTGATGCCAATGGATAGTGCTTGATGAAAAACGTCAAAAATGGTGTTTTTTTATGCCATACCACCATTTTTTGACCTTTAAAAAATCTTGCACCCCTCAGAATTTTCTTGCTGCCCACGTATGCTGCAAATATTGAAGATCCTTGCTAGCACTGATTCAGGCGATCGACTAAAAATGATTGTGTTAAGTCACAGCCATAAAATCATCTCATGTGAGTGAATGTTAAGTCTGAAGAAGTTTAAAGGATTATTTGTTTTCTGTACTTCAACACAACAAATGTAATATAATTCAATTTCCTTATAAAATAGACCATTTTTAGGCGCAAATGCCCAATGATCTCGCCCATTAATTCACCCAATAATTCGCCTCCAAGATCGCCCTCTGCACGCCGAGGCCCGAGCTTAAATTCGTCATCTAGACGTGAAAATTTGCAGCAGGGCTCGTCATCACGTGGAGCCAGTGGCTCTAGTCGTCAAACAAACGGATAAAGATCAGTCAACTAATGAAGACTGTTGGAAATGATGAAATTCATAACATTCGAATAATTTTTCATGATACAATATTAACTATTTTTTTAATAACTGTTCGTTATTTTTGGTCTTTTCTCAATATTTCTTTTCTAAAAATTTTTAATGTTTAGTTTAGAAGGACCATGGATTTCTAGGATAAAATGTAAGTGGATTTATATTCAGTGCAATTATGTTACTTTAGTCTGGTTTGGTTTACTTAATTGGATAAAGGCTTTTCGTCGGTTTCCTGATACCGCAAGTCAATTTCAGCAACTAATAGCGTGCATTGTGTGAATATTATTCCAGAAAGCTGTGTAACAACGCTTATCCTCTATTTAAACCTTTTCATTAGGTCAGACGTCAATACACGCGTATTTATACGCAATAAGCAACTTTAAATTTCGAAAATGTAGGTCAAAAATATGGACAACAAATTAGTAGTCGTGTCGCAAAACATTATTTTTCTTACGAGTTAGGTCATGCTTTGTTCGTTGGTGTCAAGGACTGCACAAAAAAGAGTAGCACGTAGTAGTATTTAAAGGCTTTTTAAAGTTCAAAGAGTATGATTTGTGGGCAATCTATTGTAGGGAGAGTGTCTTTGTTACAAAAAATGTCATATTTTTAGCTTAAAAAACAGACAGTGCAAAAAAATAGATTTTTGTATTATCAAAATGTGTTTTCTGCGAACTACAAACGCATAGAGTTGGCTGCTCTCGAAACTTTAAGCATTTTCTCACTTAAATTGTCGCATTTCAAGACAGCTGAAACATGCCACTCCATCATTATGAGTTCTTCGTTTATAGAACAGCTCTAAAATGTGTGAAACTTCTGAACCAGAGGATAGATGAAATTGTTTGATGCGAGATTCTGCCTCGCAGACAATTTGACAAAAAACCACTAAACGAATTTGAGATTAGAGCAAGCAGATTATCTATGAGTACATAGTTTCAAGCATGATATACTAATCCTACTTAGCACATAACATGCTTGTTGAACTTTATTTTTTCACATAATATTAACTCTAACGCTGCCTCTGCCCAAATTCGCTCTTGCTTAATCATGGGATATCAACAATTATATGCGAAATACAGAGGACGAATTTTTTAGTACTTACATACAAATTTTTACAATACATTTTTCTTTTTAGGGGACACAATTTTGCGTCGCATAAATTCTGTCCATCTTTCTTACCAAGTATCGTTATTCTCTCCTTCTGAGTACATATTTATCAAAAACAAGAGAAATTTAAAAAATTAATAAATAGAGAGAGACCGTAAAAGGTTTAAAAACAACACTGTGAAAATTGGATTTAAACATATGGTTAATGACACTCTGTAATATGCTGACCTCTCACAAGTTATATTTGTCCGCAAAAGATTGGAAAAATTCAAAATTTTAAGCATGTGTTCATCATTTAAAAGCGCTTAATACTAATTTTTTATTCATGTGTTACTCAGTTTCAGTAAATTTATCGATGACGCTCTCACGTTTTATAATAACAAACGAAACATTTATTCAAAACAGCAAAATTTAGAACGTTTTAAAGTATAACCATGGGTTTAAACACTAAAATATTCTGGAGAAAATATCGCTGAACGGGACGGATCTCCTGGATTACAAGGTACATGGCTGTACTCATAGCTCAATCCCATTATATCTTTCACCTACTCTCCACGCTCATGTCATTGAAGTCTTACGTGCTTTAGGAGGGATTATGGGAAGGGCTTTTGACTATCCGCAAAAATATCTGTTGAGCCTCTAAATTGTAATTTTTTTGAAAATCTGCTCTTTAATGCCTTTAAACTATATTTTGCCAAAAAATTGTCAGAGCTTAAGCGTTTTGTGTCAAACACCCTTGTTTAAACTCCTTTTTGACTTTTACCTTGTTTAATTCACTGAGTTTTCCCGAATCTTTTGTTTTCTTGTTTGTGTGTTTATAACTATGGTGCATTGAATGCCAATCAAAAACATGTTTTGATTTCTACATAATTTTTAGAGCACAAGATAGGCACTTTTTTTATAAATTTTTTTGTGTCTATTCCCTTAGAACTTTTATACAGTGTATTTTTATGCGTAGATCAATCTTAGGTTTTTTATCATCTGAGATTATGCCTGAAGCTCTGATTCATCCTCCGACACTTCTGATTTTTAACTGAGGGCCCATGGTGCAAAAGCAGCACTCTCTTTTGTGTCCTTAATTTTAAGTTAAAAAATAGAGGGAACGAAATATGTAGGTTTTTCTGCTGTACGTTGTTTGTTTTTCGAGAAAAGCCAAAATATTAATTAGCTTTCTGAAGCTTTCACCATTCGTTGATTTAAATATGACTAAGACGCACGTTGCAGCCATAACGAATTTAGAAATGTATAGGAACACACATTAAAGTTTCGCTCATAATGTACATAAAGTATAAACGAACTATATTGGGGTAGGAATACATTAAACTATTGTTTTCTTAAGTATCAATTGATATGCTTAGTTACTTAAAAAATTATCTTGTCAAAGTCTGAATTCCAATTTACAAATTTTAAGATAAAATAAATAACTGTTTCTTCCGTTTTTCTTACATTTTTGGCATTTTTCACGACGCATGGTTCCTTTAATTTTTATTCTGTAAAAGTAAACCCGAAAAACTTGTAATAAGCACGAATTTTTAAAAAGTGAAAATTTTTATAGGAAAGTGTGTATGCCACGTTTTTGAACAATAGCAGTGATACCGATATAATTATATTGTTTGATATACCATCATCGCTTTTACTAACGGGAAACCTTTATTTTATCACATTCTCTTTATAAATACAACTTCTGCTAGACTCATAAAATCAGCATATTTATTCACTCGTATCGTCCTTAAAAATCTTTTATTGACTATGTCAATCTAGATAAATCTAGAGAGCAGTAAAAACGCACGTATTGCGATGAAAATCCCATTTCGAGGGTTCAATACACAAGCACATGATTTTTCAAGACACAATGATAAGCTCGCAGAAAGAAAAGAATGGTGTCCTTGATAAAGCTCGAAAATTATTCAAGTTTTTCTAGTTCATTGTAAAACATCTCATTGCTCAGAAAATTAAATTATTTTTTCAAAACCATACATTAAAAAGGCTTCGTTTTTATAATTTAATCTAATGTAAGGTAGAACCCTGACCACTATTATTTTAAAGCCTACCATAGACTTCTGTAAACCTTTGAGTTATAAGAACGCAGTTACACAATGTTAAGAGGAATAAATGCCTACGAATTTTCTTGTCCTCAAATTTAGATACTCGTGCTTAAATCTATCGTGATATCTATACAGGTTCTATGTGGTAATACTGTGAGTTCAGTAAATAAATTAATTACATTTTTCAAAGTATTTTAATTAGGAGGTGATATAAACTACGCGTTTCTGCAATTATCAATTGATTAAATCGTTGGTATGACATGAAATGTTCGAATGTTAATACGCAAATAGTCTGTTAGCTTGATATGACTGTAATGTGTTGCTAATTATACTTGATGTACGACTTGTCAAGATAATATTATCGACAGTGCTGATGACAGTAATGCGTTTTTGACCATTACCGTAAATATCGGTTTCTCTCGGCTGGAATCGTTCCAAATTTATTCTAGTTGATTTATGATGGATAAATTATATTTTTCATCACTTTCAAACGAGTCGTCTTTATCCTGTTTTGCATAGGTCGTTCTGCAATTTTTTAAAGAATTTACACCGATAGTAATTTGGACCATTATAGAATTGATACGGATCATACCCGTCCGCATACCCCAACATATCAGCTAACCGTGTGCAAAAATCCACAAAAAAATTTTGAACTTATCTGAAACACATTTTACTTTCTATGTAAGTCAGAACGTAAAAAGGTTATGTGCTTTTAGTAAGTATTTAAAAGATTTCCTCTTCCTATTAGAATTCTTCTACAAGTCAAAACTTATCAATTTTTATAATGTAATTTAGCTTCGCAAAAATGCGATTTATATTGATTACATAGCGCATGCCACGAAATTTACAGATTTGAGTCGGATGTTGCTGTATTTGATGCAAAGTGATTTTGTAGCATGACATAGTGCAATTTACGATTCTTTATCCTACTTTTTACATACTTGATAATACGAGGGCCCAACTTATCTAGCCTCCGTAATGCTTTTCATAGGGAATGCTTTACAGCACGGGCAGAGTAAGGTTTTTTGGTGAGATGGGCCTTTTTGGCGAGATGGGCGCTTTTGGTGAGATCGGCGTTTTTGGCGAGATGGGCTAGATGGTCGTTTTTGGCAGAAGTGGGCGCTTTTGGCGAGATTGGCGTTTTGGCGTGATGGGCTAGATGGTCGTTTTTGGCGAAATGGGCGCTTTTGGCGAGATTGGCGTTTTAGGCGAGATGGGCTAGATGGGCGTTTCCGGCGAGATGGGCGTTTTTGGCGAGATCGGCGTTTTTGGCCACATGGGCTGGGCGTTTTTGGCGAAATGGGCGCTTTTGGCGAGATTGGCGTTTTAGGCGAGATGGGCTAGATGGGCGTTTCCGGCGAGATGGGCGTTTTGGCGAGATCGGCGTTTTTGGCGCGCATGGGCTAGATGGTCGTTTTTGGCGAAATGGGCGCTTTTGGCGAGATTGGCGTTTTAGGCGAGATGGGCTAGATGGGCGTTTCCGGCGAGATGGGCGTTTTTGGCGAGATCGGCGTTTTTGGCCACATGGGCTGGGCGTTTTTGGCGAAATGGGCGCTTTTGGCGAGATTGGCGTTTTAGGCGAGATGGGCTAGATGGGCGTTTCCGGCGAGATGGGCGTTTTTGGCGAGATCGGCGTTTTTGGCCACATGGGCTGGGCGTTTTTGGCGAAATGGGCGCTTTTGGCGAGATTGGCGTTTTAAGCGAGATGGGCTAGGTGGGCGTTTTTGGCGAGATGGGCGTTTTTGGCGAGTTGGGCTAGATGGGCATTTTTGGCGAGATGGGCACTTTCGGCGAGAAGGGCGTTTTTGGCGAGATGGTCGCTTTTGGTGAGATAGGCGGTTTAGGCGAGATGGGCTACGTGGGCGTCTTCGGCAAGATGGGCGTTTTGGCGAGATGGGCGTTTTTGGCGAGATGGGCTAGATGGGCTATGATTTTCTTGAGTGCATAGATCTTTGCATGAACATAACGAGTTGTCGTATTTTTTCTCATGGTTCATCTGATATATTTATCTAGTGATCGATGTGGTGCAACATTTTCGAGCTAACTCTAAAAACGGCTGTACTTATACGCATTCTCGCCTACATATCAATATGCTTAATGATAGTTGACCTTGTTCGCGGCGTTTTAGGGCCTTTAAGCTACATAAGTACGTACACGTACATACCTAGTACCTACCTACTGTAACTACATTATGGCTAATGTTTGGGTTAATGTGTTCCTACGTGTGACGTATGCCTGATATTAGCCTATGTTGCTGTTTGCACTGCCTGCAATAGCGCGTAAAGCACAGTTGACCTTGTTCGGGACGTTTTATGGCCTTTAACCTACATAACATCAGTACGTACACTTACAGCCTGCCATAGTGCGTACCTACTCGTAACGTTATTTCGTATTCCACGCGCTTTACGGGCAATCAAACACGCCACATCTCGGCTGGCGGTTTTACGGAGGCTAGATAAGTTGGGCGTAAACGAGTATGTACACTTTTTATCGAATCCTTTAATCCTCGCACTTATTTAAGATTTATATTTATTATGCTTATTTGTCATTTTATTTCCGAACAAGTTTATCTGCTGAAGATGCAATAGAAAAAATTAAAATGACTCGTAAAAAATTGAAAAAATTCCTTACTTAAGGGTTTTTTGAATCATGGTCATAGTATTTTAGGTCTCATCTAAGAAATTAAAAATGTTTCATTTGTATAAGCCGCGCGAAAACAAGATACTTAATGTAAAAAGCACAGTCCCTTGGCTTGGAAGAATTTTTTATGCTCGAGAATAATTTTTGCTTTACGAGAAGTGTTAAAGGTAGTAGATGCCATCCTTAGCACGAAAAACTAAATTCTGTAGTTTTATTCTTGGTAACTACCAATAGTTTTAGACTGGTTGTCCGATATATGTACGCATGAATAAATATAGATCCTATCCTAGAAGAAATTCACTTCTTATTTAATATACGATGCTTTTTGTTTTTTATCCTTGTCGTTGCAGATTCGAAGAAATTGAGACCAGTAATCTCTGACCCAAAAGCCACGATTATACATGGGCGGCAACCTAATTATGGGGAATGTGATGGGAAAACGCCAACAAAAAATATCACCAGAAATTTAATTCTGAATTGTGTCGATTTTTTAGAATGTCCGCTAAATTCTATAAATCCGAATCTCCTAGTTCATGACTGGCCACGATCATAGATACATAGAATGGCCGGTCTGCAGCCGTCGAACCGTTTAGAAAGGGTCATTTAGGGAGCCTCTTCGAGCCAAAATGGAAAAAAGTGGTAAAATTACTAAACTTGCCGTTACAGCTATTTTAATCCACACTTCTGGGTAAATTTAAGTAATATTGCAAAAAATTAAATTTTTCTGTTTTCAACTTCATCCCACATTATTTCTTGTAAAAATTTTGCATTTTTTCCCTCGAGGTCTGACCGGACAATACATGTGCTTGCATGGTTTTAAAGTTCAAGAAGCGATCCCAAAACATATATTTTGAGCAAAATAAAAGCGATTAAGGACTAAAAATGAATAAAAAAATTAGCTGCAACTAAAGCTGACATGGTTTTTTTCACGCTTTTATAAAGTCATGCTAATTTTATGGTCATCGCGGCTCAAAACAGCACCGTGGCTTACTTTCCCTTAGCCGACTGACCTGACATCCTCGCTTAGACCGACCATGCTGTTTCTCTTTGATCTGGACTCATTTATAAGCTTACCAGCCGCAATTTTGACCACGGCTCTCATTTGCTAATCATAAATTGTTGCTTTTTCTTCAGGAATTTAGCTTGTACTTACACGCTTATTTCTATTTGAATCGAGCAACGCCATGTCTGTCGCAATGCCGTCTAAAATTAGTCTCAGTTTCTGTATTCTTATTTTCGAATTGGCCTTCAATCGAGTGCGGAAGTTTGCTTCCTGAACACTATAATAACCCTATGCGTCAAAGCCATGGTTCTCTAGAAATGCAGAAGATTCTTGATTGTCTTTTGAATAGAAATCAGGATATATTATGACTTTCAAGCTTGCTAGCCTTGCTAAAAAATCTTTTTATTTTTATAAAAGACTTGCACGCTTATAAAAGGCCCTAACTCCCTCTGATTCTTTCCTGCTCGGGCCACTCCGTCGGTCTCTCTATTACTCTCATGAAGGGACGTAGGCAAAGACAAAGCATTGTCTCTTAATGATTCTTTGTATTAATTATGTATGAAGCCTGAAATTTACTTAAATTTTTATAAGCCAAAGGGAGGTTTTAAATACATCAGAAGCTTTTCCTGGGACTTGTTTAAAGATATATTAATTCACTGTCGTACAAATTTTATTAACGTTGAATAATTTGGCGATCGAGCGAAGAATAGATTATCTGCTAATTGTGTTGCACGATTATGTCCCAGAGCAAAAGACCTAGTTTTTTTAGTAAACTCTCACAAATTGCAATCCATAGCAACAAGTATCCAGTAAATTTGTCAGCTTCAGCTTCCCAGAGACTTTGGCATATTTAAGCAAAAAGCTGATTTCAAAGGTAGATTTTTCCATCATAAGTGTGAGATGAAGATTCATGGCTTATGTAATGGGGTTTTGAAGAGTGAACCTGTGAAATTCCAGATGTTTGTAGTGTATAAAAGTGCAGTGCGTACGGGCCTAAGTATCCTCATTATCAGTGACAAATAAATTGTTAGATAAGTCATTTGCTCATTGGTTTCAAAAATTTGCGGACACATTGTCTGTCATCTAAACGCTATAATATCCTCGCTACGCTGGATAAGTGGCTAAGTTTGTCAAATACGTAGCATAATTCACTTATTTTCTGTAAAGTTTTGGTTATTCCCGCGAAAATCAAAATAATCGTATAAATACGTCTTATTTATTTGATTTTTAACTGAAAATTAGCTAAAATTTTGTAACGTTCTTTATGGTGTAATGTAACGTTGCAAAGATCGCGTAAATCTATAGTTGTCCTAATTAGTATTATTGTAACGCAAATACTTGTTAGTGTCTATGTATAATTGCGAACAGGAAGTGCGCTGATGAAAATGCCAAACAAACCGCGTTTATGGAAGAGATTTTGATCGGAAATGGATAAAATCGACTTAGGCGATTAAAAGCCTGGGACAAAGGAATGGACACGAATTTTAATCTGACATTCATCCGGACTTAATCCGGATAATCCAAAAAGTTATAAAAAATTGCATATCTAATAACGTGGCCAATGTAATGAAGGATAGGCAGATTTTAGCGCATATCTACGCGCTAATCCGCCTTAAACACGCAAGCATGCATGCTCCGTGCAAACGATATGCGCGTCTAAAAACAATAGCTGCGTGCAAAATACGAATCGCCATATAAATGAAAGAAATTGAGAAGGGCAAGAGTTCAAGACAAAAAAGAGCAATGCAAATCTTGCTTAATGGCATGTAAAAGATGCAAACGCACACAATCAAAATGAAAATTACTTAAGAACCAAACAAGCCCTACCTGGCCCAACTTAATTAAATAATCCATCAATCAAGTCCGACTAAAAAGCGCAATTTGGAAGTTGTATATAATGCGGATTTTAGATGTAAAATGGCTTCAGTACCTTGTGTCAAATCATAAATCCGAGCGTCAGCGTTTTCTCTCTGTATAATATTACGAGTATTAACGATTTTGCCTACGTTGCTTTTTTACAAATTCAATTCTTTTTTGCAATCTTGATTTAATTCGTCGTGTCTTCCGTGCGATTTCACTCGATTATTTTATGACATAGTAAGAATAAAGTTATCAATCATTGTTAAACTAGTAAAAGATTGGGCCAGATATCCAGTAGGTAAGAGGAACGCTGCGCCCCGATACATTACAAGTGTTGTTGATAAAATTTTTGCAAGATAAAGATAAAGATAAAGTTGAAATTTTAAAATCTAGAAGATAAAGATAAAGATAAAGATAAAGATAAAAAATTAAGAAAGATAAAGATAAAGATAATTTGCAAGATAAAGGAACAAAAAGATAAAGATAAAGATAAGGATAAAGATAAAGTGTACATATGTAAATATGGTCGCTTGGACCAGGAGAATGATGTTTGTGAAGTGCAATAAATTAGAGTGGGTGATATAGAGCAGCCAAATGAATACCCTAATTTTTTACTTGAGTTCAAAGAGGTGATAGGCATTAAGCACACATAAATGTAGGTTTGGGTGTTTACCCCCGGTATCTGACTGACTCACGTACTACTACTACTACTGGCAGACAGCAAGTCACTTCTTTCTTTTCACACAAGCATCAAATCCTTCTCTGTGCGCCTGTACAAAGTATAGTCGCAAAATTATGATTTTTTCAAACTTCTCTATGTTTCATAGGCTTGGACTTATAGATTAAAGTATATGCTAGTAGTAGTACTCCCGCTTAGATCGGTATAACTCCCACTTACTTAGGTTGATATACAGGCATTAGTTTGGGCCGCATGCCATAGGGTAATCGTTTTCTTTTCTTTTCTTGTACTACAATAAAACTTGAATGCGTTTAAATGTATTTCACGTCAAACCTGCATTTTGGATTACATGCTGACTTATGTACATACTTTATCTTTTTTGCAAGATAAATTCCTATCAAATAGATAAAGATAAAGATAAAGATAGCCTGTGATTTTTCCAAAAGATAAAGATAAAGATAAAAATAAAAAATCGTCAAGATAAAGATAAAAAATCGTCAAGATAAAGATTAAGATATCTTTATCTTTATCTTTATATTGCTAAAAAGATAAAGACAAAAATATCTTTTACAACACTAGTCCCAGGGCTACATGTTTCAGCAAATGCGTTGAAAAAACTGAGCATTGAGTTACTCCTGGAGGTGTAAAAATAGAAATCAGGCGAAAAAATTGATCGAAAAGACAGTTTTTTCCCCTTTTTTATGGCCAATATCTCAAATAGTAAAACAGTAGTTTTTCACGTGCAAATTTACTACGACTTAAAGGCTGCAAACCGGCACAAACCTAATTTCATTTAGAATATGGTTGATCGCAGATAAATACGATTCTGCTCATTTATTTTTAAAAATTTCTCCTTTTAGAAGTCGGGATAAATCGAATAGTACAAAAACAAAGTAATTTTCTAGAGATACATCAATACTGAGCTTTTTCGAAAAGGTAAAGTCAAAAATTGGAGGTGTTAAACGTGTTTCCGTCTTGTTTCATTCCGCCAACTTCTTTGGTTATGAATCTTGACATAATACAAGTCTAAAAATGTACAAATGGGTCAAACGTCAAACGTCAGTTGGGCGCGTTTGTTTACACTCAGCAGTAGTTTAAAGTGGCTTACATCTAATATTAATTTGTCTTCAGTCTTTTTTATAATTACTGGTCGTAATATCTGAGTAAATCAGTATTACAAATCTGACTAAAATCTTCTATACACTTAGCGGTTGTGTAAGGTTCTACAGCGTTTCGGAAGCTTAATCCTCTTTAAAACGTTCTGTGTAACACCAGAACTACGACTTTTACTGTTAATTTCATCTACACCTAGTAGCTGTGTACAGTTTATACTATTCATTTATTGTTGATGTGTAAAGTTTACACTATGAAGTTATTTTACTTCCAGAGCTTTGCAAGACGTAAATTCTTTTAAAAATATGTTACGTAACATAAAGATTACGAATTTGACGATATGTTTCCTTCTCACCCAGTAGAAGTGTGAAGTTTACACTAAGAATTAAGTCTAATTCTAGAACTTTACAAAAGCTTCTTCCTTGAAATGTTTCGTGTAACTTCATGATTACGAGTCATGGGTGTAACTTTACTTTACAACCAGAAGTTGCGTAAAGTTTAGACTGAAAGTAATTTATTTGTTTATTTATTTATTTGAAAGTATTTCAATACTTGCTTGAAAAAATAATGCTGCCGTTCATAACAATATTAATTTAGCGTGTTACTGTGTTTACTGACCGATTTATTTTAATAATGCTAATTAAAAGTAGTCTACTAGCAAAGAAAATGCTTCAATGAAACAAAAAGGACGGATATATTCAGAATTACGAATCATTGAGTTCATAAAAGGATGAGACCAGACGTGTTCTTGAGGGAAGGGGGTTGAGCGGGGAATTGACCCACCAGAATGCCAACTGACCCCCCCCCACAAAATGGCTGTGACATTTTCTACAGAATAGTCAATTTTCCGTAAAAGTTGCAAAAAGTGTGCCCTTTTAAGCGTTTTTAGCTCATTTTTGGCTCAAAAGTCTCAAATTTTCGATGCTTCGCGCCATATGCCATTTCTTGACTATATTTTATTCAGTTTACTCAATTTTTTCGAATTTTTCTAAAGCTTTCTTTAACGTTTTGATCTTATAGAAAGAGCGAGCATTGTCTGAAACGTCAAAAACAGTGTTTTCGACGTGTATGTATCGTTTTTAGCCGAAAACTATAAAATTCCCATGCTGTACACGTATGGAGGGAACTAGTAAAAGTTACTTACGCATGCCTATAAAAGTTTTGAGCCTACTGAAAATTAGATTTACGCTAGAAATGCTAAAAAATTGAAGTATATTCTCAGCCTGTAAAAAAGCTCGCATTCATAAAACATTATTCACTGGCTCAGAAAAAAGAGATTATGAGAAAGCTTACATGTATTCTGATAACCGATTTAATTTCTCAGTTATTAGAATCAAATTTCATAACATTTACATACATAATTTTTCGTTAATGGCTTTAAAGAGAATTATGACAAGCACACCATCTTGTTAATTGCTGCTAGATAGTAATGTAAACCAAGCTAGCGTAACAAGCACATTATGCCGTTTTTAATTAGTGATCGCTTCTTTTCTAGGAATATGCAGCTCATATTATTTATTTTTATGTCGAGATGCAACTCCCTTCTGCAGACCGCAGACTATCTCTTCAACTTTAGCGTTTAGTAGCGAGAGTATAAGTTTTAGCAGAGTCATGCAATTTTTACAGGCATACATAGGTAACTTTTCCCTAGTTACCTCCTTTTGTGTCTTAATGATTCATAATTTCAAGTGCATTTTGCCCTTCTTGTTCCATATATAAGGCATGTTGTCGCAGAATTCATTTTACACAGCCTAAGCATACATAGGTTGGCAGCAAACTTGGGCAGCAAAGAATTTCTATGGATGGGGGGAAGGTCAGGATGAGGAAAATTGCCAAAAAATGTTACTAAAAATATAAATCTGCGGTCTACGGTGATCTGGCAGTACAAACCCCACCCCACGACTATTTTTGGTAAGCAGCACCGAAATTCGAGGGGATGCAATGATTTTTCGAAGGTCAAAAAATGGTCTCTAAAAACACCACTTTTTAACGTTTATCATCAGAGCAGTATCCATTGGCATCAAAAAAATTGCGTCGAGAGCAGTATCCATTGGCATCAAAAAAAAGGCATATTGTCATCAGAGATTGTATCGGAGATGGTGATCCGGTGGCATCAAAAAAATTGCGAAAAAATAATGAACAATTTAAAAAATTGATTTTTTTAGGTTTATTTTAATTCTGGGGAGTGTATTTGGCCTACTGGGGGTGCATGCTCCCTTCAACTACCCTCCCTATGCGCAAGTGTGAGCCTTGGGTATGACGCAGCATCGGCATACAGCATTTCGGAGCCATCCTGCATTACATCTGAGATTGTTGTACATCTACAAAATGCTTCGGACTGAAAGACTACTTGCAAATTAAATTTTTAGAGCACTCAGCGAGTGTTCTTAAATAGCCTCAACTTGTAAAGTTTGAGTGAAAATGCCTTTTCACCTGTCTCTAGTCGCAAAATGGAATATATGTGCACCACAAGCTATTTGCGCTTCCTTATTTTTCAACCTAACAGTCTCGTGTTTCGAGGTACTTTGAGATCCTTATGCACATCCCAATGTCTACATCGCTTTTATATTCATCAAGTGCATAGTTCATTTAAATATTAATGTTTATTTCAGATTGAGCAGTTGAGGAAACAGGAAATCATTGAAGTAGAATCTACTGATTTCAGTCCATTTGCCTGAGATTATTGCCAAATGCCTAAGTGTTATGAAGGTAAGAAAATTGAACTGTTAAATGTAGATCATCTAAAATGAGTGTCGGATAATTTTTATTCATAGTAAATCAATAGCTTATGGCACTGACTCCTCCTTCATTATAATGAGGTAAAAATGCTTCGAGAGATAAATGACGTCAAACACGTTACGGATGTAAAACCAGGGGAATAGGAAAATGCTACCTGTGCGTGAGAAAATTACAAGAATCTGATTCAAAAGTTATACATTCTTTAAGCAACACAAAAATCGAATATATTCTGCAGCCCGCAGGAGAAAAATAGTGCTAAAATAATGCACGCTTGCGAAGTAGGTCAGCACCAAAAAAGATAGGATAGCAGAGACAATTAGAATTATGTGTAGAAGAAATACAACAGTGCAAATGTTAGAATAAAAATTTCAATAACTTACAAAGTTACCAGTATGCCAAATAGGTTAAAATGTACATTGTAATGCTCGCACAGGCACGTGTAACTTAGTGATTTAATAAAACAAATCATTAGAAACGTAAGAATAAACCAAATACTCATTAAAATATTGTAAAAGTTTATATGTAACAGAAAGTTAAATCTGGAAGCTATACAGTTATGGACCGATCTACCACAAACGATTTCCTGAAGTGTAAGTGCACTATTTGAAATAGTCGGACTTCGGAAGCCGTTTTAAGTCGGCACTTTCAGTGTAAAACTTCAGCCGTGAGTTAAATTGGGAAGAACACAGTCACTGGAAGCACTGCTTTTACCAACTGAGCTAACACAGACAATTCACATAGTGTATGTATGTGCACTATTTGGTTATGTTCTTAGAAAAACGTAATACAGATAAACAATAAAATTATTAATGTAACACATATATCAAAGTTTCCTTGAGCTCTTCTGTGAAAGTCGCTTCTGCGTATCCTAGAAGAAATCTAAGTTTTAGCAGTTTCTCGTGACTTTAGCATGTTTTTTATCCATTATTTAAGTGACTACAAAAGTCTCTTAAGCGCAAACGACAGCAATGATATTCTGCTGCATATCGAATCATATAACAGTCTTTTAAAGTGTTTAGTGGCAAAACTGAACACTTGAAGGTTCTTTCGCAGCCTGATTCATGTGGTAGTGAATTCAATAAAAGACCCTCCAGCAAATGAAACAGGCCAAAATAACCTTTTCAGCTCAAAAAAGGGAATACATGTGCAAACCATCGTGCTTTGTGTTTTTGACAATGATATGATTCTCTCTATGAAGTAAAAGTATAATACAATGGAAAAAATCAGAAAATTGGAAAAAAGCATCCGTTTTAGATTTGACACTTTTCAGCAGTCAGATAAGTATGAATTATTGAAGAGCGCGCTTTTGACTTTTTAGAAAAAACATGAAATTTCGGGTCAGATGCTACTTTTCAACAAGAAAAATAACAAGAAAAGCACAATTTAAATTTTGATATATATAAAGAATTGAGTTCTGCATACCTAGATGATTTAAAAATTCAAGCTAACAGCAAGTCTACTAGAAGGGTATATATTTTTGAAAAACTATCTCCATAACGTCACAATTATAGGTGCAAAAGCATGGCCGATCCGGAGGGCGGTCAACCGGTCTGGAAGAGGCAAGGAATCCAGCTTTTTGGGCCAAAATGACCTCAAAAACTAGCACAAGCGCTAAAAAGAATACAAAATATGTTATTTTACAGTTTCTGGTCAATTTCTGACACTTTTAAAGTCATTTTTTCAATTTTAATTCATTGGCTTTTGTTTTGCCTTATCCTCCCCAAAAAATTTTTTATTTTTCCATTCTACATGTATAGATCCTCAAAACCCTCCCCCTACGGGCATATCAGGTCATAACACAATCTTAAGTTCGACCTGAAAAATTTTGTCATGATTGCTGCGCTACCGAGCAAATGTTTAGTTTTGATGTAAGTTTCACACTCCTGTGACTACTCAATAATGAGTGAAAGAAACACAATAAAATGCTGTAACGCTCAAAGCTGGGAACACTCTTAAGCATAAGTGCTAATTTCGGAAAACAAAAACAAGCGTTTCAGAGAATTTCGCGCTCTATAATTTTAAAGTATAAATTTTATTAGATATATGTATTGTTTGCAAGCTTATAAAGAGCATCTAACAAACGCTATATCTGCTGTAGAGTAACAACCACGGAATTTTTAGAAAATTTAAAGCCAGATTCATCACCCCCATTTTGTGGGCTGCAGCTATTGACCCTCTGAAAAGCATATAAATTTTTGATATAAACGTAACACTTTTAATACTACATGAGAAATCAGTGTAAAGAAAAGGTAAAAAATACAGTCCACGTTATATTTTATTGTTTACCGTTTGAAAAACTGTCACTATGTGTTATTGGCGATGGGAGATACCTACCTACATTGAATTACTTATGTAGATTACTGGTAGCCTGCGCCTATCAACTTTGTGCACCTGCTCTGATATATCACCCGCCTTTTTCTAATCAAAATTCTTAAGCGTCGCTTGACTTAATTCCTCTAATGTTAGTCACCTCATTTGTTTCTTGAAATTTTTTAATTATTTCAAGGACGAGAGGCTTAATCTAAGCCGAATAAATGATTTGCAAGCAGACGATGAATATTATATTCATTCAAGGCCTATCCACAACAAGTTAAATAATACAGCAGCAGCTGACAATATTTCCGGACCTGCAATTATGGCTGACAGCAACGCAGTATGCTATTTTTCAACATTTTCACCTGGTGTTGGAAAGGACAAATACAATTTATTTGCTTGCAATATGATTTCAAAAAGTCTCAGGCAGAACTTGGTATAACTCGATATAAGACTCTGAAAAAGCATTTCTTCTGTCATTGGCAGATCCAGGACTTATTTCGTGAGATGCAAAATCGCTAAAAATAGAATAAAAATTTTAGTTTCGAGGGTATTATTGATTTTTGAGGGTCTTAAATATTTCAAGGGGTTCACTTTTTTCCTCCCGATTACATAAGCGATACTGCCTAAAAATTTTCAAATTGACAGAAACATAGTACCGAAAATTGGTTCTTATTTGTGAAGTTGAATTTTTCACTGCATTTCGCCAAATAGGGTCATTTCAAGAGCTGCAAAAGTAACGAAATTCCGTAATATTACATTAGTTTGTAAGGAAAACACCAAATATTCGTTTAAAAACCGCTAAATTAACAAAACCCAGAACTCGTTAGAGCATCTAAAAGTTTGGAAAATAGAGTCAAAAGGATGGCGAAAGATAAGTAAAATGAATAATGCGTATTATCTTGTTTCGTATGTTCGAGTAAATAGAAAATTACTTAAGGATGCACGACTATGTAATGTGGAAGGACGGAACACTTCAGAATTTCCGCCATAAACAATTTAGATACGTATTCTTTTAATCAAGCGATTTTCACATGAACTATATAATTAACGCTGTTTCCAATAATAGCAGTGGCGCAAGTGTTAGATTGTCACTGTCAAAAATAATCGTCAAAAAATAGAGAACAAAAAAATCGTCAAAAAAGTACTGAAACTTGCTTTTGAAAACACTTCAGTAAGAAAATTCGACTTAAGAGACTACACTTGACTAATCGTTTTGAATAAATTAGGGATACCTCTCCGCGTGCAAATTTCGAGGATCCAGACACTAGACTCGCGCGATATACTAGTATTCCAGTTTATTATTATTTGACAATTTTTGCGTTTCTACTGATTTTTTAACATCGTTTATTCAGTAACCCAAGTATCTTTTTAGGGTCCTTTTTGTTGTGATCCACACAGGTATACTCCCACGTTTTTTAATAAATTCGAATATACATACTAGAATGCAACAACTTAAAATTCTTCTCAGTAAAGCAGAGGTTAGATGGTAATAAATATTAGGTCAATTTTTGGATATGTACCAGCGTTTTCATTCAAATATCTTCTGGTTTCCTGAAAACTACTCCAATTGCATATTTTCCGAGAAGAAATACTTTTACCATCAATCACTCAATGTATCAATGTCACAGAATGCAAAAGGCTGATAACGTTTTAAACGTAGACTCGAATTTGCATATTAATGAAAGAACATTTTGATTTTATTCTAGCAAAATCCAGGATTCATTACACTTTTCCCGAGAACCAATCAATATGTGCTGGAATTCGGTGATCTTGTAAAACCGATTCTCATTGATATTGCTAGAATAATGGGCAAGGTGAGAAAAATTCCAATTATAATAAACAATGAACAATAATGATTTCGTCTTCACAAACCTTTGATGTCATTATTTTTGATAGGGCCTATACAAAGAATGATTGTAGTTTTTCAATCATATTTCAATTTTGTATAGAATTTTAAAGTATCTCTGTTCTTCAACTGCTACTTCCTCTTTTTAAAAATTAACAGTATAAATTTATTTATTTGTTTGCTTAAAGTACACAAAACGAGCTGCACACATCATTTAGCTACACAAACCTACTAAATCCTTTGGATGTCCGTATAAAGCGGAAAATTGCTGCTTTTGCGCTTTATTTTTCACTCTGAAGCTAAACATTTACCGAAAAATTACATTATTATTTAGGAATTACACTTCAGATTGAAGTACGGCGGAAAGAGGGTTTAAGGATTTTTTGAAGTTTGCTAAGTTTTCATATAGGTTTGAAGATATAATGCATATTAAGGACAATGTAACAATGATGGTTTTATTCTTTTGAATCAAAATTTCGTCTCCTGTAAAGGCACACTTGATGATTCGACTTATTTTGCAGGCCAAACTTGGCATTATGCTCTTTTTATCGAAGGTTGATAAAGGGGTGGACATTGGAGTAGACATTCTGGTGAGTGTCACGAATCTGATTTTATTTCAAAATCATTACTTCTCTTGTGAGTGACTCTTTAAACAATCAGGAGCTCTGTGCACTTGAACTGAAAAAACAATATTTGGCAAAGTGATAAATAAATATTGCTTATCTAGCTCTATCCACCTATTCAGTTATACATCTTTAATTCCCTTACTTACTGTGGAGAGGGCATCATCCTAACCGATCACGTTATTAATGATGTTGACTGTCTTATATCAAATAGCTTATTTGAAGTCTGAAGTCATTCAAATGAGGTCGCTCTGTCTAAGAGCCAATCACGTTTATAAGGGTGAAGTTCTATATAGTGTCATATGTTTACAGAATGGGAATTCTGGAGGGTGGACATGCTCGGAGGATATTCAAAATTTCTGAGAAGTCGGGTGCAGAAAAATCTGAAGAAAATATTGAAATATATATATATATATATATATATATATATATATATATATATATATATATATATATATATATATATATATATATATATATATATATATATATATATATATATATATATATATATGAAGATAAAAATCTGAAGAAAAATATTAAAAAAACGAAGAAATTAAACAAAGTATAGTTGAAAAAATGAAACTGTCAGAGCAAAAAATTAGGTGGAACGCTTAAAAAGTACACTTTCAACAAGTTCTCCGAAAAATCGAGAATCCTGGGGTTTACAGTAGAAGTGCATAAAATAAATATTTTATAATTTGGCGAAGAAGTCTTACTTTGAAAATGAACTGGACTCGCTGCTGGGTGAAGGAAATAATATATATTTATTAGTAATCTGCCTGTAAATGAATTTTAAAAGTGCTCGTCAGGTAGTTGAAAATTAATATTTATGCACATGAGTTTTGTGAAATAAACCGCAATACCTAGTTTGATCAAGGTCGTGTTTTTAAGCATCTGCAGAAGCAACATTTGCCTTTTTACATTGTTCAGGCAATTAAACAGGTGCAACTTGTTTTATTTAGAGCCTTATTGGTTTGTCTATCATTCACCTATAGTGTCTTTACATAAGTTTGAGGCATAAGTTTCAGGAATCTTTATTGACTGTAGGCTGACAAGATTACTATAATTCTGTCAGCGTATTGTCTGGCATGTGATTCAAAACTTGTTAAATAATGGAAATGTAGCCAAAGGTTGCATGTTTGGGAAATTAAATGCAATTTTAAACTGTTGATGTAATGAATGCAACAACCTGTAAAAAAATGCACTTGCACCACATCGGTATTAATTACATCAATATAAAATGAACATCACTCAGTGATCAGATATGCTTTGATCCAAGTCAAAAGATATGGTGTTTAATTACTTTTTACTATTTAAGAATAGTAATCTTGTAAAGATAGCTCTGTTTTATTCCTATATGTAAACTGCAAACTATTAGAAAAATCGACATCTATTCTTTCAGAGTAAAGTAAAAATAGCTACACAAACATAGGTGCACAACGAGGTAAATCTGAAGTGCGGGGGATTAGCCAGTCAGCGGGGTCAAGAATTGCGCTGTTTTGGAAAAATTAGTTCAAAAACTAGCGTAAACGCTAAAATACGATTGAATCCGCGTTATTACACAGTTTCTGGTCAATTTGAAGCACTTTTGAAATAAATTTAAATATTACTCCGTTTTCCACCTTCACTTTGCCTCATTCTCTAGAGTAAATTTTCATTTTCTCATTCTAGGGGATTTTGACTCCCTTCAACTCCCCACAAACATGTCTATTCAGAAATATAGATAGAATTTGTCACATTTTTACAAGGGCAATATACTCTATGACGAAATAAATGACATTCAGACCAGTTTAGTGTCAGGGAAATTCTGAATAAAAATACATGATTTATTTTTAATCATCCTTTACATGTTTCTTAAATATTTGTGCAACCATATTTGTGGCTCAATTACATCATTTTTGACGCTGAAGTCCTAACTAAATAACGTGCCTTAAAATACTAGCATAAATTATAATAAAATGCCGAAGATGCAGGATCAGCCAATATCTCGAAGTTAATAATGTAGAAATTCGGTGATCTGTTATTCCTTGATATGGCTCACTAGCGTCCTTTGATTAGGTTATAGTCTACATATGTCTACCATTTATACTCTTTGCACACTAGTCAAGTATTATATATGTTTGTGTATATCATCCCTTTTTATTTAATTTTAAACATTATCTAAGAAAAAAATGACAGAACTTTTTGAAATAATTTAGAGCATCGCACTAGATGGTAGGTAAAAGTAAGCATATTTTAACCTAATTTATAAATGATTGTAGCAACCTAATTCTCTTATTGCAATTGTATCTAAATTCATACCTATCAATTTCACGACTTCTTGAATTACATATTATCAGTAGCCAAATGTATTCTGCTACTATTTCAACATGATATAATTTTAAAAAAAAAACGTTCTTTTAGGACATGGTTTTGAAAAAAATAATAACAACTCGACAGTCTACACTGAAATTTTTGAATTATCTACTGTCGTATTTTACTGCTCGTGGGGATCTGGTTAGACAGGCAGCAGGATTTCCATTTTTAGTGAGTGCATTATTGTTCTAGTTGTCTCTAGGTCGCATTCATATGAGGACGGCGACAGAATTAAGGGGTCTGGTTGGTATAGAACTAGTGAAAATCCCAAAGACACATGCCAAAAACTTAACTTTTAGGGTCTGTCAATTTTTGAAGGGTCTACTCGATTCATGAAAGGGGAAAGTACAAACCTCCCGCATGCCCATATATTGTCTCATTACATATATGCTTAGTCATAAAATTCAGATAAATGAAGGTTTATTGTCAATATTATTATACTATTCAGATTTATTTTTTTCATTAGCTTTGTGATTTATTTTGTTTTAAATCCTGACTTCTCCAGACAAAATAGTGTCAATGCAGGAACATCAAGATTAGCATTTACCTTCTGGTAAACACCGTTTTTGCAATAAAACTGACAAGATTGCATATGTATGCAAATACTCTTTGAAATGATATAGCAATCACAAATCGTCACCTAGCTGCATATTTGACCTCATTAGCCATTTCACAACTTTTGTTCAGTAACTGATGGTAAGTGAAATTTGTTTACGTGGATAATCCCCTTGCATCCAGCTTGACAATTTTTTTTGTACGTTGAAATCAAACAAAACCTTATCACACTAGACTTACATATAACAATTTAAATACTTAAGGCATTTTAGCAGTTATGATACTCAAAATTGCGCTAAAATTAAGTTCATTGAGCAGGTATGTAGAAAGTTTTGCTTCAGGGAAAGCATAAAGGTATAAATCTAAGACTGGCGAAAATAGTAAAATTTTAGACTTGTGCTTGTTTGAGAACTTAAGGAATTTTATATTGTCAAACTAGCACTAAAAAACTTCTGTTAATATTTTTCTAAGAAATTCGCCCAGCAGCATATGAACGAGGAATTGTCTGAAAGACAATTATGTTGAATATGAGACAAAATTGAAATTTCTCTGTGAAATTGCTAGTGCAAATTCAATCTACAGATTGCTTTTATGTTAGGTAGGTATTTCAATGACATGCTCTTATTTCAAGACAATATTCAATGGTGAAGTTATAAGCTTCCAATTCCAGTGCAAGGGAGTTTCTGTGCTTCTTTCCAACATTATTTAAGTACAAGCTAATAATCTAAACAGTGTGATTTTTGGTTAGCATCTGGATCCTTGTATTTTACCACATTCAAAAGGTATACAAAGGTGAGCTGCATTTCAAGTTATCTCGTCTTTTCTCTATACTAAACTTTTCAACTTTTTACTTAGTTTGCGCTTAATTTTATTTAATTTACTTGTGGTGTGTGCACTGCTGCTTTTATACATAAAATTCTGATAATTAAAAAAAATTTGTCTGTGTCACAAACTAATTCTATCCTAATGAAAATAGCAAAGATGCTGTCTTGTGCGTAAACTTAGATTTCCTGCTATTGTTTTAAAAATATATCAAAATTGAGTTTCTATCGCCCCCTCCATCAGGAAACCACTGCAGTAAAGTCGTTGAAATAATATGCCGCATAGGAAATGGCAAATGAAGAAACGGTATATTGGATTACTGTTATTTAATATACTCTTTTTTTGCAGGAAGATTACCGTAATGCAATCAAGAAATTTGACAAAAAAGCGTTCAACATGTGGCACTATATGTTGACAGAGTGTTACACCAGTTGCGTAAGAATTAAATTTCAAATTGATGCACAGAAGAGACCATTCATTAAGAATGGTAATCTCAAATCTTTTATGACAAATAAAACTGGAAATCCCTTTGACAATGGCAACAATTATAGTGGGAGAATTCACTAACATTTCTGCACCCTTGCTTGTCAAGGGCACAGCCAGGGAGAGGAGACACAAAGTGCGTGTGTTCTCCTGGGCGTAGGGGAGAGGGGTTAGGAGTATACACTCCCCAGAAGGCTGAGTACCCCTCTTTAGAAAATAAAATACCCACCCCCTCAGAATTCAATTTTTGAAATTTTCTTTTGCGATTTTTTGATGTCAATGAATAGTGATCAATAAGAAATGGTGAAAATGGTGTTTTTTCACCATACCACCATTTTTTTACCCATGAAAAATCTTGCACCTCCCCAGAATTTAGGACTGCCTACCTGTGGTGCCTTCATTTTTAGATATCTTGGTGACGACTCTTATGGTACAATTGAATGTTTCAATTTATTGATAGCGACCCTACAATTGCAGCTAGAAATTCTTAAGATATGGTTGGGCAAAATCGACAAAAGTGATAAAAAATATAATTCTTTAGTGTGAAGCATACTTAGGCAGCAACAAAATAATGGTGATGTATACCTCTGGATACATCCCTTCTCCAGCCCTGCCCCCTCTTCCCTCCCTAGTCCCATATATGGCAGCAAACCGTTGCTGCACTGTAAATAGACACAGCTGAGGTTACTCGATTCAGCGAGTTAATAGGTTTAAGAATGTCGTTTCAACTCGCGAAAAATACATACGTTCTTAGTAGCATAAAATTAACTATTTGAATGTCTCGCCATCTCTTTAATATCGTTTTGATCAATAATTAAAGCTAAAATTCATAAACTAGGCCATCTAAGAAAAAGGAGAGCATTTTCGAATCTTAATGTGCTTTGTCTGATTAAGAAGTTGTCAATTAAAATCGTCGAGCAAATAAACCGTTCCGCTGATAGTCTCACTTGATATACGTGTTCATAAAATTTTACAAATTAGCGTTAACCTTCTTGGTTTGCGATTTTTTTCGGCAATTTAATATTATTGCAATGTTTTGGCTTATCTTGGCATGCAACTAGGAAGCCCAGGTTCGACTTCTGGCGTGCCAAACGTTTTCCGCTATTCATGTTCGAATTTAGGAGGTCAGCATTTTCTCAAGAAGGACAAGAGTTATGTTATGTTTACGCCATTACGATATGAACAAAAAAGATTATCGGTTTTTTTGGAAAAAAACAAGAAATGTGCTATTGCAAGAGTTTTAAGTCAAATTTTGATTACACAAGTTTTCGGCCCTTCGCGCTACATATATTGATTTTTTGACTATGTGTTGTCCAATTTGAACGATTTGCTCAGATTTGTTTTAAATTTCTCAATTTTGTCAATGTCTTCTGAGAGAATGGGCCCGTTCAAATAACTGAAAAACGCTGGTTTTACCACATACCCATGATTGTTAAGCCCAAAAAGCTACTTTTAACTTTTTTGGGCTGGCTCTCTAAAATTCCTATGCTATAGATATCTGGTCACGCTGTGCATGTTCGATCCTCACTTACTCTATCAGCATCTATGCCTTTACACATGACCCACGTAGAAACAACGTAATCGATGACACGATCGGCCAACGTCTTTGGAACTTCGTGTAGGGTCATAAATTCCCGAACATTGCTTATCATATCATGATAGCGCATCGACGCCGAGGTCATTTGTTGTATGATTGTAGTCATGTGCCCAAAAATAACAGCGTACAATAAAGCTAAAAGCGAAAGGCCGGCTATTGAATAGTGAGATAATTTAGAAAGCTGAATATTCAGATGTCAGACTGTATTGAATTAATCGAACGAAAAAAATATTCACTGATTACAGTTTCGGAAAAATCCGAAAATAAGGAAAAAAAGCGAAAATTCGTCAGACAGTGGTGGATGGCTTGAAGCCACTTTTACGTCAGGTATGACTTTAGCTTAAGCCAGGCTTAAGTCAGGTTCAAGCCAGACGAAAATTCGGCTAGCGAAGGAGGCCTGCCTGGCTTAGGCCAAACTTAATCCCATTTAAATCCATTTTCCGGGAAACGAGCGTAAGCCAAGCTTGGCGAAGTCAGGCTTAAGCCTGGCTTATACTTCAAGTCAGGATTACTAAATATAAACCGGATCCGGTTAAATAAAATGCATAATTATTTAAGAACAGTTCGTGAAAAGAGCTTGAATAACATTTTCTATCTTGATCATATTGATCGTATTTTTCCAACAAAAAATTTTGAAAAGATAGCAGATGCTCTATCTTTTTATCAATTTCTTGACGCCGATGAACAAATAATTAATTATACGAATGTAACAATATTCACCGCTCATGACCATCATACAGACGCAAAATATTTTCTCGGACGACGTATTACCGGCAATGTTGCCGAAACCGATAGTTGCCATGCAGGTCATTGTAAAATAAAGCGCTAAATTTGAAAAATATTTATAAAATTGAAAGTTTATATGCAAAAAAATTGGAAATTTGTAAATGGCTGCTATATCAAAATAGTCGCTAATACCCGGAAAATGACCCTGACCGCAAGTATGAACAATAGCTTAATTCTGGGGGTCTTACAGTCCAAAAATTTTTGGATGACAAAAGACCGCCTACAAAATTAATGGCAAGGGCATAGATTTCGTTTTCTGATGTTATTATCAAGCTCTATGAATAGGCCATAAAAAAGTTGCAAAAAAACCACAAATTCTACAATTCGATTTGGAATGTCTACCAGAGTCAAGAGGGTTTAAGTTTTATGGTTCTACAATTATTAACTAAACCTCATCAACCAAGTATAATGCCGACTCCCGCAGCCTTTTTAATGTAAAAAAATTAAAAACATGTTTTTTCCGCATTTTTCATGCTTAAATTATTAATTTTTCGGCACTTTCGCACAAGTAAACCAGTTCTTCGATGCTATGTCGTAAATTCCATAGTTTTAAAAAGGCTTATCCTTCCGCATAGAACAAAGTATGATCGTTCCTGAACTAGGTCAAGAAATGATGTTTTATATTTCTTATTGTCCCTGGGTAAAAAGCATTTTAAAAATTTGTTGGGTCTAGTACAAAAGAATGTTTATGATATGAAACACGTATGCTCACTTTGAAAACCGTTCATTCTCACGGATTCGTTAAGGAGCTCCAAAAACATCAAAGCAAATGATCTAGAGCCTCGAGGCGAAATTTCGGGATGAGAAGATTCAGAGAAGATATTTCTTGACAAAAAGGCAAGAAATAAACTCTTCAAAATATACCGGAAACAATTTGAAAATGGATAAATTATTATTTGGTGAAAAAACTGTATGTTTAATTAAATTATAAATCAAAAAATGTAAAATTTATATATGAAAACATAATCGATGTCATATCACCAGTCCAAAAGAGATAAGAATGGTACCCGAAATATAAACCGAGTCTTTGCTAGGCCCACCGCTCAGTTTCAAATGATGTGAAGAGTTGCCAATAAAACGGTATGGATTATTGTATTCCTCGGACAGCCTATACAACCATCCTTTTGACGCACTGGTCCCATCGGGTGCCGACAGCTGCAAGAAGCTAGTTGGAAAGTTGCCAAAAAAATTTGAAATGGTAATAATGGAAGAGTCAACGACAGAAGTAGAAACCAATAGACCGTAAAAAATTAACATTCATTAACTGACTAATTTTTGCTGGATTATTATTTATCAATTTATTATCTTTTATTTTTAAATAGAGAGCGTCATAATTAAATTATTTAAATTTAGCAGTTATAATAAAATAATTTTAACTTACGTATTCTTTAACTTCGTATTCTCCAATCGTGTACCATATGCAAGCCAACCAATGAGCGACGAGTAAATATGCTCCAAGGAGCAAAAACAAGGTCGCGGCTCCGTATTCTAAGTAGCTGTCTAATTTTCGGGCCACTCTGCCCAATCTCAGCAATCGAATTACTTTTGCCGTGCTCAACAGGCTACTGAGTTTCTAAGAAAGAATGACTTTCAATATTCTATAAGAAATATCTCTGACAAAATACAGATTCTTTTACATATCTGAGCTAAACAATCGTATAAATATGTAAAAAAGAGTAGAATTAAAAACTAATAAAATCGAAAACAAGATTGATAGATATAGCAAAGAAAAATGCTCCAATGGAACAAAAGAGACGAATATACTTTGGATTGTGGATTATTAAGAATTTACATAGGGGACAAGGGAAACGCTATCTATGTACGTAGATATATGTCTAAAGTCGCAAATCCTGTTAAAAATCAGACTTTCTCTAAGCAACGCAAAAAATCGAAGTATATTCTGCGGCCTGCAGATTAAAATAAAATATTGAACCAAAAAACGATTGAAAAAGCAGCAAGTCAGCTATGCAACAGCTATGGGAAAATACATGGAGTAAACTATAAGCGACTTTGTAAGCCAATTGAACGAAATAGCAAACATCGATGCATTCAAGACAATCAAAGAAATTGTTGGTTTAAAGCAGTAGCAAAGGAGTAAGCTTAGGTACGCTTGCATGCCCACAACAATTCCGTGCGCTAACCAATTGACCTTAAGGTTTGCTAGCTATAATGCTCATGATAAGAAAATAAAACACCTTTAAATTCTATTGTTGTTAGTTTTCTATCAATCACGATACGAAGCAAGTCAGCTTCGCAACTTGCAAGCAATTTACAAAAAGTATAAATTTTAGATTATGTTCATTATTGAAAATCATTTAAAGAAGGTTACATTTTTTCAAAGGCCGCAAACTATATAATTCGATTTTTTACGTTGCTTAGAAGAAGTCTGATTTTTTAACAGATTTTGCGACTTTAGGCATATACAAAGTTAGTTTTTTTCTAGTCCCCTCGTTTTGCATCCTTAATAATCCTTAATTCCAAGCATATTCGTTTTTTTTGTTCCATCGAAGCATTTTTCTTTGCTAGTAGCTAAATATATATACAGGGTAATTCAATAAAAAACGGTAACACACTAAAATGGATATACTGTAGCGTACATTGAAAATTAATAGTTGAAACTTTGCAAGAGTGTGGTCTAATGTTTGGTCGCTTATTTGTAAAATTTTATAATATGGGAAAGATATCCCCGGAATTCAGGGCTCTTTTCTAAAGCCATGTATGCTTCGAGTTTTAGCGCTGAAACTTTAAAATTTTTGCCAAATTAGTGATGACCACTAATAATTTAGTAACCACCGCACGTAGACTGCTGTAATTTTCAGCGGTTGGAGAAACAAACATTAAAAACAAACGAACAGAATTTTATTCGATACAACTGAAAAATTTTGCTGTAACGTTACAGTATGGGTTACTCACAATGACCTCTATTAGATCTGTCAATCAGTTTTAATCGATCGACAAATCGATCGATGAAGTCATTGATTTTTTGCAGTCAAGCACTTCCAGGCCCAGAAATTTGCCTTTTTAAGTGAGCAGTAATTCTAATCTGCATTTTGTATACGAATTTTGTCAGCATTTTTATACGAGCTGTTAGATTTTACTATTTTAGCAAAAATCCTAAAAAAATTTTGGGCGTCAAAACTCGAACTATGTGAGTTGAGGAAAAAAGCCATAGATTTAGGAGAATTTTTTATCACATTAAGAAATTATGCCAAACAAGCATGCATACATAAGACTACACTCCTGCGAAGTTTTAATTGTTAATTTTATGTATATGCTACACTATACCTTTATTAGTGCGGTACCGTTATTTTTTGAAACACCCTGTAGTACTGTGAATAGTATAAATTAGCTGGCGCATGCTTCCGGGTAAAAATTAAGAACATTTGGTCGTAAAGATGAATTCCGCTAGAGCAAATTCAAGTTTTTCTCTTAGTTATGCTATAATTTTCTCAAAGTAGCTTAAGCTCTCTAGAAGGAATACAAACAACCAGAAAAATAATGACGTGTCCTCCAAACTTCCATCAGGACGAGAATCGGGGTTCTTGTGTCCACAGAGAGATGAGACTTTATGAGAGTTTGAACTTCCCGAATTAAAACAGGTGACCCAGCTCAATAGGTCAGACCCAACATATTAGTTTCGATTTTTTCGTTTCTGCAAAAAATTGAACCTGATGAGAAGCTACAAGTCATTGATAAATTCATAATAATCCCGACCCCATTTCAAAATTTCGGCCGTCAGCCCTGCACAATACTTCTGAGATGTTGATTAATATGTCTAGCAACTTGGACAAAAAGAAACCGAAGTTATATTCGCTAAAAAATTAATGATAGTTTTATTGCTTAATATCTGGAATTCAGCCGGAAACTTCTGCTTCTATTTATTCGTAACGTTGTATTTTACTTACGTCGTTGAGCTTTTCGAAAGAATTGAACGCCTCGTACGGTAAACAAGACAACAAATCTATAATGAACCAGCTCCTTCCGTAATTCGATTGAATTATACTCGGATCGGATATAATTTCGCCGCTGGGCCCAACAAAGGTAGTATGAAAATTCAGGACGATATCGATAAAGAATATGGTATCCACGATACAATCTATTATTAGTAATCCTGCGAAATTTCAATGTAAATTGTAGATAAATAAATAAGAAAATGAAATAGTGCGTTTATTTATTCATTACCTAATCAATTTGCTTATCATTAAAGAAAAATATATAAATAAATAAAATGAATAATGATTAATGGGAGGCAATCTATTATAATTATATGTACTTTATTGTATTATATACGAATATTAACCGAAATAGGGACGAATGTAAAACTGCTCGATAATTTGCTTAATCTAACCGCTTGACCTGTGCTATATAAGAGCGACTGCAGTTAAAGGTCATCCAGATCGGCTCAATTGATAGTCACCGATTTCGCTCAAATTTTGAGGGAAGTTAGCAATCAGTTAGTAATATAAACTTGTGAAAGGATTTCTCATAATATCGCACGCTCGAGAAATATAGCGCTGTTCATACCTACAGTATGCCCGAATACCTCATAATTCTTTAACGCTGACATTTTTCTTTATGACTTCTTTAGTACTTAATATTTTTTCATTCTCTTTTTTTATTCAATGCGAAGATAAATAACCTACCTATCGAATGTAGGAAAATCGCACCTACATCATGCAAATGAGCTAAAGAATGCCCGAAAATGACACCTATTCTATACCTATTTTTGGTGCAAGCTTTAACGAGGATCTAATCCGAAAACGGATATTTCATTTATACCACGAAAAAAAACGTTTCTTCCTCTATATGTCAGTACACGGGCCGGCCTGCCCGGTTTTTTAAATAGCGAGCTATAACTCGTCGTCCAAATGGATGTCCTTTTGTATTTTACGTGTTCGTCCCACTCCTTCCATTACGCATTATGAAGACACCTGGGCGTGGAGGAGTTTGGGGTATGCAATCCCCCGGGAAATCAAAATACCCCCCAGAAATCAAAATACCCTCAGAATTCAATTTTTGAGAATTTTTTCAGTTTTTTCGCAATTTTTTGATGCCAATGGATAGTGCTTGATGAGAAACGTCGAAAAATGGTGTTTTTTACGCCATACCATCATTTTTAAGGCCATTTTTTCGACCTTTGAAAAATCTTGCAGCCCCCACCCAACATTTTCTTGCTGCCCACGTATGATTATGAACTTTGCGAGAACCTTGGCAAAGTTGGACTCAAAATAGCCTTTTTTATGTTTACGTGAGAAGTTCTACAATCAAACCAGCGTTTGATTGAAATATGATATGCGTGGTAAAATTAAATTGACAAATTGCAGGCTTGAATACGAGATCTACACATCAAGGCAGGTACGTAACTTACGTGTATAGAGCAAACACCTTTCAGAGCACGTAACCACTCAAATAAACAGATAAACAGGTATAGGTATGGTTTTTGCGACTTTGGATTTTGGTATTTTTAATTTACACAGTAATCCTTTTCTTGAGTGCGAACTTCTAAGAACCGTTCAGGAGTAATAAACATAATAATTTGCAGTCGAAACATTGACTAATTACCATTAAACTATAGCCTAATTTCATGCTTCCTGGGAAGTTGAAATCTGAAGTTAGCATTTAATTTGAAGAAAATAACCTGCAAATCCACTTAAAAACACGTTTTCTATATTTTTTACTAATTTGGAATTGCCAAGCTAATCTCGATTCACCGGAAAGAATATTAAAAGTGGAAATTACGGTAAGTACCTACGCTGATCAATATAGCGGGCAAACACATTCTATTAATAAATCAACAGCCAATAAGATTTAAAAAATCAGCTTAAAACATGCATGCATCATCAAATTGTTTGAAGCGGTGGATTAAAGTCTAAAATATTTGAAAATTCAGAATAGTAAGGAATTTATCTGTGCTCAGACATATCTTATCTACATTCTATCATCCTGAAAATTGGGAAAAACGAAATTTTTTTCAAAAATTAATGTTTTGAAATTGATGATCTGTCCAAACATGGACAAAGCGTACAAGTTTATTCAGCTTTGTACCTATAGGAGCCCGCTTTGTATCGATTAGAAAGACCGGTCAGTATCAATGGAAAATTTTGACACATCATTCAAGTTGAAGAAAAATAGTGAAAATACACAAAACTGACTCTAAAATGTCAATCAGGGGGAACCATTTGAAATTTAATCGATCAACTTCAACCAATAATCATCAATCAACTCGATCAAGCAATAAAATTAGCAAATCAAGCCCTAAGCAACCAATCAATCAACCAAACCTCATTTTGTAAAAGAAAAACCAAGCAAATAATTGTGCAGCCGGTATCAAGCAGAAGACCGGCCTTTGCTCATGCATGGGTGTGTTCAAATTCTTGGCGTCCGGCCGGCTCCTGCTCCATTTCCTACTTTGCTTGCAAATTTATACTGTAATGGCGATCAGAATAGTCCGAGCTTTTGGAATAAATCATACGTATATAATGAGTATCTTTCCTCATCTCATTATGCTTTAACAGAATCGATGAACCAACGCTTGATAAGGAATAATTTGTTTTCGAACGGTTGTACAATCCTATTTCTTGATGCTCCAAAAGTGCCAGAAAATTGGTTTAATTTAGACAAAATAGGTTTGGAGACTTGAATTACTTCATTATTTCCTAAGTTTGTGCATTCGATTCGGAGCAACGTCTATTGAATCGCTTGATGCGAAGCGCAGAAAATTTTTAGAATTTGTGCTAAAAAATGGAAGAAAACTACAAAAATATGGCTTAAGCTGCGGAGAAAATGAACAAATGTAACAAACAAATATTATATGGTGCGCAAAGCGCCGAAAAAATTTGAAAAATTACGGTATCGCCGATTGTAAAAAATCAATACGCACATATCCATCCTTTATCTTAGCATCTATGTATTTTGAACCAATTCCCCTCGCCCCCTTAAATACGACCATGCTTTTGCACTTTTTAAGTCACACAGGGATGGGGAGCCGTGGTCCATCTGTGCAAATACAGATGTAGTTTCTAATAATTTTCTCCACCATTTAGCTTTAATTTTTAATTTTTTCAGTGTTTTGCACCGACTACTACGTCCAACAAGGAGATTCAGAGATCACGCCAAAGATGTATCTGAGTCCTTTTTAGGCTTGCAAACCGCCACTCGGTGCCAACTGCTAAACAAAAATTCAATTCTGGGATGTCTATCGATTTTTGGAGATTTTCGGGCGGGGCGCGGGTAGATTATGAGATTATTATAGTCTGTTTCACGTAACTTTGGGCACGAATTTTAAGAAGTGTAATCGACAGTGAGCCAACAGATTACGATAATTATATATCAAATCAATGCTATAATCGCAATATGTCAGCTTATTGTCGAAGATTATTTTCAAAACTTATACCCAAACTTGAGTGAAACAGACTATGATTTAATAGATATAAGGTAATTAGATTATTCTCGGAGGATTCAGCCCCATGAGCGTGGGGGGGTTTATGGAGTTTAGACCCCCAAGAATCTTGTAGACCCCAAAATCGATAGACCCCCAGAAATAAATTTTGGCATGTTTTTCTGGATTTTTGGCTGGTTTTACACCACCCAGCCGACTTAGAATTTGCTGCTGCCCATATAAGGTCCAATCTTCAGACCCCCCACGCCCATGTGTAGTTGATCCATGTCAAGAACGACCTCTTTAATGTTATTCACGATCCTTTTTCATTTAGTATCTTTTATTATATTAGAAAAATTCGAATTACTCATTTAAAAGATTTAGCGGTCAAAAACATGGCGATTTTAAAACTGGCTGCCGTTATTAGAATAAATCTGTCAACACTGTTATAAATGCAAACAGAATTTAAATTAAAGAATACGATCATCACGAGCAACTGTCTTGTTTCCAGCATTTATCCAACTGTTGATAGAGCTAGATCTGTAAAATGTCTGTGCAAGATTGAATTTCTTACTATATTTTAAATTGTTTAATAACGGTGACTTAAATCCGCCGGTTCAAATAATTTGATCAAGCACATGCGTGCTTTACAGCTATTTTTACAAATCTTATTTGCTGTTGATTTTTTCATGTGTTTGCCCGCCAAGCAGCTTATGCTGCAATTTCCACTACTCATATCCTATTTGATGAATTGAGATTAGCTTAGCAATTTCAAATGAGTGAAAAATATCAAAAACATGTCTTTAGGTGGATTTATGGGTTATTTTACTCAAATTACATAAATGCGAACTTCAGTGTATCAACTCCCCAGGAAGCGTAAAACTAGGCTATAGTCTAGTGCTAATCATAGTCTGTTTCACATAAGTTTGGGCATAAATTTTAAGAATTTTTCTGAAAGTAAGCCGACGGATTATGATGATTATATATCAAATCAATGTTCTAATTGCAATCTGTCAGCTTATTGCCGGACAGCGATTGTAAAATGTATGCCCAAACTTGTATGAACCAGACTATAGTCAATGTTTTTACTACAAGTTATTCCGTTTAATTTTAACGGTTGTCAAGGTTCTAGCAAAACCCAGCAAAAACACTATATTTTTGTAGAAATCTCAAGTGTGTTCCATCAAAAAGTTCATGTGAAAGGGAAGGCTTGGGACGAACACCGACTTTAAAGCAGGATATGTAAAATTCAAAAGACATCTCTTTGAACGACGAGCTACAGCTTGCTATTCAAAAACCGGGCAGGGTAGCCCGTGTACTTGTGTTTAGAAGAAGAAACGCTCTTTTTGATGGTTTGAATGAAAAATCCGATTTATAGTTAGATCCTCATGAGATTTTGCACTTAAGATAGGTATAAAAATGTGGTATTTTCTGCAAAGTGTACCTTATTTGTACAACGTGGGTGCGATGTTTACATTCGATAGGTAGAAAGATAATAAAAAATATTGGAGAAGTTATAGAGAAAAATTTTAGGGTAGGGAATTTCAGGATTTCCGGCATACTGTAGGTATGAACAGCGCTATATCTCTCGGAGCGTGCGATATTACTAAAAATCTCTTTACAGCTTTACATTACTAATTGCTAGCTTCCCTTAAAATTTCAGCTAAATCGGTGACTATCGATCTAGCTGATCTAGGCGACCCTTAACTGCAGTCGCTCATAACATGTTTTCATATAAAATTTACATGAAGAAAACCTGCGTCTAACTTGACAAGCAATTCTAACTTACATATATTAAAAAGCTAAATCAATGGAAATATTTTAAAACTTAAATAGTACGCGAATAATATAGCTATAACAAACATAAAGTAATAAGCAATAGCTAAACAAACTAGTGTTTAAGCTTGATCTAATCGATCTGCTTATCTTAAAGTGACTTTTCAATTTCGATCTAATCAAACTTTATTGATTTATTTAAAGTCAAGCTTAATCCTCATTTATTCGACATTGAATTGAAAAAATTGCTTGTTAGAATTGAGACTTTTTAGTTGCTCGAATAAATCGAGTCTACTTTGTCGACAAATTAAATCCACAATTTCAGTGGCCTTTGCTTAACTGGTTTTTATTAAATTAGCGAATAAAACGATGCCCTTATTTTAAATTAATCCTTCGGCATTCTAGTTGAATGAGTGATTAAAATTTCACAAAACAATATTCTGTTTAAAACTCAACCGTGTCCAAAAAATGTACAATAAGGAGTAAAAATATAATGCCAAGCATTTTTAATACATACAAAATAAAATTAGAATGCTAGAATTGACAATTGTTTATTCAGAGAGTAATATTGTTCAATCTACATTTTTCATAATGAGCTGGTATTTGTATTTGCGCCTAAAATGAAAGTACATTAAAGTTTTAAAGATAAATGGATACTTGACTGGTCAGTTTTGAATTTGGATTTTAAATTTAAAATCTTGGGAAACTGGGAATAAAGTGTGTATGACTGCAAAATTGATGAATTTAATATAACAGCAAAAATATAATATACAATGTACATACTAATAATATTAAGTAAGTATAATAAACTTATTGAATGTAATAAAATAAACCTTGTACCCATGGACTCGGCGCTCTTTTGCTTAAAAGCAACATTATGTGGTACCATAACGGCCGTGTAAAATGTGAGTATCAAAATTATCCAGTCCCATGCAGTTTTAAAAATACTGTAATGGAGAACAATATTTGGTGGCGTTTTTGGCGCCTCCTGCCTGTATTGGGGCAGCAATTCGTCAGCAAAACTCAGCAGCTGTTATAAAAATTTATGTTTTCTTTTAAATTCAAATCTAATACTGATTTATATGTCAATGAAAATCGCAAAAAATAAACAACATCAGTTTGACATAGATACAAAAGTTGGAAAACCGATGTAGCTTCAACAGCAAAAATAAAACTACATTACTAACAAAGCAAAATGAAATCAGAAAAATAATGAAATTATTCGCACCCTAAGAAGTTTCCATTGTAATTAGAGAATAAAGTTTAGAACAAAATGTGCCACAAAGTACAAAACGACTGCATTAGTGGCCTTTATTTTACAATCGTTAATACTTGATCGTTACACCATTATAACCATGATACAATTACGCCCTTTAAAAGTTTTAAGGAAATAAGACCTTCATATTTAAGCATGAACTAGGGTCTTAAAAAATTATTGTTCAAACTTAATTACATATGATATTTTTCTCTGACACTGTAGCGTCAGTCTGTCTCGGCGTAAAAATGAAGCGTAAAAGTATATTAGTCCACAGTTTCTGGTCTACTCGTATTTCAAACGCTTTAACAGAAAAATTTTAATTTCCATCTATGTTCGGCCTTCGTTTCGCCTTACTTTCCCAAAAATTTTCCAAGTTTTGTATACTCGGGGGAAAGCAGCCTTACTTTCCCAAAGATTTTCCAAGTTTTTTATTCTCGGGGAAAGCAATACTTTGATTCCTCTTCCATACGTTTATGCCTGGTCCGAACTCTCTTAAACTCAACTGAAACCTAATTTTTTTTATTTTAATCTCAGTCATGTTTATTCAAAGAAAGAAATATTCTCATGACCATTTTGGCAAAATGAAGGCCGTTAGTTTTCGGAGAAAGCTCGATTTATGTGCATATACGAGTATTTCCATGTTTTCTTAACTACACAAACGCCTAAATTAAGTAAAGGGGTGGAACCCTAAAGAAGTAATTATTATCAAACAAGGGCGTTGGGGTCTAGGGGTCTGGATGCCCCAAACTTGTTGAACCAACCCAAAAAACGATAGACCCCAGTACATAATACAATGAAATGTCTAACCTGGTTAACGCTGCTGAGGTTGTTCCGATTGCTAACCGTTTCCAATTGACCAAATTGTTGCTTGGTTCGTAACAGCTTAGCCTGTCTTAAAATTTTACCGATTCCTGAAAAGAACTGCGAACACTTTTTCCTCTGAGTTAAGAATTAGATATCAAACAATTACTTGGCTTTTGTTGTATTTTATTAGCTAGATTTTATTATTGTCAAAATAAAGTGATCTAGCCATTGCACCCGTTTCATTGTAATTTTGCATTAGTTTTAAAAAATAGTCATATTTCACCTAATGACTAGTAAAGTTGCACTCAGGCATGCCATGACTCAAAATTTTGAGGCAGCACTATAGGAAGAGAAGGGGTTACTGCCCTTCTATTGCTGGCCAAAAAATTGTGAAAAAAACATATAGGAATGACCTTTAAACGAAATTTTTCAGCGAAAAAAGTCAGAGGAGGGGATAAAAACCTCAGCCTTTGTAGGATGGGAAACGACCGAGTTTGGGTGGGGGTTCCTATACCTAATCTCTCATTTATGGATGCATTGCACAGTATGGTCGGTCTATTAATCGAGGCAAAAATCAAATTTTCCTTTTTTGGAGCTCTAATGGCCTCGAAAAGTGGTGCAGAAGCTAGAACTGACTAATTTTAGCCCCTGTCTACAACTTATTCTCTCAATAAAATAAGGCCCTCTCTAAGATCTGGATCTATAAAACCCCAAATATACATGCCTAACAAATATTAACCTTTATCATCGTCGCTTTCAGCCGGTTGTTTCATAGAAGTGACGTCGTAAAATTGGCAACAAAATAAAACCACGGTATCCTTGTCGTTTTTGACAGGAGCGATATGTATTTGGAACCAAACTGGAGTACCTGCAAGTTGCTTAATATGGGCCATTCATCAGATGCGGAATAATATTGGATCGAGGAGGAGGCCCATCCATTCATTTCCAAAATAGTTGGCGGTATCAAGAATGGATATATGTTTATACTTTGTAGCAATTTTTAACCATCGAATATCGTAATTTCTCTTATTTTTAAGGAGCTCCGCGCTATATAATACGTAAAATTAAATTTATTGACTTCATCAGCCGTCTTGAAGCAACACTTTGTACATTTTTTATATTTTCCGGAAGATAAATTCTGAATTATTTCCACGCTACGCGTTACATACTTCAATAGGCTTCACTGCCAGTGTTCAAATACTGAAAACAACTAAGTAAAATGTCTTTTTGCCCAAATATCACTCTATATTTCTGATGCTTCGCGTCAGATTGTCGCTTGAATTAAGAAAGTCAAGAAGTTTTTACCGCAAAGTTCTTGGAAAATTTTGAGGTTTAATGGAAAAAATTGCGCTAGAAACGATTTTGAATATAAGTTAATAATGTAAAACGGCGACAAAAAGGTATTGTGTAGGTGAACAACAGATTTTCAAACCCATTTTTAACTTTTTTTGAGAAATGGTTACCTTCTTATGAAAATCCTGGATCCAACTACTAATTCAATATTAAAGTTTACGTCTTGCACCCATTAAATCTAGCTTACAAAAGTTTATCTATTTTTAAATCTTCTACTTTTTATCTGTTTTTCAAATTCATGCATAAACTTTTCCACTTGTTCCATTAAGTAATTCTAGAACCCAAGTCCTGCATCTCTGATCAAAATAAAAACTTTTATCTTTTCACGACTTCATTCTTACGGTTTTTTTGATAGAGCAAAATTTCTATTGTTTCAACGGCCTGGTTTTGAAACGCCAAATCGATTTTTTCGGTCGCCTCACGATCCGTTCGTTCGCCGTACATAAAGGACAAATTAGCCGGCTTTTGCATAATTTCCGCTTTAGTGTAGCCGGCCGTTTTGCAAAAGCTTTCGTTACAGTATACAATCGGATAATCGAAGATTTGCGCATTAGCCAGAAGCAAACTAGTGTCTGAAAATTTTTGATATAATTCGAAGAATTAATGTCATAATTGATAATAACGAAAAACGACCCTGAATGTCAATTTAAAATAGTCTTTTTCATATTATTCGGAAAAGTTCGAATTTGAGCAAAACTGATTAAGAGTCTAATAGTATCAGGCTACGTAGCTATGGAGAGATTAGGATACGAGTCCCTCCAAAATTTTGAGAGTGGGTCTCCCGAAGGAAAACAATAAAAAATTCTTGAAGCAAAGCGTATGTAAAGAATGTTAGAATAGATTTTAGCGTGGTTTTGTGCTGATAGGCCCAGAAATTTTCGAGCGCTTTCAAAATAATTGTTTCTTACGAATTATTTCTTCTTTAATTATTAGAGCTCGCTGAGAAACGCTCACTTAAACGATTATTTTTATCTGTCTTTGTTGAGAAATTTATATTCAAAATTTTAGTCCTCCCCAAATTCAGAAGGTTAGCTGCGTTACTTAAAAGTATATCATAATCGAAATTGGATCTGCATGCTCAGCCTGCAACTTAGAGTCATACAGTACGGAGGGTAGATAAACTACAGTCTATTTCACGAAACCTTGTGCATGGAAATCAATTTTCAGCGCTCAAGCAAGGAGCTACAAAATTGGTTTCTACGCGGTTTATTGTAATACTACTTTGCATGGTTAAAGGTCATATGCTTATTACACTTGCTATGCATAGTATCGCGATCGTTGCTTCAGTTGATATCGCTTTTGTAATCGATTTATGTTCACTCAAACACTGTAATCCATGCACAAGATTAAACGAAACAGTCTATCGGTACGATTCCAAATAAAACGCTTCTCGTGATAAAATTTAAACAGAGTGCTTGATTACATTCAAAAATTTTAATTATAAAAGGTTCATTCTCAAATAATAAATCGAATGACAATGCGGCTGCATGTAAATTGAGATTTTCTGAAATAGTGAAGCATATATTTTTTATGTACAATTTGATGAGCTTCCCGGGCTTACATCCATATTTAAATGTTCTGAGAAGTTTTGGAAAATTTTTTCGGTCAAACATATTTTTAATGTTTCAAAAATTTTTTGTTTGTTGTAGCAAAGGGTGTCATATATCACGCGATATCTTATATCACTCATATGTTATAGCAGAGGGTATCTCCAATCTTATATCACTGCATGTTATGGCACAGACAGGGTATCTTATATTACATCATCGTGCAGAATCAATTTGCTGTCCAAGCACGCTTACAGCGCGCAGAAAAGAAGTTGAAATTTCTGAGTGAATTTTATTGTATAATTTGGAGTAAGTTTAGGTTGCACTTAAAATACTTAGCAATAATTTTGGAGACGAATTCAATCATACTTGCAGAATTCGTCCGTCGGATAATATTCTCCAAAAATGTGTTTTGCGGAGCAACAAGGCCCCGTTTTGAGACGGCCATTTTCTCAGAATCGTTATCGCTGTCGGAGCAAAACGTCGAAACAATTAATTGTAAGTACAACGGTGAAAAGTTTTCGAAACTTAATGTCTCGCTTATCTGGGTGCCTCTAGAAATTGTAAATAAAATAGCTGAAAATTTGTAACTGTAACTTTTCTCCTTGTTTTAGTCACCAAACTTTTGAGTTTTCCAAATTTTTTGACTCGTTATTACAATTATTATTATTCGTAGATTAAGAATATTTTAACAATTGATAATTTAAATATTTTACATATTTTAAATATCTTAACAATTTAAATATTTTAACAAATTAAACAATCACAATCGTCTCAAATTTGCGGATTGAGCATACGAATGCTATAGGATATAGACAACAACAATTTGCAATACGAAAACAATCGTTTCTTGTATATGTTTCGGGTATTGTGAATAATCGAGCATTCTATAGAACGCCCGGGCATTCTGCGAAAAGCATAACATCTCGGTCAGGAGGGCATTATGATCATAGGTGGGTAGCTCCGAAATTCTGAAGGGGTTGCAAAATTTTTCAGAGGTCAAAAATGGTATTAGTTAGAAATAGTGGTATGGCGAAATTGCGAAAAAACAAAAAAGTTTAAAAATTTTATTCTGGGAGGGGGTATTATTGGTTTCTGTGGGGGGGATTCGGCCTTCTGGGAGGTAACACACTCCCCCGACAACCCCCTCTACCCTCCCTACGCCCACGTGTGGTTATGATCAATGCCCGGGCACTATGAAGAATGCCCGCGACTGGCATTTCGAAGAATGCCCGCTGCTAAATCACAAAAGAAGTGAGTCATCTCAAACAGATCCTTGAACTTCGTACTTTAATTTCGTGTTATGCTCAAATGCAACGAGACGTCAAAGGTGTTCTTGTTAAGGCCCTGCTATACTTCGCCGCGTGGCGCCGCGTGGCGAAGTAGCTGCTTTACTTCCAACGCGGCGCCGCGTGACATGGGTTGTGCTGCTATACTTCCACGCGGCGCCGCGCGACAAAAAAAAATTTATTGATGTTGTAACTGCAGTAAAACAGCAAAAAAGTAAAACATGTGTAAACTGTATACTGTATTCTGTGTCAAGAAAACAAGTGAAAAGGGTATAGGTCAACGATTGTGCACATTAAAAACTGTACTCATTTTCGATTTCAGCATCATGAAAACAAGTTTTGAAAGGCATAGAGACTAGTGATGTAAAAGATCATCTGGATCTGATCTTTTTATCCAGATTCAGATCCAGATCCAGATAATCCAGGTTATCTGATCTGGATCTGTATCTGCCAGAAATTCAGAACCTGATCTTTATCTGGATCTGGATGTGTTTAGTCAAGTTATATCTGGCTAAAGAGATCAGGGAGTTATTTTTCAGGGATGGTATCCTTTCTGTTTTACGATTTCATGTGGGTAGGTTAGCCTTACATGCACGTGGGAGGGGGCGTCTGCTGGAGGTTTTGACCTTTGACCCCCAGTTCCGTGCTACCCCCTTCAGAATGGCCAAAAAGTGCCGCTGACCCCCCATAATTTTTTTGGTTTTAGAAAAAATTTTTAAAGCTCTGCGATCATCAGAATTGATCTTTGAGAGACTTTTTTGCCTAAAAATGGGAAAAGTTTGAATTTTTTCGTCGTGTTTAGGACGTCGGAACAGATTGAAAGACACCAATTAAAAAAATATTACCTTGTTTAAAATTAACCAACATTTTATTTAAATTTGAATTATTTGTTGATTAAAATTGTTGTTGATGTCTGTGAGACAGAAAGGTACTTTCAAATAGTACGATAAGTATTCATGAGTAATTATAATTTTAGCAGCAATGTTTAAAAAAATTGCATTCGTAATTTGCATTAATGTCGTTTTTGTAAAAAGCAGACTACACTGCCTTTTGGTTGACTCAAAAGTCTAAACTTGTGAGCTTTTACTTTTTAGACAATTTTTACTGATATCATTTTTATGTAAAAGCTCTAAAATGCAAATTTTCCTCGGCTCTGCCCCAGACCCCTCTGGGGGGCTGGTATATTAGTCCCGCCACCCGAGACCCCCCAATCAATCTGGGCTTGGGCGCTCTACGCCTTCCTTTTTAGCAATACAAATTGCTGCACAAAAAATATATTTTTAGCTGGATCTGGATCTGTATCTGGATCTTTTTAAATTTTGATCTGGCAAAACGATCTGAATCTGGATCTGGTTATTTTCTGATCTGGTTATCTGATCTGGATCTGGATCTGGATCTGCCAGAATATCTGAACCGTATCTTTATCTGGATCTGGATCTGGGTAAAAATCTGGATCTTTTACATCACTAATAGAGACACACATTTTTGCACACAGACATCTTAAAAATCGAGTATATATTCAATTTTCACGCTTTCACGTATGCATAAACATCAGTTCATCATAAAAAATGCTAAAATCAAGCTTTCCCTCATAAATAAATGATAAATATAGGCCGCCGCGTCCCACCGCGTGGCAAAAGTTTGAACAGTGTTCAAACTTCAATTTATCTGCCACGCGGCGCCGCGCGGCGCCGCGTGGCGCCGCGAGCGATGTGCTGCTATACTTCCACGCGGCGCCGCGCGGTGCCGCGCGGTGCCGCGTTTAAGCATAGCAGCACATTTTGTCAACGCGGCACCGCGCGGCGGGATGTATAGCAGGGCCTTTAGTCTGTTTCACATAAGATAGACATGAAGTTTACAAATACTATCGACAAGCTGACAGATTGCGCTAAATTAATTGAATTGAGCCATAATTACTCTGAGCTGTCAGCTTACTGACTTCAGATCCTTAAAATTTATTGAAAGCTTACGTGAAACACACTATACACAGTTTTGTCTTATTTTTGAATATTTTTTAGACACAAGTTTTTTGTTCGGTCATCGCTTTGAAGCTACAATATGTTGATAAAGTCAAAAAGTACATTGGACGTAAACGGAAAATACGGTACTTCGTGTGACCAAGCTTTTCATAGAATCGTCAGATTTAAAGTTATAGCAAATATGGACCAGAGCAGCCAAGGATTACTATTAGCAACGAGAGCTTCGATGAAGATCGTCAAAAATAGTGTTTGTAGCCGTCATTTTTCGGCCCTTTGTACCCTCACAAATTTTTAACCTGCTCCACATTCCTTAAATTTTGAGTCCTGTCCCGGATGCCCAGATATAGAGTCCTATCTAGAGATGCATGTGGAGAGAGAGCTTGGGCCTTCTATTTATTAATTGCCATTGTTTGATTGAAAAGCTTAAGCTTTGTAATGTTCTCTCCAATAAATAAATATCTGCGTTAATTTATTTTTGGGCAAATAAACATGCTTGCAGTAACTATGAAGCAATAACTTTAGGAGCATTCTACACAATGCCCAGGCATTGTTCATAATGCCTCAGGCATCATGCGGAATGCCCGGGCATTCTACAGAATGCCGGATTATTCACATTGTCCGTATTATGTGTTAAGAAAAATTCTAGATTTTTGCAAAAGCTGCTTATCTGTTTCACTGATCGTTTTAACACAAATTTTTCAACTATTCCCGTCTTACGCGCCGTCTCTTGCATAGAATTTGAGAAATCAATATTCTTTCTGCACCACAAAAGTAGGATTCATTCAAAGACGAGTTAGTGAGGAGGAAATGTACTAAATTTAGCAATAATTATTCTCAAACGACATCTTAGAGTCGATTAATTATATAAACAAGATATTCAATCAGTTAGTGGATCAAGCATGTTGATCGGCAACAAAGTACGAGTAACTTGTTTGGTTACAGTTTAGTCTAGTACCGTTGGAAATCTCGAAAGCCTTGGAGGATGGTGCTGCACAGAATAATAGTTTAGCAATTTACCATTTTTTCTGAAAAATCATTAAAAGTATAAAATAAACTCGCTGCAAAACTGAGGTAATTAAAATCAATGATCAAATTATGAGGGTCATAAAGCAAATATGACGATTAATTACGCTTACTCTGGAGATCGCCCTGTTGGCAAAAAAGCTTCCTGACTTTGAGCTATTCAGACATAAGAACATGGCCTTGAACACAGCATTAAAAATTTGATTGATTCACTATCTAGAAAAATTTCGAGTAAGTTTCAGAACAAATCGCTATCGTTTTTTAGTTAACTTCTCTTTTTCCAGTTTGTCGTTGTTACTTCTCAATACTTTAAGATTTTGTTACTTCTGCTGTGGTCGAAATCGCCGAAACTGTCGTGCGTGCTGTAATCATTGAAGCTCGATCTAAATTTTTAATTTGATTTCATCAATTTTATCTCGACGACCTAATAAGAACTGAGCAACTTCTTAACTAATTTTGATTTCGGGAGCAGGTTTTGCAATTTAACATGCTAGATGCGAGAACTTGAACTCTGTTAGAATACGAAAGATTCCTAGAATTAGATTTTGAGAAGTATGCTATATAAAAGTCAACAAATTGTGTTTTTATCCGTACCATATGTTTTTTGGCACTTTTTAGCTTTTGAAATTTCATAGACGCCTTTAGACTCTCCTGACTACAGGTACTACTGCTCCTTTATGATCGCCTACTAATGTTTTTAGCTAGAGTTTGATATTTCTACAAAATCGATTTTCTCTAATGATTACCAACACCCAGAAACTTAAGACACTACTCTCTTTTTCGTTTGTTCCTACAAAAAATTTGAAATCTGACTATAAAGTGATTATAGTTTTGGATAACAATTTTTAATACGTATTACTTAAACGGGAAATCAGAAGCACTGTGAACTAGATTTGGAAGTTCAAATTTGCGCGATATTATTCGCAATAAAGGATTATAGGAATTTCTCGACGAATTATAACATTAAACAAATTATTGTATGAAATGAATTAATTAGCGTGTCAATGCAACCGGAAGTGCTTCAAACGTTCGATGAATAGACACAGGATATGGATTGGCCCCCATGGTCAAAACACGGTTTCTATGGCCTCACTCGAATTAGCATCGTATGGCTGGTTTCAAAAGTCATAACAGGTACGCATGAAGTCATGCTGATAAGCTTTTAGTGCAAAATCAATCCATGTGATAGAAAACAATTTTTTATATTACGTCGCTGAATTACCTAAAGAAGTGTTGGCTGTTTGATTTAGAGGAGATCAATTACAAATGAATCGACTTCGACTCACATATAGTAGAAGTACATGGTTAATTAATTTCCTTTTGAAATTGTGATCAGTCGGTTCGAAAATTTTGATCAGCATACGAAGTCTAACAAAGAATTTACAATCATATGCTTTCCAGAAAGTTTTAGCATCGAACGGATTGCGAAAAATGGATTTTAAATACATATGAACAATTTCTTCTCCAACTTTTCGAATAATTTGCATTATTCTTTTAGTAAGGTTTATCACGTGTGAGTACTTGTTACTTTTAGCTTTTGAAGATAATATTAATACGGTTTGATTAGTTAGCGCACAAAGTGCCTAGGTTAGCTGCTGCTGATAGATCTTAATATAATAGAATAATAAGATGAAATGAAATGGTTCACATTATTTCTTCGTATGTACATTTTTCTGTACAGAAGATAGTTGTTGTTGGCGACAAAAACTGCGAGAACGTTAGCCGTGATCAGCCTTTGTTGGTCAATGATCCGATCAGACTGGAAATCACGAATAAGGGTGACAATTTCGAGGTAAATAACGCCAACGTCTATACTCTCAGCCCGGACCGATTCTTTGAATGGTTTCTTAATTTTATAATTTTCAAATATGCTTTGTCCGGAGATTTGACACAATAATGAGTTGATAGCATGTTTTCAAATATTATGATTTATAAATGTATGGTGTGTGGAGCTCAAGAAACGAATCGATAGTATTTATTTTGGTATTTATTAAAGCATATTTTGTATGTCATTCTTTAACATGAAAATAAATTAAACTTCTTAAAAAACTCACGTCTTTCTCCAACGATCAACATTTAATATTTTTTGACAATACTCTCTGTAACGTGTCCGGATGCACGTCCACCTATGCCAACGCTAATAAACAACATCTTCAATCTGATAAAACTAGTCGGCATAGTGAGCCGACATTAGAGCGCACAACATTAGAGCATGGACATTAGAGCGCAGCGACACTAGAGCATGCGACATTAATGCGCATGACATTAGAGCGCGCGACATTAGAGCGCAGCTATAATAGATGTTTTTCACTCAACTTTTCAAAACTTTTATGCTAATGGGGCATAGTTAATTATCCACGCATGAATATCTCGGTATCAGGTAGTGATAAATGCATGCGGTTTCTTTTGTTTTGTAAAGCAATGAAGAGACTTTTGTTTTCTTCCGGCTAAAGTAGAGGAGATTGGTAAGTCCTCGTAAGTTACGACAAGAACATTTTCCAACTGAGTTTGGGGTGAGCAGTTCATATCTGAAAGAATTAGGTGGCGGTCGACGTTATTGACCGATTTACAGGCTGTTGAAGTTCATGTGTTTAACGATAGGCGAAAAGTAAGTTCTGCCTCTGGGAATGTTTCGGATTAGTCTCCAAAGCGTTGGGGACTGTGACTGAGTGGGGTTACCAATGTCTTAGGCTTAGTTATATGCATTCACATTGATGCTAGCGCATGGGCTAAGCCTGAGATAAATGGAGCGAAAATTGCTCCACTCGGATCCTCCGCTCAGCAATTTTTGCTTCATTCATGCTCAGCCCATGTCTGGCACCATTCTGCATCCGCAAGCAGTTGCTGTCGCCACAAATTGAAAACTGAAAAATACCCACTTTACTTCAATATTGGCGCTCTAATGTCGCACGCTCTAATGTCGGCGCTCTAACGTCTGCATGCCAGTCAGCATCCAAGGCAACATATACAAAATAATAGAGATTCGTTGCGAACTGACTATCTATACTTTAACGTATGTTTACATAATTTTTCGGGAATGAAGGTCATGGAAGCCGGCACGTGTCCTATTGGTTTGTTACTTAATGTATGCAAATTTGACACGCGCCATGCCGATTGCTTCATTAAAATGTGTTGACATGCAAATTTTAACAAAACAGTTTCCGGATAAAAGTCATCGGAAAATAAGTTCGAAATTCTATGCAGTATATGTGAAGCAAGAAAAATCCTCTGATGGAAGAAAAAGACGATTATACTTATGATTGCGGATTATCAGGGATGTAAATGGAGCGAACTAGGAAAAGGCTACCTATGTATATGCCTAAAGTCGAAAAATTTTGTTAAAAATCATACTTTCTCAAAACAACGCCAAAACTCGAAGTATATTCTGCGGCCACTAAAAAATGTAATTTTCTTTAAATAAATTTTCTTGCTTCACATAGGACTGTATGAATATAATCCGAAATGTTTTTATACTGTTAAAATGTTAGTATACTGTTTGTAAATTGCTTGCAAGTTGCAACGTTGACTTGCTTTGTATCGTGACTGACAGAAAACTAAGTGCAATTGTGTGTAAAGGTGGTTCATTTTGTCATCATGAGCATTATAGCAATCAAACTTGGTGTCAATTGATTAGAGCACACAATCGTTGCGGGCATGCACGAATACCTTCGTCTAGTCTCTTTTCTGTGAATTTACTTATTTCATACTGCTTTAAACCAACAATATCTTTGATTGCCTTAAATTCATCGATGTTTGCTGTTTAACTCAATTGACTCACTAGTTCGCCTACAGCTTGCTCCATCAACTTTCCCCTTGCTATTGCATAGCTAACTTGCTGCTTTTTTAATCGCTTTCTTGCTGAATAGTTGATTTTAATGTGCAGGCTGCAGAATATACTTCGTTTTTTTGCGTTGGTTTAAGAAAGTATAATTTTTAACAGATTTTCCGACATAAGGCATACACGTAGGTAGCTTTTTCCTAATCCCCTTTTTTATAACCCTAAAAATCTACAATCAGAAGTTTATTTGCCCTTTTCTCCATCGGAGCATTTTTTCTTTGCTAGAAAACTAATTTTAATCAGCATGATTTGAGTAAATCAGTCATTAAACACATGCGGTAAAATGCCACAATAATGAGAGCAGTCTTAGGAACGCGGGAAAACAATATTCTTCTGAACGTTAGCATTATCTTTTTCTTAACAAGACAGCTTTACCTTATTTAAACGGATCAAGTCTTTTCAGCGAAAACTGTCCGCAATTACTGGGTTTGAAGAACACTTACACTCATAATTGTTATCCTGACGTTACATGGAACATTTTGAAAAAAGTTAAGCTTCTGCAACGCTCTGATATTAATCTTAATTTTAAGTATTAACTTCACACAATCGCTAGGTTTAAAGAAAACATACAATCAAATTCGTAATCCTGACCTAATCGAACTTATTTTGGAAAAAATTAAGGTTTTGCAACGCTCTCGGAGTGAAATTGATTTATAGTGTAAACTTCACATATTACCAATAAATAAATAGCGCAATCTTCTTACAACTACTTGGTGTAGAGAAAACTAACAGTCATATTCATAATTCTTAAGTTACATAGTACATTTTGGAAAAACTTATGCTTCTGCAAGGCTCTACAACTAAAGTTTATTTGCAGTTCAAGCTTCAAAAAACCACCAAGTGTAAATAGAGATTTTAGTCAGATTCGGAATCCTGATATTACTCTTATATTACAATTAACATTCATGAAAAAATCAAGTTTCCACAATGGCCTGAAGACAGACAAATATTTGATGTTAACCATATTACAACACAGTTGAGTGCAAATAAGCGCACTCAACTGGCGCATAACGTTGGATTCCTGCAGCATGTTGAGCTCATTAGCGGGGATATTGACTGACAAAAACCTATTAAAGCGTCTTTTTTAGCCCTAAATTGAAACTTTACACCTAAAAAATAACTCAGCATTGAGTGCGATGTGTAACATTGACATGTACCTTATTTTTAAAATAGTTAGCACCATTCACTTCATCACCATAATACTTGACACTAAAAATAGGCAGAAACGTGTTTTTTTACCCCAGAATTCAAACTTTACACCTCCGTTTCAAACTCTTTATTGAGTTAAAGAAAGCGTCCAAGTGAGATGTGTAACCTTTTAAAATAATAAATTTTTATAGTGCCTTGCATGTCCCGATTCTTAATCGGAGAAGCAAGTAAGCTAAAATAAGCTGTGAAAACGCATTTTCTGTCCATTGCAGAGTGTAAACCGTAAACAAGTATAAGTACTCCGTATTGATTTTATTCAAACGCGGTCAACTTTTGCGTATACCCTCTAACCTCACTTTATTTAAACTATAATTTTAGGGCGCGACTCATAACCAGATAAGAAGGTAGTCCAAAAACCGGCACAAACGTGTTTTTCCATCTCCAGTTCTTTACAGTTAGCGTACTGTGGCTCAAGATCCAGTGCGAATTTCCAAAAAACAAAAAAATGAATATAGAGGAATTTATGCTTCACATTATAAGTGCATTGATCCCATCGATAAAGTAAACCGATTTATTTACAGGCGGAACCCTGCAAAAAAATTAAAATCTAAGATTCAGTCTTACTGTAAGGCTAGAGCGAGTTACTGCAAAAAAATTTATGCATAGATTCGTGAGCTGCAGACCATGGGCAACATTAAAAAAATTGGTCCTCCGCAAGCAATACGTAGAGATTTTAATTTTTGGTGTAAACGCTCACACGCTTGGTGCAAGCTGGACATTAAGTGTAAAGAAAAACGGAAAACAAAACACCCGCAGCAAATTTTTTATTAGCCATCATTTAAAAAACCGCACCTCCGAAATGTGTCCCGTTATAGCTGTAGGGGCTCATTTGTAGGGTTACCCAAGTACATTATAGGAACGCGTTACCACGCTACCTATGATTTCATATGTGTATTTACATTACGCGTGTAGGCAATGACGTGTTATCTAAGGCGAGCATTAGATGCATGCGATCGATTTAATTATAGGTCTTTGCTTTCAGTCCTTATCCATTCTGATAAATGCATCATCATCTCGAATTCTTTTACTTACTGTTATTGATAACGTTCTCTTTGAATCTTATTTAGGTGATTATCAATGGTATCTTATTTGGCAGCCCTTCAAACACGGAAAGCATATTCTTATTATAAGCAATCGTGTGGTAATGGTTTGCTTACGGGTATATTGTTGTTGTTATAATTAAAAATTTTAGATTTAATTTTAAAAGTTTCGATTTAAGTATGAATTTAAATCTATTTACTTCTAATTTCGAATCGTGAAATATTTAACTGATTTAATTTTACTTTAATTTTTTTAGTTTGAATAGTTTCAACAATTTTTTGTTAATTTCCTGATTTTTTAAATTAAATTTGTTAATACGGCGACTTCGCTTTATTGATTGTGCTATCTCTTGAATTTTCGTAAATTATTGGCATTTTTGTATTGAATGATCGTTGCTTTATAAAAGACACTAATCACCACAAAACGTACAGTTCTCTTCATTCTAAAATCGTTGCGGAGAAAATATTCATAGAAATTTTAAAAATAAATATATTTAGAACGGCATTTTACAGAAATTTTCTAAAATAAATATACTTTTTGGAATACGACTATAGTGGTCTATTTATATTGCAAATTTAAATGAGGTAAATGTGCTTTTATAACCTAATCTTAGGAAACCACCTATTCAATTTCGAGAAAAAGTAAAATTTTCGAGTAAAAACAGAAAATTAATCAATTTACCAGAAAAACTTTCAATTTTTTATAGTTGCAGTCACACATGCAAAAGATGGATTTGTAGGAGATTTAAATTCCAAAGTGCCTTTTTGGGCTTCTAAGCGACGGAAAGTGCGTGTTAGAAACATTATGTTTCGGCGTTTCTGAAGACCGACTATGGTCATACAGTGTAAAAATTTCAAAAAATTTTCGAAAAATTCCTAAAAATCGAGAAAATTGAAAAGTGAATGAAATAAAGTCAAAAATGAATACATCTATAGCGCGAAGCATATTATGAGAGATTGCTAAACACTAAAAACGGCTCCTTTTCTACAAATTTTTTTTTTGAGATTTGCAACTTTTGAGGGTGGGGGGCGTGAAAACCTACTGGTCGAGAGATGAAAAGTGAAGCCATAAAAATACATAATTAAAAGCGAGCGGACGTTTCGCCCCCCCCACATTTTACGCCCCACAATCGCCCCCTCCCCACATTTCGCCCCCCAACATTTCGCCTTCGGACATTTTGCCCTCCCGGACCTTTCGTCCCCCACAATTAGCTCCCCCATATTTCGCCCTCACATTTCGCCCTTGGACATTTCGCCCCCACATTTCGTCCCCTGGACATTTCGCCTCCTCCACATTCCACCCTGCAGAAGCCGGATTTATCCGGCTCCACTTGTGTGCTACCATAAAGAAAAAAATTCAAAAATGAAGTAATTAGAGAACACTGTACATTTGATGCGAAGTTGAATTATTTTATCAAGATTTATTCACTTATTCGAAAAAGAAAATAATATGCATAAAAAATGACTAATCATTACTTTTCACAAACAAGAAAAAAAACAATGACTAAAATTTGAATTTATAAGTAACCACGTGCAACTTGTACAATGAGAGCCCGGATACACAAGCATATACAGTCCGAACTCACATTACTATTATCTGAATCAGATTTTTCTATAAAAATAATTTTGCTGATGGAAAATACGCTCTCAGGAATGCAATTACAAGTTCAAATCGACCTGTCCTCAAACTCCATTAAAGTAAATTCCAGGCAAAACTTTTAACTGCATGTAGAAAAATTTGGGGCAGCTAGAATGTGTGTACAGGTAAAAAATTATCTGTTGAACAGGTGCTTGTAAGCTGTGGAAAATTATCTGTACAAGTTTTTGGTGCAACCCGTGTTTTACAAACTTGTTACCTGTTAACTCGTAATCAACTTTCCTGTAACAAATTTTGATGGAACCCGTCTCCTAAATGACGCTTGTTAACTTTAAACGGGCTACAGTGCGTTTGGCTCTACTAAGCCCAGACGTTTCATGAAGTATACACTTGTCTGCTCATGGACCGAATCTACTTTATTTCAAAGTTTGCACCCTTGACGATGCACAGTGAATTTGGGGAGGGCGAAATGTGTAGCAGGGAGTAAAATGTCCGGGGGCAAAATGTGATGGGGGCGAGATGTCCAGGCCGAATCTGGGGGGCGAAATGTCCGCTACAGCCTGACATGGGATTCATAAAATGCCCTCCCAGAATATAGTAAACTTCCCCGCACTTGAGAATGGTCAAAAACTTATTATTAACACAGCTCCTGCGCCATTATACCACATAGGTACATAAGCTTCTGAGGCCAATTGAAAAAAGAACTCTGGCTGACTCACCCCACTCAGCCATAAACCCTTCAGATTTGCTCAGTTCTAGAAAAAACAATTATCATCAGAAGTTAAAAAATAGCGTTTTGACGTGTATATGCTTCTTATATTTAGCATTTATATGATAAAATCAATCAATAAAATAATATGGCATCTTTCAATAAAAATTAATTATTAAATAAATTTTAATAAAATGATATAAACATCATTTCCAAAAGGTCCCGGCTAATCACCCACACTTCGAGGTTATCTCACCATCCGACAGACTGTGATCGTTTCAATCTGCAAAAGTATACAAAACGACTGAATTTCGATTGTAACCTATTATCAAAGAAAACTTAGGAAAATATCCATAAATGAAAGCTTCGTTTCTTTTCCTTCATTTAGGAATTTATGCAAGCAAATTTTGCTTTTTACGCTCAGCAAGGTTCAGATTTATTGTCATTAACCTTGAATCCGATACGTTTTGTATCAAAACATTAGACCTAAATTGTTTTATTCGACGGCCTCTTGGTAATACTAATATCTAATAAATGACAAAGAGTTATCGATCCTGCTAAATGCCTTTTCAGACTGTCTTACAAATAAATAATCTTGACAAATAAATAATCTTGATTCAACAATTAATCCTGATATCCTCATTGCACAATTTGCGAGAAATAAAACATTTCTCATATTATTGATGGGGACTTAGCAATATTTCACAACTCAAGCAATCATTAAGTACTGCTACGGATACACTAAATTTTGACAGTAGCAGAAAACCAAACTGATCAGTTTTTGACTAGCAAAAGAATACACAGATAAAATGGTTAAATGCATCAGCATCGTCGATTATTTTGTAGGAAAACGTTATATCGAGTAAGAAAGTCATAATGCGATGAATAGGGGTAAAGATAAAGTGATAAAAGAGGTAAAGCTTAATAGACTGTATAACTTTGAACGGGTTTTACAGCGATACGAGCAAATAAACCATGGTCTTTTTTGTATTGAACTTCCAATGCGTATCATATAAGCGTGTTAGCCTCAATTTCAAGTACGGTAGATTTATACTGCATAGAAAGTTCGATTTACTCAATTATCATTTTTTCTTTCAGTCAGGCATTTTACTGTTTGCTTTTCTTCCACATTGAACAATGCTTTTATCTTGACAGCTTAAACAAAAGAACAAAAGAATTGAATGCAAATCATGTATAATCGGCGCCTAGCTTAACCCGTTCATTATTCCCGGGAAAGTATATAAAGTTCGTTTTGAGAACGGATTTCACTTAGCTAATCCTAATTCTCTACGACTTATTGGAAAGGCTATATTATTCACTGCGATGGGGATATATCCGTTGATAATCTTGTTATCGTTGCTGCATGTCTCGAGTACGTGTTATTGTAAAAATTTTCTACGTGTTGTAAAATTTTTTACCTCATTAGAAACTTTATAAAAAATTTCATGGTCGAAGAGTATAAAAGTACCATGCGTCGTTAAACGTTTGTGAGAATTCCGTATTATTTCTCATACAATTATTTTCAGATACATTTGTGCTATAACTCGCGTTTCGTTTCTTTCATACTGAAAGCACGCTTCGCCTTTATATGTTTCTTTTTTCGTTTTTTCATTTATTCATTCGTTTATTACACAAATCTCTGTATTCTGTTTGATAAAAATTTTCTCTCTCATTCTTCATTCTCTTCCTTTCCGCTTTTTTACTTTTTCTTCCTGTTATTTTTCTTTTTGCAAAAACATCTCACTATTCACCAAATATATGTCCTAATTTGTATCCTTTTCTCTGTAAAATTTTCCAATTCCATCATTTTTAAAAGAATACGTAATTTAGAGCTTGAGGGTACTCGTTTTATATATACTCTCGACAGAATAAACGGCTTATTATTCAGAAGAATATGAGTCAAAATAAAAGAAAAAATGGCTCAGAGCAAGGATTTTCTGCGACAGATATTTAAAATACTAGCAAGAAAAAAATCTCCGATGCAACAAAATGAAGGAATTTACTTGGAATTGTGGATTATCAATGATTAAAAGACGGATACTACGAAATGTCACTAATGCGCGCAAAAAACCGAGATCTTAGAAAAAATTATGCATGATTGCATGATGCTACGGGAAATTGATGAATACTAATCTTAAATTTTGAAAATGCCTCTATTATTTGCTTTTTTTCACAATACAAAAATAAAATATTGAATTCTTGCACCCAGTTTCCGTAGAAATAATTCTTTTTAAATTTGCAACTTTCTAGTACAATTTTTTGCATGCATATTTGACTTTCTTGCTTTGCTTTCTCAGCAAAAATAATCGACATTTCCAATCGCAAGCCATTTTTCAAGCAAATGTGATTTTTGCTAAAAATTTTTTGATATATCAATATATTGAGATCAATGAATAAAATATATTATAATATAAAAATCATAAATACGCCAAAAAGTGAAAAATAAAATAAAAAACGTAATGAAAGATAAAACAACTCATACAAGCAAATTGTAATTAAAAGAATATTTGATATAGCGACTCTTTTTCATGGAATTTATAGAAATCATGGCTCCAGAAAGTTTAAAAAATGTTGAAATAACGTCAATACTCCTTCAGAAAACTTTCCGATTTCATCCATTTTTCGTCGTTAAATTTGCCTTATTTTTTAAGTGAATTTTCAATTTTCTAATGCTAGATATCTAATGTTTAAACTAAAACGTTATAACATATTGTTTTTATTATTAATTTGGTCGGTCACACGACATTTCTCACTCAATTTTGCATTCCGTTCAGTCTGGTGTTTTAAATTATAGACAAATGAAGTGAGCTCAAACGATATGTTCGTATTTTTTGAAAAGTTACTTATTCCTATACTGACTGTGTAAAGAGTGTAAAGAATCTGAGTGAAAACACACCTCAGCCTCTTTCTGTCTGCCAACAACTCCCCATATGAGTCCTAAGAAATTTACTGTGACAAAGATGTACTAAGACATAGAGGCTACTTTCGGTTTACCAGCTAACTTTTTTACACTCAATATGGAATTAATTCCAGGGGTTCAAACTTAATACTACAGTGGATGATGTAAAAACAGGTTCTTTCTCACATTTCTCCGCCAACTTCTCCAGTTATAGGTCGAGACAAGTCAGATACAACAAAAAGAGACTACGTTTAAGGGGCTGAAAATTGCACCAAGGTGCATATCCAAAATGGAGGTGTAACATCGGCTTAAAATACACGTTTTCTTCCGTTTTTTGATTGGTAAATACCTCCAGTAAGATCCGAAACAAACGTTTTTCACACATAAACGTACTTCAATTCAATGACTACAAAGTGGCTAAAATTAATTTTCTCCACAGCTAATGGGGGAGTTTATTTCCAGATTTTTAAACCTTGCAATATGGTATATGGTGTCAACACACGTTTTGGTCTATTTTCGTGTGCCGATTTCTCCTTTCAGAAGTCGGAATAAGCGAGTAAAACTAAAATAAAGTACGCTCTTAGGGGTACACATCACAGCCAATTGTGTGTATGTACATGAATTTGGAGCCCAGAGCGGGAGATATAGAATTGAAAAATCGGGGGTGTAATGCATATTTCTGTCTTGTGTTTTCCTGCTAACTTTTTCAGACAGAGGGTCTGGATGTGGTCTCAAGTCTAAGAATGTACCACATGTCAAACGTCATACATCCCTCGGGCGCGTTTGTTTACACTAAACAGTGGTGCAAATTGGTTTACATCCAATATCTATTTGTCTTCAGAATATTGAGCAGAGTTATTATTTCATATTAGTTGATCACAATATCAAAACTACGAATCCGACTAAAAAATCCCTCCATTACACTCGGTAGTAGTGCAAAGTTCATACTGGAAATTAATTTTAATTCTAAAACATAGCGGAATCTTTTCCAAAGTGTTATTCGGATTTCTCTACGCCCAGTAGCTGTGGAAAGTTTACGCTATTCATTTATTGTTGATGCGTCAAGT
>JAVLUZ010000342.1:1205788-1224869 GCA_036768485.1 Mermis nigrescens | reverse complement strand
TTGCAAGGATGAGGCTGCTTTTTTGCTATAAATAATTGTTGTGCTTGATTAATCGTTAGTTTTATATTTTGTATTTGTCTTAGTATGTCGCAAATTTTGCAGACTCATTTTGACAAATTAAAAGTATTGTCCACGTGTAATCAGCTTTACGCAGAGCATATTTAAAGAAAGCATCTAAAGATTTAATTCATTGCATTTCTGATATTTGTTTCAACTTGCTATGAGGTAATATTCCCACTATTTCGACATCAAAAGAAACAACTTAAAGGTCTTAAACGAGAAATACGGTACTTGGGTTCCAAAAAAGGAACAAACTTATTTGAAAAACGCAAAATTATTCAAAAAGGCGGATTTCTGCCTTCAATACTAGGCCATTACTCAGCATTGCTGGCAAGTTTACTTGCGGATATTATAACAAAAAGATGAAATTCGCAAATAAGATGGTGTTGGTTCCTCAAGATCTTGTTTTTATGAATAAGTCTAGTACTGAAAAATCACCAATTCAAAAAACAAATTGACAAATTTAAAACTGAGCTTCAAAAGATTTTGGATAATAAAGAGCACTAAGCGACAATTTCAGTTGTACTCCCAACTATTTAGTCGCTATTTGAATTTGGAAGCTAAAAAAACACTAACCACAACCTTTAATTATTAAGGAAGATAAAAAAGTAGAGCCAGAATCGCTATGAATCGGTACTAAGAGATATGCCGAAAAGTAAACAAAAAAAGGCTTAAACTATAAATGTCACACATTCAGCGTAGTAACATGATTAATGTTAATGGCAATGGCGAAATTGCAATCAGGGGTCAAATGATTCCCAATTCTCGCATTATTGATTTAATTAATGATTTCAGTAGAGAATGAACCAATGCGGCCAAAGCCCCCACTTTACGCATCAGAATTGGGCTCAGGTCCTATCTGAAGAACATATTCCCATAGATTACATTAGAATCCAAATAGACTCGAAATGATTAATGATAAAATGGAGTACGATGAATCATCAGTAGTACCACTGCAAGAAGAGCCAAGCGGCGTGAAATGCAAATCGGAATTAGAAGAACCGCCTTCAAAGAGAAATGGGACAATAAAGGAATCAGTTGATCGTAAATTAAAAAGAAAACAACATAGGCAAAACCAAAACAAAGAGTATATAAACAACAAGTACGCATACCAGAATGGAAGTGGCGCTTAAAGCGTAAGTTTGAAGAATCAACTTTACCTGGAGTAAAAAGATTAAAGAAGGAGTTAATGCGTAAGCCGCAAGGTTAACTTGCCTGAGAAACGTTTGCAAAAACAATTTAAACAAGAACCAATACGTCAAAAACGTAAATTAGATCTTATGACAGCCGCAAGAAGTTCATTAACAAAATGATTAAAATTCTCACCACTGTATGCGGATAATGGTTGAAATTTTTATATAATAATCGATGCAATAAAATAATTTATATTATTTCTTAAGATGAACAAAAATTGGTTGCTTGAACCATTTATAAAAATTTGAACAATCCCTTATCCTTTGCAAGTGTCAAATTATTGTACAATGCCTCAAAAGGCAAAAGATGCCTCAATGACTTTAGCTCAAGTTAAGCAATGGCTATCTTCCCAAGATACTTATATGTTACATAAACAGGCTTAAAAAATATTAAACGCAATAAAATTTACGTGTTTGATATTGATCATCAATGGGAATTGGATTTGGCCGATTTGACCTTTTTGAAGGATTACAATGATGGTTCTAAATTTATTCTTACATGCATTGACGTACTAAGCAAGTACGCATAGGCACAAACCAATGAAAAACAAATCAGGTATAAGCGTAGCCTATGCAATTAAAAGCATTCTCAATGAAGGACGTAAACCATGGCGTATTTGCACCAATAAAGGAACGGAATTCCTCAATCAGGAATTTCAAATGTACTCTTATCGAAAAACATTGAATTTTTATGCCTCAGAATGAAGATATTAAATGTGCTGTTGTGGAAAGATTTAATCGTACACTGAAGAATAAAATGTATCATTATTTTACTGAAAATGCAACCTATAAATGGATCGACATTTAGATAAGCTGGTTCAAAATTATAACAATAGTATTCATAGATCGATTAAAATGAGACCAGTGGATGTATACTGATAATGTTCAGCAAGTAGTACACACATTAATGGAATGTCAAAATATAGAAAGAACCTAAACTGTTCAATGGCGATTATGTGCACATTTCCAAGTACAGTCAGATATTTGAAAGCTATAAACTCAATATACCGAAGAAATTTTAAAATTTTCGGTAATTAGCCATCAAATGAAGCCATATATAAACTGGTGGATTTGAGCAGTGGGGACATTGTTGGTACTTTTTATGAACGAGAGCTGCAAAAGATTGATTATACTGAAAATTGTGCATTTAAGATTGAAACTATTTTAAAGAGCAATGGTTGTGAGGCGTGTCAAGTGTAGCTGTTGGTAAAGTGGTTTGGATATCCGGAAAAATTTGACGAGTGGATTTTGGAATCGATTTAGAATAAATGGCACTGAAATTGTTATATATTGTCAGGAAAGATACTGCACTGAAGGAATTATTTCTCGGTGTTTTTGCCAGTGACCAATTGCTGTTACAAATTTTGTTTCTGCCTGGCAGCAGTGCTTATTGCAAAATACAGACCCTCATCAATTGAGCTGCGCAACATTGAGTTGCTTTTTATTTCGATTCCATTTGCAGTGTTAATTATTTTGATTTGTTTGGACTCCGCGCCCTACGTGAACTCATTGGTTTTATTTATGCAAAAAGCAGTAATACCCAGTCTTGTAATAAAACTCGTTATCAGAGTTCATTTAGCGCATCTTGTAGTCTGTATTGTATATTTTTTTATTTCATTGTTGAAGAAATATAAAAATTAGCACAGTTTTAGGGTCAAATTTATTACATAATTATAGTATTGTGTGCGAGTTTATGAGTAATACTTATAATGTTTTGTCTGAGTACCTGTCAGTTCTATCGATTCGCAAATCTGCGTACCTTACTGGAAAATGAAATTTATATTAGGCGCTTACATAATTATTTGTATCATTTCAATAAAATATTTGTCTATTGTCATGCAGGATTCTACATCAATTTTATATCACATTGCCTAGCAATACTGAAAAAGATGGTAGTGCTTCGAATTTTAGAGTGAAATTACCTCACTGAATCAGATTGGATGGTGAATGGGAAGTTGCGCTAGTATAACTTATTTATCCTTTTCATGGTATACAATAAAACAGGGTGGAAACTATATTATGCTACAAATAGAATTAGGACAATTGAAGGAATTCGAAAAAATCATTTTCCCGGCCAGAAATTATGAAACGATCAAGAGTCTTGTTAATGCAATTAATATGGCTGTACAAAATAGTCTGAAACAATTATAAAATAAAATTGACAACAACAGTGTCCTACAATTGGAATATAATGCTGCAAAGAATCGGATCATTTTTTCCTCAATCCCACAATTGTTAAAGGTGTATATGCGAAAAAAAACAACTATCCCGAATTTGGGGGTTTAATCAAACTGTATACAGATTCACATCGGACAGCGAACCTATTAGGGTATTCAGTACAAATGTGCCAGATATAGGAAAGCATAATTTTGACACTATGTATGTCTATAGTAATACTGTAGAAAATCAGATTGTCGGAAACATTGTGGCGCCTTTATTGCGCATTGTTGAGGTACAAGGTAAATTTGGAAACATAATAAATAAGGTTTTCAACAATGCTCATTATTTACCAGTTTTGTTAAAAGATATAGTGTGGATCAAAATTAATATAAAGACCAATCTTGACGAATTTGTTTCATTTGAGTTTGGCAAAACCATTGTGAAACTTCATTTTTGTAAACGCTCTCCTTATTTTCAATAAAATGCACGTCATTTATAGAGCCCGACAGTGCCAATGACTGGTTGGAATATTATAAAAACACTTTGTCCGAAAATCCGCAATACCAATTAGGCGGCGCAATCAAAGGTTTCATGCATATGCCCCCTATCACTGGGGGGATGGGCTTCAGCAGTTTCTTCAAAAGCTTATATTGATTAGCTCTGCCTTTATTTAAAACTATTGAAAAACATGCATTAGTAAGTGAATCAAAAATTGCCGCCAATGTAGCCACAGGTCGTAAATTCAAAGAGAGTGTTATTGAACACGGAAAGTCCAGTGCGGCCCAAGCTTTGTGTGATACGGCCGACCAAATTCATCAATCCGGAAAGGGTATTGGTGTACATAAAAAGCAGTCAAGAGTTAGAGTGCTTAAAAAGAGAAAGCACAGCACAAAACCTTCATTTAGAAAAAGCTAAAAGCCCTAAATCAGCTGGTTTGGATGTTCTTGCTGATTAATTATGAGTGAACTATTAGACGCGAGCTTGATTCCTAGCATTAAGAGCAAGTTGGACCTTTTTATTGTACCAACAACGCAAGTGGCGATTCGAAGATCATTTTGGTCCGAAGTTCAGTTGCAAAATCCGTGCACCAATGATGGACCGTATGAATTTTGAATGCCACCCGACATGTATATGATAGACTTATCCAAAAATTACATCTATTTTGTGATTCAAATTACAAACCCGATGGTACTAATTGCAAATTAACCAAAACGCATCAAGCTTTAGGTGGCAATGTTGTACTGCCTATAAATTTGATTGGAAGAACTTTTTAAAATAAATCAAAATTTTCCTAAATGGAAAGCTAATTTCGGACAGTGGCAATAAGTACGCCTATTGTTCATTCTTGAAACTGAATTTTATTTTGGAAGAGATGCAAAGAAAAGTCAATTGCAAGCAGCAATGTATTACTCTGATTATGATGATGAGCAGATGGGAGAAAAACATGGCTATTACAAAAAATGGATATTTTCAAGGATAGCACCTGGATTGAAGTGATGGCGCCCATGCATGCTGATCTAATGCTTCAAGAAAGATTTTGAATTAATCAATGCGAAACTACGTCTACTGTTATACAGGAACAATGATAAATTTTGTATAATTTACAATGCTAAGAACCCAACTACAGACTATAAAACAGAGGTCAAACAAACGTAGCTTTTATTTTAAAAATAGTTGAAGTCACTGATGGAATTTCACTCGCTTAGTGTGTCGCGTAGCGATTATCTACATAGTTTTAGATTTATAGTATACTTGCTAGTATATGTACCTTGTATTATTTAGTGTTTAACTAGGCAATATTTTACTCAAAATAAAAATAGAAAAAATTATATGAATATTAATTGCAAATAAGTATGGTATGTATTCATTATCACTTCTCTTTTCTTCTTATTTTACAATGAAATCCAATTAAGCAATACATTAAATGATGATGATAGTGTTTTGAACACTCCAGCCCAAGCGCTTATTGATCATGCGCCAAAAATTAATTATTTAAAATTTAGCAATTTTGTTTCATTATTTACTTCACACTAGTTTTAGTTTTCTTGACCCCTAAATGACCTGTCCAACCCTAGCATTTATTGCTCCTGGCCACACTCTACTTGCTATTGGCTAATTTTCTAAATTGGCCAGGGCCCTACGCTCTACTAAACTTTATTTACATTGTATCTATTTTTTCTTGACTATTAGATTTGATCCATATTGACCATGCACCTAACCTTCTACTTGCCATCTTTTAGGTGGGAGTCAGGGCCCCCTAGGTTGTATGTCACCACCTAGTACACATTTTGATTGCATACCTATACTAGTGCATTTAAGTGCAAAAGTGCGTGGGGTGGCACCCCAGGGTGCCACGGAGTACTACCTACGTATGCAAAGTATAGGTACATGTGTGTTGTGGGCAGTTTTCGTGTGTTATGTGAACAAGACCGCAAATTTGTGGTCTAGGGTGGCTGCAAAGTATAGGTACACGTGTTTTGTGCGCAGTTTTCATCAGTATCGCGCAGTATAGTTGTATGTGATATGTAAACAGCAGTGTGCGGCAGGCGGATAATCCAATTAATTAGGTAAATTCAGTGGGTGCATATGATGGTATACATAGCAGGCGTCTTTTTGCTGTTTTTTTAAGTTACAGTACTTGTCGTGTTAAGTAAACAGTGCTGCTGGATAAAAATACCTACATGAAATTTCACGTTAATTGATACCTGTACCGCCTCAGCTTTATCTTTCTGGTACTTTGCTATGGACTGGTTGACTGGTTTTACCAAGTTTATATATATATATATATATATATATATATATATATATATATATATATATATATATATATATATATATATATATATATATATATATATATATATATATTATACATATATATATATATATATATATATATATATATATATATATATATTAGATAACTCCCTGCCCTTCAACAACATATTGAATTCGAAAAACGAAATACGCAGTAAACACAATATAAAAGACCATTCGCCCATCACCAAAACCCTAAAAATCATTTTCCATTGATCAAATTATGTACTTTCCTTTTTTGTTGTCTTAAAATAAGTCTTAATTTATAAACATTTCATTCTAATAGCCAGCACAAATGATGTTTATTTGCTTCTTGCGCTTTTAAAAATAATTTTTTATAAATTATTCATTTTGAACACATTATACTTTACGAAGTATATTTATTCTAAAATTGTGAAATATTTACTTAAACACTCAAGTGGTATAAAATTTGTAGTACTTGTATAATCAGTAATGAATGGTATTTTATACACAAAAATGAATTTAATTTTAAAAGTACGCAAGATGTTTATACTATTTTTAGTTAAAAAATCAGTTAAAGACAATGTGAAACAACATAAGTATATCTAAAATTAATTCATCTGAAAAAAATATATCTTACTGTCTAAGTCTTTAAAGAAGTTTCGTACGTAGGAGAGACTGAATTTACTTTCAAAATTACGCAAAAATGTTTATACTATTTTGAAGTAAAAAAATTCAACTTCAATAAATTCTGACAAATGTGAAACATTATAAGTACATTCAAGATTAATTTATCGAGAAAAATAAAAATATACCTTACTGCCTAAATAACTAAACAAGTTTCGTACATAGAAGAAATTGAATTTACTTTTTGAAGCATGCAAGAAGTTTATATTTTTTATGTAGAAATAAATTCTACAAATGTATAACATTGTCAGTATATTTAAAATTAAATTTTCAAAAAATAAAAATCTATCTTACCCTTCAACTCGTCAAATGACTTTACAATGTAGGAGTTAGGCAAAGTCTTTCTTTATTTAAACGATGTTCAAATTGACTGGCGAATGGCCAAAACACAGTGATCTTTTTCCAACCCGTCAGCTGGTGTTCAATATTATGCTGATAAGCCTTCTCTTTGTACAAATTTTTCGACCATTTTGATAAGCTTGGCCATATTAAATTCGCCATTTTTTCTCTAAATAGCGGATTGGACTCGACGCCTAAAAGAAATAAGAACATGAGCAAAAATCAGATAACAAGAGGATATAAAAAAACATTGCACAGCTTTAAAAGTAAAATTTTGAATATAAAATCAAAATTATATATACTTTTCTATGATAGATTCCTTTGAATTTTGATGAAATATTGTAGAAACTTCCTGCAGGGGCAGCATATTTTGACTTGATATGTATATGCGAATTTTGAAAATATAACGTTTGAATTTCTATATAACATTTTGTTTTTTTTCTGAATAATAGAAACCTAGCTTGAGTTGACAACTGCAGTTTAATATGAATTTCTGCGATCCATTTTCCTTTTGTGCTCTTTCTGAATAATGAAAAACGTAGCTTGAGTTAGACCTATTTTTTGTAATACAGGGTCAACAGCTGGATGCCAGTGACCGTTTGAATTTCAATGCTATTTTGCTTCTGTAAAATTCCCCTTTGAATTATGATTACTTAGCTTGAGTCGGTAGGGCAAATAGTTTACTGCTCTAATAAAACTGTATTATAGTATGTGCGTATATGCCGCCTAGTGATTAGTCAGTTCAATGTTGTTATCTTTATTCTGATGGCCTTACTGGAAAATTGGCACTCCTGTACCTGATGGGCTAATGCGACCTAGGGAGAAGTTAGACATTCTGCGCCCGCATAGGATCCGAACTTGGCCTTTTGCGCTTTTGCTTCAGGGAGTGTAGCAGCCCCAGATCCGGCGCTTCATGCCTTTACTTTTGTGCTTTATTGTGTAGTAGGGACCCAATTGTAGGCGCTTTGGGCCTACAATTTTGGAGTCTATGCTTAAGCATGTGCTATGCTTAACCATTAGCTAGAGCCAGAAGGTCCGGGGATTACTACTCGCGGTACCTATCTCTTACATGTTGTTGTCTTCTTGTGTCAAGCAGAGGAGCTAAAGAATAAAGGATTTCTCTCTGAGTGTGCGTAGCTGTCTTAGTGTAGATTAGTTATCATGTCAATATGTCAATTTAGTTCGAAGATGCTGTCGTCGATACATACAAAATTCTTTTACATGGCACTGTCTTGTGCTTGCGGCCATAATATTTTAATGTCTGGCCTCATAGCAAATTCCGAATATCATCACTCATCCGACAAAAGTTGTTCAAATAGCATAATCTTAAGCACATATGTATGGTACTCAGGTTTCCTCGATAAACTGATATTCAATGAAGAAAGTGAACATTAGTGAAGCTGGTTCGAAACAATTTTGTCATATCTATAGCGTGCCTGAAGTTTATAAAAACGCGACGATTTACTTGAAATTCCTCCTTAAATCTATATTTTCCTCAAATTTTGAGGTTTTGCACAACCCATCATATTTACTTTTCTAGAAAGTTCGTTCTGGCTTCATATTTATGTGCCAGTTGTTTACTTTAATTTTCTGAATACATAAAGTGATTGTTGTTCGTAGAATAAATAAATAAAATAATTAAGTAAACTTAAATACAAGTAGATGTACCTATGCAGATTTCATAAAAGTGCGCAAGCGATTTTTGTTGTATCTGAGCAGAAAGTCATTGCAACCTGCCAGCAGGCTAGATGATACAACATTTTCGGATTCCTCACATTTTGCGATTTCCATTGTCAGAGTTTCCAACAAAACGGGATGCCGAGATCAAAGATTTTCGTCAACGCAAGGATTTATTTCCATGGAGTTGACGTCATTTTTTTCATTTCATCGGCGAAAAATAAGCCTTTGCGCAACAAAAGGATTTTCCAATAAAACTGGACGTTGTTGATGATAATTTTTGGTCTTTTGAATCACTGGAAACAAAGTTGGACGCGAGCAATGAGCTGTTTTGCCGTCGCCTCTGGAGAGCAAAGTGGAAAGCAAATGATATTTTGTGACGCTTGATGATGCAAAATATGCCGCAAACGACCAGATTTGTCACTTTTTGCATTTCAATAATTTGGAGCAATTATGATGCGCTTCAATTTTTCCAGCGCTTGCTTGATGCAATAATGGACGATGTTTTGCCAGCTCTAAGGATTCCGATTTTATCGATTTATTAAGCCTAATTTAAGCCTGAGTCTCCAATCCAACTGGCACATCAATAACTGGCAGTAAAGAACTCCGAATCTTGCTCAATTTTGACTAATCTCATGCGATTTCGTCCTCGTCATGGACAAATACATCGATTTTTGTCATTGCCACAGACAATTGTCTTGGCAACATTGGGAGCTGTAATGACGGTTGTGTTAGTATTTTCGAAAACAAAAAGATTCGGATCGTCAGGGTCTAAATCTACCACATTTATGCGATTTTGACTTCGGCTTTTTGCAACTGATTTTGTGTGTTTGCGGTTTGCGTATTTGTGATTGGCACTTGTTGCCTGTTAAAATTTTGTTGCGGCCGACGGAAAAAAGAATTGAACTGCTGGTTTGAGCTGCAAGTTTGGTTTTGAGCGGGGTAAGCTCAATTTGATTGTGTTCAGTTTGTCTGTCTGCAGTTCTGAGCTTTTATGACCTGCACGCGGAACACATTCTGCAACTTAATTCTGCATTCTTATTAGTGTTATGATTCGTTCTTTTCACAAACTCTGAAAAATTTCTGCATTTGAATGCTGTTTGTTCATTACTATTGCAGTTGTGGTTGAGTGCAATTGCACACATGTTTGATTAACGATTTGTCTGCAAATTTTGTAGTGACTGAAGTCAACACTTAGAGTTGTTTAGCAAGTTTTTCTACTGTATTTTCAAAATTATTTTTCGAGTTGTGAATTGCCTGGGAATGTTGAATCATGCGTTTTGGTAATGCTTGGAAGCATTTCTTTGCATACTATCTGCATTGCAGCATAAGTTGCTGCTCTCAAAACTTCTTTTAACTTTGACACTTCGCAAAACTTGAGAAGCGTCTCATATTTCTGCTGATAAAACCATGCAAAAATACAAGCTTTAACAACTGCATCTAGAGCGCCAGCATCTAATGTCGGATAAAGCGCATTTAGCTGAGCGTTTTTAGCTCAACTTAAGTATTCAGATACTTTTTTCTGGAACGTCTCTGTTTCCGATCAATGAGAATCTGGGCTGCTGTAGTGTCAAAGTCACGATTTTCAGGAAATGCTAGTTTCCAATGCATTTTTGAATACATCGTATGTGTGAGGTAAAGGTGAGTTCTTTATGTCCTCATAAGTTGCTAAAGCTTGACTCGCTTAAAAACGATTCAAAAGCTATGTGTTTTAATTCATCATCTGTGTTATGTATGCCTTGCAAAGCTAAGTATTGCTCCAATTTTTCACATCATTCTGTTAAATGTTCTCCTGAGTTGCCTAAAAAATTGAGGAGCTTTTATGACACTGAATCCTGAATTGTTTTGCGACGTTTGAAAGACGTATGTTGTTTATGTTGACAGGATTGATATTTTGTGCCACATTATGTACAGTATTCTGAAAGTTTTGTAGCCTTTGTCCTACAATATTGCCTAATGTATCAAGTATAATTCGTTCTAATGTGTTTGCGTCAAGCATATTTTTTGCTAGCCGTTGGTAAATTTAAGTCTTGTCGAGTTTTCTTTAAACATTGCAAGTTTTGTCTAGACAGTTTTCTTATAATTTTTGGACCTTTTTGATCCACTTTTAGTTGATGAGTTGATGATGTCCCTGTGTATGTCCTTATTTAAAAATCGAAAACGTCACTGCGTTATTTTCTGTTAAATCTCAGTTTGGATTTGTTTGAATCAGTTGAAGTTTCATTTACATCCTTTTAAAGTCGGAAATACGTCTCTGCATTATTTCCCATTTAAGAAAACTATAACTGTTACAAACCGTCATAAGTTTTATGGCTAATTTCTGTTAGCTAATGTATCATCAAGTGAGAAAGCTTTACCATTTAACAATAAGCAATTAGGCACAGTTGACATGTTTAAGAATAACGTTCCTAAATTCAATGAGGCAATTACATGTATATCCTGTCAAATTGTTTTGGTGGACTTATTCGTATATGTGTGCTACGGCTAATATAAGTAATTGCTGTGTGTATATTGTCGGTGCAACGGAAAGAGGCATACAGTAAATACATAGATGTATTACAGCTACAGACAAGTCAGACAGATTTACAGTCCTGTTAGACAAACGTGTACATACTCACACACTTAAATGTATTATAACGAGAATCTTGAATAAGGTTTCACATAGATTTCACTGTAGGTGACCTTGCATTATGTGGAATGTGTCCCAACTGAAGCGAGACTGTTTGTTATTCAAAAGACGTTGATTACTGTAGACTCGTGTACAATAAAGATATATATACAAAAAGGGTATTTTCCGTAACAATATAACCTATTTCTACACACTTAAGAGACAATTCCACACACTATAACTTTTAAGTAGATTTCTACATCATTAGATATGCTATTAAATAGACTTCCACTACAAACAAGACATTTGCCTATCCTGTGAGAGAAATTTCAAAGCCAATTGTAAGTTTGTGCTATGCTATGTTGCCTCAAATTATACAAAAATAGCAAAAATTTAGCAAGTTTAAGCAATCCACAAATGAAATTATATATGTTTAATGTGATGCAGACATTGCAGAGTTTTTTAATAATTTTGTTATGCTTTTAATTTCATTTGGTTGCTCATTAAAAGTTATGGTCAAATGTATATTGATGTTTCCATTTAGAAACGTTAGCTCAAAGGAGCACAAAAATGTTGAATTCCTGGGAAGAGAACAAAATCTATGGGACAGCATATGTAACCTCGGCTATGCTCTTTAGTGACCTCTCATGCATTCCTTCAATTCTCTAGAGCACTGTAAGCATTCTTTATAGCTCCAATGCATATATTCAGAATATTCAATGCAGGTTTGCACGATTCTTTACTTGATTCTGGGTTTTGACGATTAAATAAGAATGCAGCATTCGATTTATGACGGTTTTTAAGCAAAAATTCATGTCTTCCTGTAAATAATTGCATGTCCTTTTCCAGGAATTACCTGCCCCATCTTAGTTTGCCTTTATATCCTGTACTATTACTTTTAGAACCGTGAATCTTCAAAGGCTTAGAGACAAATTTTCATAAATTAATGCTCAAGATCACATGTTTTTGATTTGTAGGACTTACACTGTACTTTATCAAACGTTATATAACTCCTGATTTCTAACATTCTTCAATTTTTCAGAAGCATGCTAGCAATATTACTGAACTTTGAGTGTAAGTCAATTGGACTATCAATGACATTTGTAAACAGTTAAATGTTAAAATGAATTAGCATATGATTTCTAGGCTTACTTTCATTCACTGTGAATTTTCACTATTGATATCAAAAACTGTATGCAATCTGCCAAAACGACTATATTACGTTCTGGCTTTCTCCTATGTCGCATATCTTGATTCATGGTTTCTGATTTATTGTATGTGCTCAATAATAGCTTTTTACTTATCTTAGCCAGACATTATTCAATGGCATTAAGAAAGCAAGCAAGACCTAATAAAAAATCAGAGTAGAGTTATAGTGTCCACTGAAAGTTTCTTGGGATTCTGAGGCTGTTTGGTTCCCATGTGGTTCAAATACACGAAACCACACCCTTGTACTCTCTCTTTTTAACAATTTGACATTTAAGATTACTTGTTTTATCAAAGTTTGTAGCAGATCGCTTAAATCTCATATCTTTTGAAAAACGTGACAGAACATGAAATTTAGCAAAATATACATTGAGAAGCCAACTTTCCGAAATCGGAACATATAAATAGCTTGATAGAGAAGAGGGCTTTTGCTCTGTTTTTTTGCATAAAGTCCTAAATTTTGCAGATTTGAAACATAATAAGAGGGCATTGTTGCAGCACATCTGCGTCATAGAGCTGACTCTAAAAGGTTTGTAGCAGTGTAGCTTCAGATCAGTAGGAATTGAATGTTTTTGTGTTCAACCAGTATAGTTGATGTTGTAGTGGATACATATTTTTATGAACATATTGCGCAGAAGTGGGAAAGAGCCCGAGTAGTTGATGTTTTGAGAGGAGGATACTGGAAAATTGGTGCGGATAAAATTTTGCTCACTAAGTAGCGTGGTTGGCAGGTTGCAATAGTAAATATTAACGATAAATATAAACATAGTACTTAAATTTGAACCATAAAGTCTTTGTTACAATGTTTATATCTCCGTCACATCTCTTCAGCCTAAGAGAGAAATCTTGTTTTTAGGTAAATTAAATAAATAAACTTCAAACTAAATAATTGCCGAACTATTATTGAATACCAAAATATGCAATTTCCACTGATCTGTAGCTTCACTGCTATAGGTATCCAAAATATATGCATTAAACTGTTCACAAATTCATACAGCTCGTCATTTGCGTATCATTAGCGCATAATTTTTTTTAATTTATTGCATTATACTTAAATCAACCCTATTTGAAATAAATGCCAATACCAATATTGCTAGAGGACCATAAATTCAAACAAAAATTTGTAGCAACACAAATGAGCTAATATCTAATGTGAATTCGACTATATCTTTTGCATACACATTTTTTAAATTCGAACTGATTCATGAACAAATCCTAGAAGATAATCACGCCAATACTTAAAAGAGAATAAGTGCTGCATTTGAAGTCATACGCATTTGCTTTGACGAAATTCGCACTTAAGGATTCACTAGCTATAATACGATTCTCTTTGTCTTCTGCTGCCTACCGCCTTCTTAATGTTGTCCCAAATTCATTACAAAGACATTGTTTATTTCGACCTAAAAAAGGGTTTCATGTCTGAGTCACTTATTGCTCACAATACAACAGGTTACAAACAAGTAGCGTCTTAAAACAATAATTTGCAAGGAATAAGTTTAAAAATTCATAAACACTATCCACAAATGAATTTAAATATTTATGTAGATTGATACGACTTTCGCCTGGATTAGTTCACAGCATTCACATGAAAGCAAGTTTTTTTATTCAATAGGCTAGATTTGTTTGGTTCGAAGTTAAGGGGTAGGCGCACAATTACAATTTTTAAAACTGCTTCTGTATTGAATGCTTAGATCAGGTACAGTAACGCATTATATATAATAAAACATGGTTTGTCGACCTTTAGTGGTGTAGCCTAAGCCAGATTTAGAGTTTTTGGTAATCAAAAATATTAAAAAAATTAAATATAGGGGTCTGGGGTGACGCGCTCAAGTGCTTTCCTGACTCATCCGGAGAAGAACTTCGAAATATTCGAAAAAATGCACTAAGATGTTAAATCACCCTTTTAATTTCGGAAAAATTGACTAGGTCTTGATTTTGAATCTAGCCTAAAAACACTTACAGTTATGTACCAACTCCTATTTAGGCATAAAACTTTTGAACATTTTTGAATCCGCTCTTCTAAAATAATTTCCTCCCAATAGTGCCTGATAGCTAGCAGGCATGTAACTCTATGAGCCGTACGATTAATAATTTTGTTGCGTGTGAATAACCTTTGCTGTACAGTTTATTAATTAGATTCAATTGTTTACGCTAAATATGCTTAGAAAGAAAGTTTTCAATGATTTTTTTGGAAAATAGACCATTCTGAATTTAGCAGCCATTTTGCGGGGGACGGGAGGTCAGTCAATAGTCATTCGTTGGGGAGAGAGAGTGGGTCAAACCGTCCTATTCCTAAGTACATGTAAACTCTAGAGTCTAGACCATGATATACGGCACGGCTGGTCTGGAAAGGTTGGTCGGGCCTAAGTCTTTCGGAAAATTGTTTTCGTGCAAAAATCTCATGAAAAAATCGCAAAAACGGTAAAATAAGATAATAATTCATCGCTTAGGTCGATTTCAAGTAGTTTCTAAAAAAATTATTATTTTTGCTCGGTTTTAGCCATTTGCGTGATCTTCCAGCGGAATTTTTGTTTTGCCATCCTATGGATCAAGAGACCCTTCCACCTCTCCCACGTGCATATCTGGTCTAGAGAACAAGGAAAGGAAACACAAGGAAAAAATATGGACTTTTTTGCAAATGTGCTCGGAGTGATTCAAATAAATAAAACATTGATAAATAATGTAAATAAGTCGATGTAAATAAAGTATATAAATAAATTGATATAATACAAATTGAAATAGACCCGGGCCCGGATGCAATGTCTAATGTTGAGGATAATCGCGAGCTCAGTATTAAATCCTTAATGCTCAGTATTAGCTGAGCGCGAGCTCGTGATTAGATTAAATCAATTGCAATATAAATCTCGATGTCGCGCTCAGCTAATCTCAAACTTTAATCGCGAACCTCTAGATAATCTCGAAACTTTTCGTATTTATGTACAGAAACGTGCAATCTGATGGCAATATTTTCTTGAAATAACCATTGGAAAATCGCCGTGGCATAAATTTGCAACATCGCTTTACGAGTTAGGCTTATTTCGTAGAAACACAAGTCATGCAAAAAAGTAGTAGAAAAATACGGATTAGTGTGAACATGGCGCAATTTATAATGACGTTTAAAGTATGAAAGTATGTGCTGGTTAGTTACGATTATGTGAAGCAATTACAAATAAATAGGAGGAAAACGCATTGATATTATGTTTTACTGGAGGTCACTTGGGCAGTGATGCCATTAGAATTGGCCCCGGCATAAAGCTTTTAGGTCGTTTTTTTCTAACTTATTAATAAAAGAGTTTAAAGAGTCTGAGCATCTAGTTTCGTGAGGTAATGAATTCCACCATTTGCATACTCGGTTACCAAACCAATTTTTCCCAATTTCAGTTCTGGAGTAGTTGATAAACAGGATATTTTGATCAATCCTAAAGCGGTTCTTTAAAACTTCGAAAATTTCAGAAAATTTCCTTTTATCGATGTTCTTTAGATATTCGAAAGTTTCATTCAGATCGATTTTCATTCTCCGTTCTTCTAGTGAATCCAGGGTGAGCCTGGCTAACCATTCCTTATAATTCAAGGCTCTATCCCTCAAAACGCGATTGGTAAAATATTTCTGAACATATTCTAACCAAATAATAGAGCAATATTCAAGGAATAGTCGAATACAGCTCTTATAGGCTAAAAGTAGATTTTCTGGGTTTTTTGATTGAAACACTTTAAAAACTTGGAATAATCTCAGATAAGCCGATTTTGTTATGTTCTGGATGTATAAAGTAAATGCACGAATGAAAAGTCGACGTACGCTCATTTTGAATTCACGAAAAGGCTCTGTTTTGCTGTGTGTTAATCCTGTCTCACGAGCAGGATTAATTTTTCCATCACGAATTAATCGTAAGCTCGGCATTAAAAATTGGCAAAATCATATTGCAACTCACTTGCTATTATTTCAAGCTCGAGACAATCGCGAATTTAAGATTAGCTCTAGCTCGAGAAAAGTGCGATCTTATTGCAACCGAGTTCCCGATCAAAAGTTTGAGATAATCTCGAGCTTCGCGCTTATCTGCGATATTGCAACTGGGCCCCGATTCACAGGTGATAGCTTTTACGCCATTCTAACCTTAATATCAATTTTCGCGATCATTTTATCTCGGAAAAGCTCTCTGGTTGACTCCTAAACTGACAATGTCTAAGAAGTGCTTTTTTGGTCAAAAACGGTGATTAGGCGTCAAAAATTTCATTTTCGGCGTTTTTGACTATGCTCTAAATTTCTGAAGCGTAAAAACATAAAATTTGAGTGGAAAAAATAAATAATTAGGTTAAACTAAACGAATGTTGTCAAAAAACGAATATATGGCGTGGAGTGCCGAAAAGTTGGTTTTTAAGCAAACAAATCGCTACAAACATTCAAAACAGCACCTTTGCGACGGATTTTCTGGAAAATCGCGAATTATAGGAAGTGAAAACCTCAAGGGGGTTAAAACTCTTCGAACCTCTTAAAGGATGCACAGCATAGTCAAGAGAAGGGGATGACCTGCAGATGTCTTGGAGTTCAGGAGCTTGGATTCTAGGAGTAAACTTCACTCCTAAGCTAGAAAACCTTTTAAAATAAGTTGCATTTAACATTCCTAGGTTAAGAGTAAGTTCAAGGTGTAAATTTAGGAGCGATCGACGTTGTTTCTCCGAGCTCCTGGCTAGAAGTGGTTTAGGAATAATGACCTAGGAGTAAAAAATGTAGAACTAAGAGTGCATGATACAGTAAATCGATGATTCAGCTTAGTCTGTTGTCTAAAAATCAAAATTAATCCGGGGCTTAAATAAACGCTTCCTGAACGCAATTAAATCGTTTTCATTATTGCTGAAATAATAAATTGCGATGAAATTGCAAGACAAATAAATGAAAAATTGTAAAAAATTGTACACAAGACCAGGAGTAAACTTATTTCTAGAATTCAATCCTAGACATCTGCAGCCCAATCTTATTTGTACTCCTAGATAACCAGTTTTTTACTCTTAGCCTTACTCTAAATTTAATCCTACGATCCTATAGGAGTAAGTTACATCTAACATCTACAACCCGATTTACTCCTAACTAATAGCTCCTAAAACTTATAAGAGCTCCGCAACCGGGTCCTGGTCTGGGAAAGGGTCAAAACTGAGATTTTCTGGCCAAAATGATTATGAACACTGGTATTAGTGCTTAAATGGCGGTAAAATTACGTTATTATGCAGTTTGTAGTCAATTTCAAGCAATTCAGAAGAAAATTTAAAATTCTATCCAGTTTTGGCCTTCTTGTTGCCTCATTTTTCCTAGAAAATCCCCATTTTTCAAATCCAGGGCTCTCAATTTTTCCAAAACCCCTCTTCCCACATGCGTATCTGGTCACAAGTTGCTTCGTGCTTCAGGTGCTGAGCTATTGCCCCAAGGATCTTAAGGCCGATATCTGCGTTCATTTGACGAGAAAAGTGTTCAACAAGCATAGTTGTTTCCGATTGGCTTCGGACGGTTGCTTGAGGGCGTTCGCGTTGCATTTCCAATCAGAACACTGCGCCCCCGGTGACTTGCTGTATCACATGGGAGAATCAGTCGATGCCCTGTGGTTTGTGGAATCTGGATCGTTGGAAATCATCCAAGAGGACGAAGTGGTTGCTATCCTCGGTCAGTGCTACTATTTGTTAGCTTGGGCCCTATTATTTCGGTCCGACATGCTATAATTTTATTACATAAATTTCCAAATAACGACATATCTTAATTATTTGAATCGTACTCGTGCCATCGAATTATATACTAGTCATTGAAACATTCTTTTACATGTTATACCGATAATTGGTATTGCTGAGTATGTGTGCTGCTGTAAAATTTGTAATGTAACTTTCTGTTGGTTTCAGTTGTTTTCTTGGAAGTTTTCATTGCATTTTAAGGCCAGAAATGCTAAAATAAAGAATTTCGATGCTTTGTTTATCCATGCGGACTGTGGAAAAGACACATGAATTTTTAATCAGTAGAATTGCAATTTTCGTGTACAATTAAGCATGCCGTCATTTTCAATCGGAAGTCATGGGAAAGCCTTGAACTTTTTTCAACAGAAGCTAGCTTATTTAGCTGTACTTCTGCTATTAACTGGCATATTGTTTTTTATTAGACTTTATTACTAGAAGCCTAAATTTTTAAATTTTTTCTTGATTTTTTCGGGCCAAATTCTTGTTTCCATCCAGAAGTTCATGCCCTATAGCTTTATTAATAATTTAGCTACTAATTTTGAAATTTTATTTAGGCAACGGGGACATCTTTGGCGACGAATTTTGGAAGGAATCGACCAACGGTCAATCCACGGTTAATGTCAGAGCGCTTACCTACGCCGATCTACAGAAAATCAAAGCA
>JAVLUZ010000342.1:1145788-1200788 GCA_036768485.1 Mermis nigrescens | reverse complement strand
TTTCGGCAGAGTATTGTTGTTGGCCAAATTAATCGACGACAACGACAAAAGCGGAAATACGCTTCGATAAAGTGGATTTATTTGTACCGAGGCGATTCTTAAATCGTGTGAAGACGCGATAAATGCAATAATAGAACGTTAGATAATTTAGACACTTTTCCGCTTATTTTCATTAATTATTCGTATTATTAAAACAAACAAGAACCAGTTGTTGGTGTACACTTGAAAAATTTCCCACTGCGCGTATCGTCGGGTTCATCCGTTGTTTACCCTTTTTTGCGCGTCATCTCGTCGTCGTAATATTTATTAGTAGGTACGGTGATTAAAAAAATTTGCATTTCCCCATTACACTCCAAATATATCGCATGTCATGCTCGGTGTACTAATTGTAATTACCCAATACTACTGCGACTGCTGTAAATAAAGAACATGCAAATTCGAGTTTTTTTCACAAATTTTTCAAATCGGCCGTATTCTCGGTTTGGCCCGGGGCTAAAACTTGTTCACGTCTAAACAACTCGAATCTGAATGTAGTATCTGGTAAACTTTTGTTTCGCTATATTCGGCGTAATCCCGCCGATACGCAACTTTATACGTACAAATCGGCCTATCGTTAAATATCCTCCGAATATAGACCGTAAAATTTAGCGCCCATCTCCGCCATATCTTATCACGCTTAATTTATATAAAAATTTCGCACACTGATTACGCGATATTATATATTAGTGGCCCAACAGTACGAATATAGAAGTTTTTGGGCATTTTTTACCGCTTAAAAAAGGACCAGCCTCCTAGACATGTCCAAGGTACTACTATTTTCGTCGTACCTCGCAATCATTCTACTATCGTCGGCGTGTCTGGCCGACGAAAATTGCGACATAGTGGTTAAGTATTCATGCTACTTGCCCGATCACATGTCGACGCGGATCGATAGGCGATTTTACGCCAAATTCGTCGAAATCGACGGCCTTTTTCTGCTCAGTTCGCACCAGGTCGATGACGCGTCTTTGGCCGCTTACGGGTTTTTGACCAAACAAATTTTGACGCGACTCAACCAGGACGTCAAAGCGGCGTTGATCAATTACGGATTTAGGATTACGATCGTAAGCGACGATAGGGTGGAAATCGCGCTCAAATTTTCAATTAGAAATAAATGTTAAAATTAAAGTTTTGGAATTAAATTTCAATCGACAAAACAATCTTAAACTACAACTTTTAATTTTTTAATGGTTTATTGAACTTTATTTCAATACGGATCAATCGGTTTACTCTTATTACTCCTAAAACCGTATCGTGACGTCTGATATATCAAAATAAACCTGTTTAATTTACGTTTTGTCTGGAAGTGTGAACTCCTGAACTCTTTGAGATTTTGAAACGCTTCCATGCAATCAAATTGAATGGCCATATAGTTTAGTTCATAGATGCACAGCAATTCCCGTCTTGGACGATTTAGCCCGTCTGCGGGCAACAACGGGAGAACTTTCTAGATATAAAATGGCCCTAAAAATTAACATAAATAATATGTTAGAGTAGATTACCGTAATTAACAGGTTCTGATTGCATTTGCCCTCTCCTGCAAAGTGGCCTCTTTTGTCTCCAGAAATATTTTACCCTTTTGATCATCTGAGGGAAGGGCTAAAATATTAGGCAAATGCAAAAGGGCGTGGTCAAAATTTTTGAAATTTTCATAAGTTTTAAAAATTTTTAGAATTTCGGAATCAACGCTTCAAAATTTTTCACGCATATCTGCGTCTAAAACTTAAGTTCTTTAAAGGTGCACGTCACAATGAATGTAAACGTTGTCTTAATATTAATTTTAATGCAAATTTAACATTTAGGAATAAATTGTTAGTGTTCATTTTATGTTAATGTTAAATTTAAGAATGGATCTTAATATTAATGCAAATGCTAATGCTAGATATGAAAAATTGATTTTGCATTTGTGCATATTCATCCATTTTTATTTAAAATGATGTGTTTGATATTTTTGCAAACTTCAAATATATCCATTACCTATCGCACTACGTTTCAGACAGGATAAAGAAAAAATTTAGAGCGAAATAGAACTTTTATTGATTTTTTACATTACACATGAATTATCCAATTTTATTTAAAACTCATTAACTATCAGGTTATTTAACCGATAAAAAATTTTAATTTTTAATAAGTATTTCACAGTTAGACCGTTATACGCGAATGCGAATATTTTGAATTATTGCCAGAGAGCCTCACGTGAATAACTTGTTCAGTTTTTTTCGGCGACCAGATACTCAAAGTTAACCTTACCGTAAAAATTTCGTTAAAATTTGCGCCACGTGACGCCTGTCGAATTTAAATGTGTCACCAGCGAGAATGACAAACGACTCTAAAAAGTTTGAGAATAATGTAATGTTCTATTACGATGGTTTTTAATAGAATTCAACATTGGCTGAAAATAAGATTACAAATAAATACACATTCAACTTTTCCGATGCACCAGTAATTTTTGATCACCCTCTTGACAAAAACCACATTCGAAAATTTGGGTCATAAGACTCTATCGAACACAGTGGAGAAAGGACGAATTGAATTTTTGTGATGTTCTACAACTGACAAAATATAATGAATCGCATAGCATGATTCAATAAAGATTATACGTAATTTGATCTTGCTGTTTCCGATTTGCGCGGATTGAGATTAACACAAAATAACGAAAAAGACTTGTGATTGAATAACATGAATAAAACTGATTTAAAGTCGGGTCGAAAAAATTCAAAAATAGGAATCAAATTTATACTAGGATCAATTTATACGCATTTTAACTCTTCGTATAAATAAATTAAAAATTGGAAAAAAATTGAAAATTTTTTTAAATGAGTAAAATATACTTGAAAAATAAGTATAACAGCGCGGAGCACAGAAAAGTTTTTACGTTTAATAGGTAAAAACATTTGTAACAGCATACTTTTTACTATTTTTCGGGAAAGTAAATTCTAGCCGATGCTGTCCTTTTTGCAAGAAGACAGAGCCGTTTGGAGGTTCCAATCATATGCGAACAGCGACGAAATTCTGACAATTATCGGTGGGGCAAAACTGACAAAAATTCAAAAAAACGTACAAAAACTTTTAATTCTGGGATATATCGATTTTCAGGGTTCTATCCATACGTAGGCAGCACCAAAATTCTGGGGGCGAGATTTTTCAAAGGTCGAAAAATTGCCTTAAAAATTGTGGTATGGCGAAAAACACACCATATCTCAATTTTCCTCATCGAGCACTATCCATTGTCAACAAAAAATTGCGAAAAAAACAACAACAAAAATTTAAAAGCTGAATTCTGGGGGCGAGGCTGCATACCCCATACGTCCACGTGTAATCTCAATTCCTCCCCCAACTACTCCCAAAAATACGTACGCATGCGCTCTTAGAGTCATACAGACCCATGCAAGATTGGATGGACATCTGCCCAGCCCTTTTAAAGAAGATTTGGATACTGTACAAAATACTCCTAGAAATGGATTGAGCTTGATAAGGAAACAGATTGAAGAATAATGTTTTCGCTTAAGCCCTAAAATTTTAGTCCTTAGTGACGTTTGAAAATTCTACGCCATAAGTCTGCTCAATCCACGAGTTAGTCAAATCTTAAAATTTATAGCCCTCTCAATCCGTCGATTCTTGCTTTTTCTTGCACTTCAACTTAACTAACGTGTTTTAATCCGTCGTACGAGTACTAGGTGTTCAACGATATTCCATATCCTTAATGTGTTTATGATCTTCCTAGAAATTCATCAGTCAAAAGTTTTCTTCGATTCCACAAAGCTCTTTGGCAGAATAAGAAAACAGACTTTTGTCAAAAATCTCTCTGATAAGAAGTATTGAAAATTTCAGAGAAGTTTAAAAAAATTACTCCTTGTCATATTGTATGAAACGTTTAGATATAAAACGTTTAGAAATTTATTAAAAATCGGGATTTTAGCGTTGAAACTTTTTAGAAAAAAGAATATCAAGATTTCAAAAGTTCAAAAATCACGAAAAGCAGATATGCATTTATGCATTTTCAGCTGTTCATTTGACCTTTTTTATATTTCGTTAATGTTGTGCAGCACACTCTATTTCTCTCTTTATCAACTCTATTTCTGACCTATTTTTTCGTTTACCTATGTTCTTTTAATTTCTTTCTTAAATTTTCTTGTTTTATTCATCCTCCTCCACATTTTTCACATTTGTCACCAAATGTATTACTTTTACATCTAATAATTAAGGTGGGAAGCAGCGAATCGTTTTGCGACCTACCGGAAATCGCCGATAATTATTATTTGTCCCCCGGGAAGCCCTGTTCGCAGCCGGGAGCACAAGGGGTTATCTTTAAAAGGCTTATCATAGTCTCGGAAGGCAGCGGTATCAACAATTGCGATTATCATAATAATTCAAAAACCGGACGCGTATTGATACACGAATTGACGCATGCCATAAATTTGGTTATAGATCAAGGGCTAGAATCATTGAAGCAGGAATTGGACAGGGCCTATGAAAGTGCTAAATTACACGACTTATTCGCTGGCCTTGAGGTTCTCCCCTATTTTTATTATTTTTTCCTGTTTTTTCCATTTTTTGTTTGCTTTTCATTATTTAGAAAAACGTTTTTATAATTTTCTTCAGTTTCCTCTTTTTCGGACAACAATTTGTCACTTTATTCGGACTTTCCTTACTTACTAGTGGTTTGCCTTGATTATTTACACTTTTGTTGAATTTTTCAATATATCTTTCAACGATCTTGCTAAGTCAATGCAATGCAACTTCAGCGATTGACGGAAAAAATAGCCAAGACTGATCTGAGATACATGATCAGTCATAAATTTTGATGGCCTAAATTGCATTTTTGTCGTCTGCAACTATTACCTGAAAAAGAGAAGATAACAGGACAATGAGACAGAGGATAAGGGAAACGTGAGCAGAAAAAAGCACGAAAAATGTTAAGCTGCTCCTTGAATACGTGTTAATTTGTGCATACTACAGGGGGCTTAACTTTTATATTGGTACAATGTGAAAAATGCAATATTATGTCTCGTAAAAACCCACTATAAACCTTCTAATATAAAGTAGTGCTCTCTCTTATATACTTGCTTGAGTGAGTGCAATGTTTTTTGTGGTTTTTTGACACAAATGAAATTCGAAATAAGAAAAATAAAGAACGTCTCTAAAAATGTCTGAAGCGAATTCTGATCTCTGAATTATTGTAGTCTTAGCGTTTTACATATAAATAAATCAACCTAAGCTGACGCAAAAATTCACCCAAGTCTAAGCGAGATAAAGAAAAAATCCGGCACACAGGAAAATTTTGAGTAATCGTGGAATTTCTCTGTAGAATCATTAATTTTAAAGTTCTATAACTCCGTTAGTTTTAATATATCATAAAAAAATTCGTAACTTCTCCTCGCATTTTTTGCATCCTTTCATTTTTCTCGGCTATTCAAAAGATTTCGTATTTCTGCACTTTTTCCATATTTCTCGTCTATTTAAACTTTTTTTAGTCGACTTCAGGAGGTTACTACTTTATACTGAACTTTGGACCATTTTCTGATTTAGCGAAAGAGTAATTTCTATTTTTTGGAGACAACTGTTATTTCGTGTTTATTATTTTTGCAGTAAACTTAATTAACATATGGGTGTGTAGGTCTAATTTATTAGCTTTAAAAATTTATTTTATTAATTTAGTAATCAATCGTAATTCAGGACAACAGCAGGGTGCACTATTTCACCTGGGGATTCATGACCTACATCGACGCCAACGAATGCAACGCCGACAGTCAAATCGCCAGGCAACGATTGTGCCGCAAGAAAGACCTGGAAATTTACGATGTCGAACTGTATAGATTGATCGAGGAAGTGTTACCGTTTATCGATTGGACGTACACTTGCCAAAATGTGTGCAATAGATTGACAACCAGTGTTCAATCGTGCAACGCGCGATATGCACGGATACGGCATTGATGTATTCTATCATAATCGACCATACATGTAAGAGGGAAGCTGGGGATCCCCAAGCCGAATTGGTAGTCCCCTCATGTACCCTGACCCACCAAAGCCAGTAAATTTTTGACCCATTCCCCCAATTTTTGGGAAAAATTTAGCGTTTTTGGGTCGTTTTTGAAGTTTTATGGCAGTGATTGGCCAAAAATTAGATATTATTCATGACCGGGACCTCCACCCGAAATTTCAAGCCGGTACATGTATGTAATCGACTCATTTATGCGCGAAACTGTGATACGTATTCTTTTTGTTCTTTTTTCTTTTTTCCTTTTTCATCATTTCTGAACTGACAATATTTCAACTAGGTTGTCGGATGCAGAATTTCCCGGACACACAAAAACTCTCTTCGCCATTTTCTAGAACATTTAAAACTAGATTCGGAACTTTTATCATTGATATCGTGTTGAAGTCAACTAAGGTGCTGATCTGATCCGGTTCGACAGCGAAGGGTGATTAAAAATATTATTTTATGAAATTAAATTCATTTTGTGTTTTTTTAGCTCTAAAGTCTGACTGAAATTTGTAGTCTTCTTGCGTAATCGAAGGGCTTAGATGACAACGAACGATGTCACAAAGAAATAAATGGTAGGCAATTAGATCGAAATCAATTAGATCGAAACCCACATAAATAACAAAACCAAGATTTTTTAAATTGATTCATATGATATTGTTTTATTTTTTGATATTATAATTGTGATATAATTATGTTGTAGGTATAAGTATAATTTTTTGATTTATTGTGCAACAGAAAGACAACGAAAAATTATTTTTTTGCAAAATGTAAATCTAATACCTATGCTGTTTTGTCCTCTTTCAAAGTTCGCCTATATTCATAAAGCCAAAGAACATAGCTCTGTAGGGTAAAAAATTTCAATTGCATTTTACTTGTTGATCTCATAGTATTACCAGCTGTATATCGAGCATATACGGTGCTCAACACGAAATTAGAAAAATAAACAGCCGGAAGAGTTTATTTAGGATCGCTTTTTTCGGTTCCTGAACGCACGGCTCCTACACAGCATCCATCTTGACATGCTTTTGTTAAAGAAAATGCGACCCAAACACTCACCTATACAGATCCCTGAAGATAGCACCCGTTTGCGCATTAAATATTTACAGAGTACCATTTACAGTGCATATTTAAGTTTTAAATAATGCGAACTGCGCTATCATCACACATCTGCTTAGGCGTTAGGTTGCGTTTTCTTAGACGCATGCTACACATGGGCGTAGGGGGTTCGAGGTTATGAAATGCAACCCCCAGATTTTCGAATAACCCCCTGCCCCGAAATCCAAAATACCTCCTCCCCTCCAGAATTCAATTTTTTGAATTTTTTGTTTCTTTCCCGCGATTTCTTGATGCCAGTGGATAGTGCTCGATGAGAAACGTTGAAATTGTGTTTTTCCGCCGTAATACCATTTTAAGATCATTTTTCTTAAGATTAAAAAATCTTGCCCCCCTTAACATCCCCCAGAAGTCGGGTGCCGTCCACATGTGGTCAAGACGCTCTCTAGGAATCGAACGGGTAGGAAAAGGAGAAGCTTTCTTATATAAACTCGTTGAGCTGTTGATTCTTCAAATTTCGTGGCGAGAACTGCATGATCTTGACTTCTATCGAATTATACGCCAAAACAGAAAATTTTGCGATTCAGCGGGAAAATTGAAGTAAATATTCGGTCAAAAACGCTTGAGACTCGTAGCTTCTGAAGTGCTAGAAATTATCTCTCAAGTGACCTTAAAGGTTTAGGATGAAGTATGTGTTTGCCCGATGAAGTTTAATCTTAATTTTTTTCTAAATTGAACTAAGCAGTCCGCCTTTAGTGGGCGGGTATGTAGATCTGGTTTTTTCGTAAGCAACGTTCATTTTTTTATAAATAGGTTTTTGTATGTATATCTGGATTTTTTACTGTTTTTGCATAACTTTTCAAAGATTCAGATTTATAAACAACTAATGGGTAAATTTTGTTGTATGTGAATCTATTTTATTTGGTGTAACAAAATTATATATTTAGAACGTCTCATATTCTATTTTTTATTGATTTCTGGTCGTCTTTGCGATTTCTCTGATTTTACTTACACTTACGCTCGTGCTTTTATGTTTTTTATGCCTTTTATACATCGTTTTGTTATTTATCGCGCTTGACTGCCATTGATTTTTCGATCGGCGTTCTACTTCAAATGCCTTAATCGACATTAGCTTTCGAATTCACGCGATCTATTTGCTTTAATCGAAATCTAGCGATGCACATAATTGCGATCTTTATAAGGACTTGTCCTGTAGTATGGATAAAGTATTAATATTACTGTATTTAAGGCAAACAGCAGAAATTTGGCTAAAAAATATTTTACAAAAGTTAAAAGAGAATTTTTTACCGGAAGAAACTTACTACCACGTATTGACATGGTAGGGATCAAACGTGCACAAGTTGGGTTCAGGAGATTTGGAAGCCAGAATGGAAAAATGAAAAATTTTGAGGGAAAATTGGACAAAAACGGATGAAGATTGAAAATTTTCATCAGAAGTGCTTCGAATTTACCAGAAACTGTGTAATAACGTAGTTTTAACGCTGTTTTAGTACTTATATGTAGAGTATTCCGAAATCTCTAGCAAAAATTCAGAAACGTGTAATAGCTAAAATCACTATCTACACGGCCACTTAATTTTATCTAAGTACAGGCTTAACACCTAGAATAGCTGAGCCCGGCCGGACCCCTGCATCCCACCGTGATTCTGGTGTGTCGATACGGCAGCCATAGGTTAAATGTAATTCGTTTAAATACAATAAACAAAAAATGGCCACCGCCACACAAAGAATAATAAATAAACGGCGAGATACACTAGAATAGGCAGTCCGTCCGTCCGTCCGTCGGCCAACGCTAATTACGGCTAAGTCACGTGAATAAACTAATTCTAGCCCAGCGTACTAATATGTAAAGAAAAACGGCTCGACGACGAAGACTGCAACTCTCTGCCTATCCTTTAACACGTGATTATATACCACGAAAAACCCGGAAGTAAATCACCCAAAAATCACAAGAATTTGCATGTAGATAGGCAAGGCCCAGATTTTCGTCGTTAGTTAACGATTCATTTTCGATCACCAAAATCAAGATTTGCATAGGATGAAAATTGAACCGTGTCATAAAGATTTGCGCTATTTGGTCTTAACACGAAAATGAAAACTCGAGAATCCGATGTATGAAAATTCCGTTACATTCCTCCAGCCTTAAAAGATTCCCCCTAAGGTGTTTGTTCACACCTAAATGAGGTTTAACACCTGCAATCGCTACGATTATATACAAAATCACTATATTCACAAAATCAGTCTTTAGCGCCGACTAAATATATATGATGACGTTCGCGTTTTCGGGCCATAGACTCCGGATAAGCTATACTGAACGCTTTCCCGAACGTCGAAGGTCGAACGCCAGTCATACGTGTCGCCTTTACGAAGATGTTTTCAGAACGAGGGCTCCTATGCGTACGGACGACCAAATGCACGCGATAATTCAGAAATCGCGCCAACGCCAAATGATGTTTCCCGCACGTCTCACGATAGGAAGCGCTCCTTTCTTCCAAAAAATCTTTCGCTGTCTGGTTCCAGCCCGTCCCATAACGATAAGTTTTTCGCCAAAATCTTCGGAAAATACGGACATCCGTTCTAACGCGTCGACAAACTCCGTTAAGTAGACCGACCAACGACGCCTCGCTTGCTCGCAATATAGGTGTAGATGGATTGACCGTTGCTACTGCAGTTACCGTCCTCGAATCGCTAGTTACGACCACTTTCACCTTATTCGCCTGCCTGCACGCCGTAAGAGGGATCTCTCCCATCTTGATTGTTAAAACGCCTCCTATCTTGTATGCCGGCGATCTAGATGACCAAAACTTCTTCCACGACCATAAAATTCCTACGTCCGCCGCCGCCAAACGGTTGACGACCAAACGCCCTTCTAAACGCCTCGCGATTTTCGAGACCGAACGCATCTACATAAATAGCATAAAACTATTATCTACGGCAAAGCAAAAACAAGAGGGAAAGGGCGAGAAATATAAGGCGTTTCAATAAATACTAAGCTTCACACTTTAAGCTTTCACTGATTTACAGTTAATTAGAGTTTAACACTCGTAATTAAAAATTTTAAATAATTTCTATTCGCTTAACGCGTAAGTAAAAGACAAACAGAGTTTAACACTCTAATTTAATGTAATAATTAATTACAATATGTAACACACATATTTATTACGCTAACACGCGTTTAAGTCTGATTGACTTGTTCCAGCATCTACCTTTGAGGGCTCTAAGTCCATCCAAACCGTTTCGCACGCCATCAAAAATCCCTTGATTCCACATGTAGAAAATAATAAAATATTGTCTCTAAAAGACAAAACGTTGTTAGATTCACATACGGCGTATTTATTTTTATGGTAGAGATAAACTGGAATTCGATCATAATCGCGCAGAGTCAATTTAGCAGGAATTTCTGAAAATTTACAGACTTTTGCTGGCCAAAATGGATATTCTTTTACTTTCGCAAAAACTATTTCTCCAGTTTTTTGCCCTTTTCGATCAAATTTCTGGATATTGTCAGATAATTTTAAACGATTTACGTGAACAAGACGTTTAACACGTTTATCAGCAATAAGTGCTATACGCACGTCCACATGAGACACCTTTTCGATTATCTCGAAAGGTCCATCCCATTTTAAACATAATTTTGGGGACACTCCCTGAACGTGTCTGGCTTTACTTAGATAGACAACATCACCCAAATTCCAAGCATGTTCAGATGCTTTTCTATCATATTGCACTTTTTGCCTTTTTTGAGCTTTTTCAATAGCTTTTTTAGCATTTTCCTGCATTTCTCGTAAAGTTTCTTGTAAAGTGTTGATAAATGTGTCCTCAGAACATGAAAAACGCTGTGCTGGAGTAGTTTGAAGCTCAATAGGATAACGTGGTTCTCTCCCAAACATAAGCATGAATGGTGAAATGCCAGTTGACTCTTGGCAACAAGCACGATAAGCAAACAGAACAAAATATACGTAACAATCCCAATTCGTTGGATCACGAAATACAAGAGTAGACAGTGCATTAGATAACGTTCTATTCATGCGCTCAACTAAACCATCTGTTTGCGGATGATAGGCGGTTGTAAACACCGTATGAATTTTAAGAAGATCACACACTTCTTTCATTAATTCAGATGTAAAATTACTATCTTGGTCCGAGAGTAACTCTCTAGGCGCACCGTATCGACACACTATTTCACGAGGAAATTTTTGACAACCGTTACAGTCAGATTCTGGGGTTGATTCAGTGGTTTAAGCGGTTTGTGCCTAATTTAGCAGAAAAGGTAAGTATTTTGTACAAATTGACGAGTAAAAAGGAAAAATTTATTTGGAACGAGAATCATACGAAAGCGTTCGAAATGGTCAAGCAAGCATTCATTAACCCTCCGATTTTGCGTTTTCCGATTTTCGAAAATGATGCAATTTTTGTACTTTCTACTGACGCGAGTAATGAAGCATTTGGAGCGATCCTGAGTCAATCGCGTGATAGCGAATCTTGGATTATAGCGTATGCATCACGTGTATTAAACGTACATGGTAAAAATTATTCTGTAATAGAAAAGAAAGCTTTATCTATCTTATGGAGCGCCAAACATTTCCGGCATTATCTCTATGGCACACACTTTATAGTAGAGACGGATCATAAACCCCTTAAATGGTTACTTAACTTAAAAGATTCGAGTGGGATATTTATGCGTTGGGCTCTAAAGCTTCAGAATTTGATTTCGAAATCAAACACGTTTCTGGAAAAGAAAACGGTGGATCAGATTGGCTTTCAAGAAGTTTTAATGTTTCACCAATTTTGCTAAATGTTCCAGAAAATAATTTTCAAAAAGACGCAGAAAAAGACGAATTTATTATAGCAATTAGAAAACAAGTTGAATCTCGTAACTGCCCATCAGAAATCAAGAATGAGTTTGAAGTTTTTAATAACGTTCTGGTTCGCAGGTATCGACCTAGGCGAAGTGGTCACATGATATGGCAGACCGTAGTGCCTAAAACGTGGATACCGGTGATCATGGAAGAAGTGCATGACTCAGAATTTGGAGCTCATTTCGGCATAGCTAAGACGGTTGAAAAATTAACCATGCGTTATTGGTGGCCGACTTTGTCGAGAGACGTCGAAAATTGGTGTAAGGCGTGTGAAATTTGCGCCAAGCGTAAGTCCGCTATACCTAAAGTACGTGCTCCTTTGCAAAATATTCAAGTAGAAGGGCCGTGGGATAGGATAGCTGTAGATTGTGCTGAATATTCTTTGTCAAAAAATGGAAATCGATACATTATTGTTTTCATGGATTATTTGACAAAATGGGCCGAAGCTTTCCCCATTCCTGATCTCTGTAGCTTAGCCACAGATTTTAGTGCTTCAGCTTGAATAATCGAATTGATCTTAGATGGGTCTGGTTTGATTCCTTCCTTCGAAATTATGTGCCCCAAGTAAGGCACTTCCTTACGCAGAAAATAGCATTTTTCAGGCTTTATTTTCAGATTCACTTTTCTAAGCGCTGAAAATACGTCATTTAAATCTTTTATATGCGCTTCAAAAGTCTTCGAAAATACTAATATATCGTGAATATAAACTAAGCAAGAACGCCATTGAAGACCAGATAATGCAATTTCCATTATTCTTTGAAAATCAGACGGTGCGTTTTTAATTCCAAAAGGCATTACATTAAATTCGAAATGACCGAAAACTGTAGTAAACGCCGTTTTCTCTTTCGAAGCAGGATCCATGGCTATTTGCCAATAACCAGACCGTAGATCAAGAGTTGAAAATAGCTGTGCGCCAGCTAGACTGTCAAAACAATCCTGCAGCAAGGGTAATGGATACACATCCGCTTTGGTTACCCTGTTTAAACCTCTATAATCTACTACAGGTCTGTATGATCCGTCCTTTTTACGCACTAAAAACATATTAGCTGACCATAGAATTTTTGAAGGCTCAATAATTCCGTCTTTAAGCATGTCGTTTATAATATCTTTAACTTGAAATCGCTGCTTATAAGGAATTCGAAATTGTTTAGACTTAATTGGCTCATTGTCACCAGTATCTATCTTATGCTTTACAATAGTCGTTTTTCTAAGCTGGTCTTCAGAAAAACTGAAAACGTCACGGTTTTTATCAGAAGTTGTTTCAGCTCCGACTTTTCATTCGAATTTATTCCAATTTCAACCGAATCCAAAATTTCCTCGAAATTTAACAATTTCGTGCTTTTTGGGATTTCAAAATTGCTCAAATCCGTGAAACTTTCTAATTGTCCGACAGGCTTTCCGGCCTCTAAAAATATAGGCTTATTGTGCACGTTTAGTAACCTAACAGGTACTACACGTTGCTTAGGTGTAACCAATGCGGATGCAACAAATATCGCATTTCTTGACACCATTGTTCACAAGGCACAAATATAGCTTGAGAATCATCGAAAGCATTTAGTATATTACCATTAATTAATGCTTCACTACGTGCCGGTATTTTCACATTTTCAGAAAAACACACGTAAGTCATAGTTGCATTAACATTATTGGCATTAAAAATTTCTTGGCGTAAAGGAATCTTTTCCTCATTTATACTCGTGTAACCTTCATGCACATTAGGAACAACACGATGGTTATCGATAAAATCGCATCCTAACAAAATGTTGAAAGGTGCACGTTCAACAATTGAGAATGTATCCGAAAATTTCTGATTTACGATTACGCAATTAAAATCGATTTTGCCAAAAATTTCTAAGTTGCTACAATTCGCTGTTTTGCATACCGAAACTAGATTTCCTTTTTGTAATTTCATCTTAAGCTGAGAATTAGCGAATTCCATTGAAACTAAGGAAATATCGCTTCCAGTGTCAATTAAAGCTTCACTTTCGACGTCATCGATATGCATCGAAATAATAGGCAACTTACGTTGGCGTAGCTTTCCTACTGTTGTATCCTTGTGCTTATACGTAATAAGTCGTTTCGATAATTCTTCAAATTGTCGTCGCAACTGCAAAATTTCGTCGCAAACGACATTCGATGACGACGTCGCTTTTTCCATCGATAATTCGGCAACGTTCGCTCCTACATTGTTGGGAATATTCGCTCTTACGTTTTCGACGTTTCCTCGCCATTTTCGGAATGGTGCTTTACCCACGGTGCGACGCGGCTCGAATTGTCTAAATTCAGCTATCGCTGTAGGGCATTGTCTACTCAGATGACCCTTTCCGCCGCACCTGAAACAAGTTTTAAACGAATCAATCTCTCGTTGAGACTTTGCATTATACATGCTAAGTCTTTTATTTTGGGGTACCCATTCCTTAAATTTAGAATCAGATTTCTCAATTCCGAAATTCTGACTTCTACCCTTATCGAAATTTCCGCGATTTTTGTCTTTTTGTCGACTTTTAGCAGCAAACTCAGCAAAATTTGAAATTAGCGTTTTAATTTGTTCAGTCAAATTTTGTACTGCCGTCCAAACTTGATTTTCCGATGCCGATTTCTCGAAAGAATGTTCTCTTACTGCTAAAATATTTTTTCAGCCATTGAGAAACCCGTTGAATTCCAGATTTCGGACTTAAAAGGAGTTTCCGCCCTTTTGGCAATTTCTAAAGCCTTTTCCAGGGTTTCCGGCGTACCCATGATTGTAAATAAATTGTGGTACTTAGGCAAAAAACCACTTAAGAATTGTACTTTAATTAAAGTCTTAAGTTCCGCTTCATCCATAACATTATTAGGATAAGCTCTTTTAGCTAATTTCCACAATTTATGACAAAATAAGTCCACAGATTCGCTTTCTAATTGCTTACGCGAATTAAATTCAATTATTGCTCTTTCTCTACTAGCAGGTGGCTGGAAATGTTCAATTAAAGCTTTCTTACTTTCATTATAGCTTTCACGAACATCCATTGGCAACATATAAAATACTGAACGTGGATATGATTCGAAACACAATGGTAAAGCATCCATTTTTGTTTCTTCATCAAGACCTCCACCTTTTGACAATGATTCAAAATCTTCGAAAAATTGAAAAATTGCTCTCCCACTTTGTCCAGAAAACCTTTTGACAGAAGACTGAATTAATTGCAAAAATTGCATCCTTTTCAACGCTCCTACTACCTCAGCATTATCCGCCATCACAGGTTCTGGATCAAATAATGCAAATGCACGTGTTAACCTAATAAATTCAGCTAATGTCCTACCTTCGTTTTCCCTTCCTCGACTTACACTACGAGTTACAATCGGGCTTCGTCGAAGTAGTTGCCGTTGTTGTTGCCGTCGTGGCATACAATCTTTCTCTCCGCCGTCGTCGATTCGATTTGTCCGCTGATTTCTTCAAGCCGATAAATCGACGTTTCGAAGTCGATGCTTATCGTCCACTTGAACACAAATGACTTCTTTCGGCGATCGCTATTCACGCAGTCAACCTGCACAAAACGACAATAATGAATATGTGGGACCTCCACTTGTAGCGTATTCCGAAATCTCTAGCAAAATCAGAAACGTGTAATAGGTAAAATCACTATCTACACGGCCACTTAATTTTATCTAAGTACAGGCTTAACACCTAGAATAGCTGAGCCCGGCCGGACCCCTGCATCCCACCGTGATTCTGGTGTGTCGATACGGCAGCCATAGGTTAAATGTAATTCGTTTAAATACAATAAACAAAAAATGGCCACCGCCACACAAAGAATAATAAATAAACGGCGAGATACACTAGAATAGGCAGTCCGTCCGTCCGTCCAGTCGGCCAACGCTAATTACGGCTAAGTCACGTGAATAAACTAATTCTAGCCCAGCGTACTAATATGTAAAGAAAAACTGCTCGACGACGAGGACTGCAACTCTCTGCCTATCCTTTAACACGCGATTCTATACCACGAAAAACCCGGAAGTAAATCACCCAAAAATCACAGGAATTTGCATATAGATAGGCAAGGCCCAGATTTTCGTCGTTAGTTAACGATTCATTTTCGATCACCAAAATCAAGATTTGCATTGAATGAAAATTGAACCGTGTCATAAAGATTTGCGCTATTTGGTCTTAACACGAAAATGAAAACTCGAGAATCCGATGTATGAAAATTCCGTTACAATACTAAGGTCATTTCTGCCCAAAAAAGTCCTCAAATCCAAAAACTATTTAGATTCCAAATACATTTTTCTGAACTTTAATTCAAGAATAGTTTTTGTGCTTTGCGATTTCTCTAAGCAGATCGGAAGGACTTAATTAGAAACAGCGAAAATAGTGTATTCCGACTCTTTTTTGCCTTTAAACATTTTTTGAGCAACCCAAACATTAGTACTTATGTCTTGTAGGATCGGCACAAAATACTTAGCCAACTTATAAGTTGGAGTGTTGATGGCTGACAAGATTGGTCTTAAAGGAACATCTCTCTTATGAGTCTTAGGCAAGCCATATAGCCTGCCATAACTGCATCCTACAGAATTTATACTTTTATAGACATCAGCAGATAGTCCATTCAGTTTATGAACCTTCAGTATATGGGCTGATATACGTTTCTCAACTGAGCGTATAAACTGACAAGGATTACAGTCAATGACTTTGAACTTTGAGATATCATTCAAGACATCATTCAACTTCCTAATGTAGTCATCTTTGTTCAGAATTACTACTTGATTACCCTTATCTGCCTTTAGAACAATGATATTCTTGTCTTTTGACAGATTGCTGAGGATTTCATAGTCACGCTTTGATAGATTATTGCAATGCTTCTTATCATAATTAAAATATGAGCTAAGAGCAATGTCTCGCAATTGATTCTTGATCATCTGCATTTTTACATTGTCACAGTTAAAGGCAGTTTGTTTCTTGAGGAAACCCATCAGTTTCTCAAAAGATAGCAGATAATCACCATACTCGATCTTCCTAGGTGTAATAGAGTACTTCATACCATAAGACAACACCAGCTTCTCATGAGCTGTCAAAACTCGCTTACTTAAATTAACTACAAACTTTTCAGGATCGATACTATTGACACTTTTATGCATAAGCACGTTTTTTTACCTTCTTGCTATGCAACTGTCTAACATGGTTGAGAGATTTAGACACATTGCGTCTAATGTATGTTAATGCTACCTGAGAATCCGGCCAGGATACTCGTGAATTAAACAAAGTAATCTGCGCCTTCAAATCTCTTAGGACTCTTTCAACCTCTTTGATTTTAACTTTCAATTCCTCATTTAGCAGAAGCCTCTGGCATGTTATGTAACATTTAGAACGCTTAAGCATCCTATTCGAAACCTTGAAAGCCAGAAATTCAGGAAGCAAATCATTATCAATGCATTCTCTAAGAAATGCAACATCCAACTGAAGCTTATCATAGCGAAGTTGAAGCTTCTCAACTTTTCTCAAAAGTAACACAACTCCATAATCATACTTATTCTTCAAATTTGTGAATATATTTAGCTTTAAACGAATCTTGAAAAGAAAAGCAATAATAAAGAAAAACTTTTTAAGTCTAAAACTCACCAGCCCCTCCAACTGGCCCTTACCTCCACCCATCCTAGATGTCGTAGCAGTAGTGGAAGTAATCTGACTAGCTGAAGTTGTTTGATTGACAGGCGATTTTCTCCCATTATGCCTTAATTGACTAAAAATATTCGGAAAATTGACTTCAGTAGCAGAGGGGAAGCAATCTGACCAACCAATGCTGCTGGAGTAGGGTGTGGTTTGCTCCCATTGTCCTTTCCATTGTTTGTCGACTCTAACGAATGTAGCTGACGTTTCGATCAAGACTTTGGCCATCTTCAGAGCAAATTGTAGATTCGACTGATTAAGAAGGAATAGTTTCAAAAAATGAGCTTGCTAAGCGAGAGTTCTAAACTAAGAGGAGCTTGAAGTTTAAACCTACCATTAAATTATAAAGATAATAATAAAAGATTTAAAGCTTTAAGAAAAAGAAAAATGTGGTAAATTAAAACAAATTTAAAGGATATGATGAAACATTATTATTGAGAATAGGACGATCATGTGCTATGTATAATGACTCCTTGATTAAAAGATCAAAAGAGTTGGATGCTCGACTGATAACCTTGAAGCAATCTGATGTAATTGGATGATTGCTATTTGAGATATGTTTGTGAATAGCAGATAAACTATCACCTGAATTGGCTTTCCTGTAGCAAATGAGATGCCAGTATGCTCTGCCATTCTACTCCCAAAATGTCGGCGAGTTTCACCGATGTAACTAGCCATACAGCTAGAACACGTATACTTATATACTAAATTTGAGAGTAGCTTAGCAGGTACAGCATCCTTGTTCTTGAAAAACCGGCTGATACACATAACAGGTTTGTAAACAAACCTCTAATCTGAGGGTAAAATGCAGATATAACCTTTAGAATTCTGCTGTGTACATTGTAGCCATGCACACAGTGTAAGGCAAAACAAAGAGAATAGCATTGTTTATCACACCCGAATTTTATGTCATCACTCTTACTATAAACTTTTGTCATAAAGTCTGATATGACCTTATCAATCAAGCTAGCGGATACTCATTTTGCAGTAGAGTCTGCTTCAGCTTGTCAATATCAGAGACAAAAGTCTGGTATGAGTTACAAATCATGTGAATACGACTCACAAGTGTCTTTATTAAACCAACTTTATTGGCAAAAGGAATGAAGCTAGACAATTTGGCATAAAGGCCAGAAAATGTGGGTTTCTGATATGATGATGTGACAATATCATCGGACTTCTTTCAACAAGCACATCAAGGAAATTTAATTTCTTGTCATATTCAGTTTCAAATGTGAAATTTATATTAGGATGTTGCTGATTCATGTAATCACAGAACTTTCTAGGCTGATTTCTGTCAGAAAACACTACAAATGTGTCATCAACATAACGTACATAAAACTTGGGTCTAATCTTTATACTACAGTCTCTGAGCCACTTTGTTTCATGATGGCTCAAGAAAATGTTGGCAAGAACTGGGCCAAGCGGATTACCCATAGCAACACCATCTATCTGTTGATAGATTTTACCATTACTAGTAAAGTAACACTCTTTAACTGCAAGTTCTAGAAGCAGGTTTGAATTGATGACAATTCATGTTATTTACTAACATGACATTCTGATCATCAAATAGTTTCCTAATACATATGTCAATGGTCTCATTGAGTGGAATATTAGTGAACAAGCTTGAACATCAAGACTAGTCATAAAATGATGGCTTTTGAATGTAAAAGCCTTGGTCTTGTCAGGAAACTCCAGTGTCACATAAAGTGTATTCATTAGTACTTATGTCTTGTAGGATCGGCACAAATACTTAGCCAACTTATAAGTTGGAGTGTTGATGGCTGACAAGATTGGTCTTAAAGGAACATCTCTCTTACGAGTCTTAGGCAAGCCATATAGCCTGCCATAACTGCATCCCACTAGGATTTATACTTTTATAGACATCCGCAGATAGTCCATTCTGTTTAGGAACCTTCAGTATATGGGCTGATATGCGTTTCTCAACTGAGCGTATAAACTGACAAGGATTACAGTCAATGACTTTGAACTTTGAGATATTATTCAAGACATCATTCAACTTCCTAATGTAGTCATCTTTGTTCAGAATTACTACTTGATTACCCTGATCTGCCTTTAGAACAATGATATTCTTGTCTTTTGACAGATTGCTGAGGATTTCATAGTCACGCTTGATAGATTATCGCAATGCTTCTTATCATAATTAAAATATGAGCTAAGAGCAATGTCTCGCAATTGATTCTTGATCATCTGCATTTTTACATTGTCACAGTTAAAGGCAGTTTGTTTCTTGAGGAAACCCATCAGTTTCTCAAAAGGTAGCAGATAATCACCATACTCGATCTTCCTAGGTGTAATAGAGTACTTCATACCATAAGCACTAACACCAGCTTCTCATGAGCTGTCAAAACTCAGTTACTTAAATTAACTACAACCTTTCAGGATCGATACTATTGACACTTTTATGCATAAGCAAGTTTTACCTTCTTGCTATGCAACTATCTACATGGTTGATAGATTTAGACACATTGCGTCTAATGTATGTTAATGCTATCTGAGAATCCAGCCAGGATACTCGTGAATTAAACAAAGTAATCTGCGCCTTCAAATCTCTTAGGACTCTTTCACTCTTTTCAAGAGATTTTTAGACTTTTTTTCTTAGGACTCTTTCAAGAGATTTGAAGGCGCAGATTACTTTGTTTAAGTATCCTGGCTGGATTCTCAGGTAGCATTAACATACATTAGACGCAATGTGTCTAAATCTCTCAACCATGTTAGACAGTTGCATAGCAAGAAGGTAAAAAACTTGCTTATGCATAAAAGTGTCAATAGTATCGATCCTGAAAAGGTTGTAGTTAATTTAAGTAACTGAGTTTTGACAGCTCATGAGAAGCTGGTGTTGTCTTATGGTATGAAGTACTCTATTACACCTAGGAAGATCGAGTATGGTGATTATCTGCTACCTTTTGAGAAACTGATGGGTTTCCTCAAGAAACAAACTGCCTTTAACTGTGACAATGTAAAAATGCAGATGATCAAGAATCAATTGCGAGACATTGCTCTTAGCTCATATTTTAATTATGATAAGAAGCATTGCGATAATCTATCAAAGCATGACTATGAAATCCTCAGCAATCTGTCAAAAGACAAGAATATCATTGTTCTAAAGGCAATTAAGGGTAATCAAGTAGTAATTCTGAACAAAGATGACTACATTAGGAAGTTGAATGATGTCTTGAATGATATCTCAAAGTTCAAAGTCATTGACTGTAATCCTTGTCAGTTTATACGCTCAGTTCAGAAACGCTTATCAGCCCGTATACTGAAGGTTCATAAGCAAAATGGACTATCTGCTGATGTGTATAAAAGTATAAATCCTCTAGGATGCACTTATGGCAGACTATATGGCTTACCTAAGACCCATAAGAGAGATGCACCTCTAAGACCGATCTTGTCAGCCATCAACACTCCAACTTATAAGTTGGCTAAGTATTTTGTGCCGATCCTGCAAGACATAAGTACAAATGAATACACTTTATGTGACACTGGTAGTTTCCTGACAAGACTTAAGGCTTTTACATTCAAAAGCCATCATTTTATGGCTAGTCTTGATGTCAAAGCTTGTTCACTAATATTCCACTCGATGAGACCATTGACATATGCATTAGGAAACTATTTGATGATCAGAATGTCATGTTGGTAAATAATATGAATTGTCATCAATTCAAACTGCTTCTAGAACTTGCAGTTAAAGAGTGTTACTTTACTTGTAATGGTAAAATCTATCAACAGATAGATGGTGTTGCTATGGGTAATCCGCTTGGCCCAGTTCTTGCCAACATTTTCTGAGCCATCATGAAACAAAGTGGCTCAGAGACTGTTGTATAAAGATTAGACCCAAGTTTTATGTACGTTATGTTGATGACACATTTGTAGTGTTTTCTGACAGAAATCAGCCTAGAAAGTTCTGTGATTACGTGAATCAGCAACATCCTAATATGAATTTCACATTTGAAACTGAATGTGACAAGAAATTAAATTTCCTTGATGTGCTTGTTGAAAGGAAGTCCGATGATATTGTCACATCATCATATCAGAAACCCACATTTTCTGGCCTTTATGCCAAATTGTCTAGCTTCATTCCTTTTGCCTATAAAGTTGGTTTAATAAAGACACTTGTGAGTCGTATTCACATGATTTGTAACTCATACCAGACTTTTGTCTCTGATATTGACAAGCTGAAGCAGACTCTACTGCAAAATGAGTATCCGCTTAGCTTGATTGATAAGGTCATATCAGACTTTATGACAAAAGTTTATAGTAAGAGTGATGACATAAAATTCGGGTGTGATAAACTATGCTATTCTCTTGTTTTGCCTTACACTGGTGTGCATGGCTACAATGTACGCAGCAGAATTCTAAAGATTATATCTACATTTTACCCTCAGATTAGAGTAAGGTTTGTTTACAAACCTGTTATGTGTATCAGCCGGTTTTTCAAGAAAAAGGATGCTGTACCTGCTAAGCTACTCTCAAATTTAGTATATAAGTATACGTGTTCTAGCTGTATGGCTAGTTACATTGGTGAAACTCGCCGACATTTTGGGAGTAGAATGGCAGGGCATACTGGCATCTCATTTGCTACAGGAAAGCCAAATCAGGGTGATAGTTTATCTGCTATTCACAAACATATCTCAAATAGCAATCATCCAATTTCATCAGATTGCTTCAAGGTTATCAGTCGAGCATCCAACTCTTTTGATCTTTTAATCAATGAGTCATTATACATAGCACGTGATCGTCCTATTCTCAATAATAATGTTTCATCATATCCTTTAAATTTGTTTTAATTTACCACATTTTTCTTTTTCTTAAAGCTTTAAATCTTTTATTATTATCTTTATAATTTAATGGTAGGTTTAAACTTCAAGCTCCTCTTAGTTTACAACTCTCGCTTAGCAAGCTCATTTTTCGAAACTACATATAATACTTTTATAGGGTGGCCCATAAAAAAGACTACATTCCTGTTTAACAGGTCATAACTCAGGCTGATTTGAACATACAACTTCAAGACTAGCTGCATTAGATAGATAAATATGTCTTTGGCAAAACCGCGTCAAAAAGTTTGGCCAGCTGCCAACGGTTTGTGTCCTATGACAATTTGTTTACACCTCACTTTGACATTGTTTTAAACCCAGATTTTATGCCTTGTATCACATTACTGCGTATGTAGGTATAATTTTTTTGACATTTTCGGCAATATATCTAGTCACAAAATTAATTAGCACATTGTTTAAACTCCCAGAATAGATTCACGTTATAATGAGTTCAAAATTTTCGGATATCGTTAAAATAGGGTGCAAGCTAATGACAGGACCAATTATGCTATTCGCGTTAGACAATATTAAAATAGGGTGTACACAAATTACAGTAACACCCGATCAGCTAACATCTGGCCTAAAATTTTTACAAATTCTGAAATTAGAGACTTTTATCTATCTAACGGAGCCAGTTTGAAAGTTTCATGTCAACGTCAGTTGAAGTTATGACCTGTCAAATCGGAATGTAGCCTTTTTCATGGGCAACCCTGTATATATCATGTTCTAAAATTCAACCCTGTATATATCATATTCTAAAAATGATTCGTGGATCAAACCGCTAAATATTATGCCTCACGGACTTAGTACGACATGATGATGAAGAGCTATACGATCTGACCACGTTATATTTTCAAAGGCACGACTGTGAAAAATTTTTTTATTTGCATTACTATGAAACGATTTTTTTCTAAATTTTTGAGCTTCCCATCTGACAAAATTCGAAAAATATATCTAGTAACTTTCGACTGAAGTAATTTTAAAGATTTTCGTAAATCTTTGCTGAATATTTGTACTATCTTTACTTTCGCCTGGTCTTTTACAAACGCATGCGCTCCATACTATAGAAGTAACTTTTAAATTTTAATATTTTCAAAAATACAAGACAATGCAATTTTTTTACTGCCATTCGGCCAGAATTTGGAAGTCGAGGCAAAGGATGTTCAATGCAAGTTATTTGTGTAATTCGATGTTCCAGAATCCACGTGAGATTTTATTGATTTTAAAATTGAATTTAATTAAATTTAATCCAAGTTAAATATAATTTAATTCAAATTAAATATTAAGAACAGTATTGACAACAACCAGAGCTTTTTGACGACGGTATCTGTTTTTGATATTATTTTAATTTTTTTTATTTTCAAAATTAAAATTATCAAAATTATCAAAATTTTTTATTAATTCCTTATAGCCCTTGAGTATTTTTTTGCCCGTTTCTGGTTCGCTCGTTCTGCGTAGGTATTCGTATTGTGGTATTTCTAGCAGTAATTTCGAATTTCTATTCATCGATAAAAGGTTGATGCCAAGTAGTATGTCAACCGAAAAAAGGTTGATAACGAATAGAACAGAAATTCATATATCAAACAGGTTTAGATAATTTTCCACTTTCAAGCATGAAAATATTTTTTTGACAATTTCCTATATTTCAAGTCTTACTAGAACCATTAGCCAGGCAGATAAAATAATTTCATAAAAAATTGATGTAAGCTTCTGAATTAAGCTTCCATTATCAGCTTTAAATGTTTTCATTAGTGGTGAAAAATATTGCACGACGATTTTTGTTGGACGGGCGTTTTGCGATTTTAAATGCTAGCAACCGAATAACGAAATGGGATATTGCCGGTCACCGAACGCCATGTTATTGCAAATTATTTCCTCTAAATTTAGAATAAGAGGCAGGGGCAAAGATCCTAATAATTTGAGTTTTACATGCAACTGCGTCTACGCCTCGGGGTAAGTTCAATTTTTTAAAATTTTTATCAAGTTTAATTTTTTCGGCAATTTTCTCGAAACAATATTCAATATAGCAAGTACGCATTTTGTTCAAAAGTTAGTACACGGTTGATTCAAAAGTAACAGGCGAATGGGGTGGTTCGACCCCCCCTAAATTCAGACAAATCGGAAAAATGGGACTTTTTAAAGGTTATTTAGTGCTATTTTTTGCTTTTTGGCTTAGTCCCCTCAAAAATTGTTCTTAGTGCCCCAACATAGGACGATCAGCTGCGTGCCTGAAAAGTAATAGCAGCGTTCGTTTGCTTTAATAATTTATTGCGGAATCTATTGAACATCTAGTACTTCCGAACTTGCATGCTTTTCTATTTCTATTTTAGTCCTGCTTTAGTTCTTCTTTAGCCTTGAGCATTCAGGGACAGCGTAGTTGGTCTAAGGTCAAGAATTACGATTTTCGAGCTAAAATGGTCTTTTTTAAAGTTATTTCAATGTTAAGCCAGTGCAATAGCTTTCTACGGTCGATTTTGAGTTTGCAAAAAATTCAGGTGTTTATTGCTTTTTTCTGATTTTTTACATGATATAATTCGGAGAAATATATTTACGAAAGAATAACAAAGAAATTGAAAATCAATGAAAGCTCGATAAAAATCTCTCATAATTATGTTTGACAAGTCGTTGACCGAAATACATATTTTTCTATTCATTTTTTGTTGCCTATTCATGAATGATTAGAAAGGATTTTATACGCCATTCACTCAAATTTAAGTTAGCATTTTACCGCCAAAATAGGGCGAAATTGGCTTTAAAAAATTAATACAGCCCAAAGCACATTAGTTCTGTCATGTTTTTTAGATATTGCCAAAGTCCGTAGTACGCGTGGACTTACGCCGAAATGACCTGGGCTCAGCATTGCTCGCCCTCCGGACCACTAATGCCGCGGGGCATAATCCCATGGGGGTTCACAGTATTCGGAAATGGGACCGGAAACTACTATATATCCTGAACCGGCACCGAAGTCGGGACTGAGACCAACACCGATCCCGGTATCGGGACCGGACAAACGGGCGGCTCCAAAATTAGAATTTCCAATTTATATTAGCCGCAACAATCGTCTACATTTCTGACGGGAGCGCCATGCCGAATTTATCAGCTTTTGGCCTCGTCATTAGTAAACTTGGTGTTCATATGTCCGCTCCTAAGTTTGCTGAGACTCCTCAGCTAACTGACGCAAACGTGAGTTGAAATAGCATGGTTTGAGCATATTCCAACTCATTCTAATCTTAGCTTCCAAACCAATTAGTGCTTTATATTTTATTTTGATAAATTTAATAAATTAAAAATAATTTTTTATTTTCAATATTTTTCATTAATTATTTTTATTTTATTTCAATTTTCTGAATTCCTTCATCTAATCAATGATTAAAAATGGTTTAAAAGTCGAAATGCGCTCTAAATTGACCAATTGACCGCAAAGTATGGAACAACGCAGTTTGAACGCTATATTTTCAGTATTTGTATCAGTTTTGAGTTAATTTTGGGCCAAAAAGCTCAATCATCAATTTATTCAGGCCGGCTGACCCCCAGATCGGTCATGCGTTGTGCAGCTCTGGTAGTGACCTCAGAAAAATTCTTGATGAACTTGTTCACTGTCCTTTTGTCGTTGATACCATGAATCTAAAAATTTTTAACGCCGACTTTTTATTTCTTTAGCAGGCGACAGCTTCTACCAGCACTGAACCGGCAATGAAATGACCTAATATAGAGCGAGCTAATCGGAATTGCACCTCGAAAATAGGTACTGTTTTGGAACTGTATGTATCGCACGCTTTGTAGCGCTTTTGAGGTACATAACGTTTCATATTTCGGTTTAATATTGTTATATCATATGTAGGTAGCACGTTAGCGCGTACCTATAATATGCTTCGGTATCCCCAACATATGACCCCTATACAGCTATAACGGAACACATCTGGGAGGGGCGGTTTTTCCAAAAGATAGATAATAAAAAAATCGTGCGCGGCTGTTTTTGTTTACGCTCAATATTGAGTTTATGGTGAACGTGTAAAGTTTTGCCGTAATGTTGTGACATATATCGATTTTTGGTGGTTTTTTTACCAGCGTCTACACAACTCTGTGTAAATGTCTCATACAATTTGACAGTTAGGAATTATAGAGGATAGAATTTTCTAGTCATATTTTTTGTTTTTCGAATTTTGTATTAGGTCTCTAATGGGAATGTAAAGAATGTGAAAATCCGGGAGTGAAAAAACACATTTTGGGTCTATCTTTCGACTTGTTTATGTGTGCCAACAACTCCGGTTTTGAGTCCTAAGAAATTTTTTCTAATAGAAATGTTCTACAGCTCAGGGGCTACCTTTTGCTTACCAGCAAGGTTTTTGCGCACTCAAGACACGAAATTAGAATTAAGGCTTTTAAACTTTACACTCTAGTGCATGAAGTGAAAAACAGATTTAGTCCAAGATTTCTTTGCCAACTTTTCCACCTACAAGTCGAGGTAAATAAAGTATGACAAAAATAAAGTACATTCTAATGGCTACACGTAACAGTAAAGTGCGTTAAAAAACGCAATAATTAGTTATTTATATAGGTGTGATAGTTCAAAATCAAGGGTGTAACATGGGCAAAAGACACATTTTTTTCTTATTTTGATTGGTAAATATCTCAAACATTTTGCGGAACAGAAGTTTTTCACATTACAAGCGTACTACAATTAAAAGGCTATCAACTGGTTTAAACCGAGTTTCTTTACACTCAATGGGAAGTTGGGCTTAAGATTTTCAAATTTTACAAAGTGGTGGATGGTGGAAAATACGTTATTGTCCGTTAGTTTGTTCGCCGCGTTTTCTCTTTAATAGTTGAGATAGGTCGAATAGAATAAAACTGAAGTACTTTTTAAGGGGTCCACGTCACGGCGGATTGCGTTCGCTTTCATCCGTATTTAACTTTTTCAGGAGGTGTAATGTCAAAAATTAGGTGTGCTAAACGTGTTTCTGTCTTGTTTTTCTGTGAACTTCTTCTCCGGTTATGAGTCTGGACATGATCTCAAGTCTAAAATGTACCAGGAATCCAACGTGATACGCCAATTGGACGTATTTTTTTACACTTAAGAGTGGTGAGTAGTGGTTTACATCTAATATTTATTTATCTTAGGCCATTGCGGAGACTTGATTTTTCCATAAATGCTGATCGTTATATCAGAGTAATATCAGAATTACGAATTCGTCTGAAATCTTCTCTACAATTTGAGGTTGCGTAAAGTTTACACTGCAAATTAATTTCAGATCTAGAGCCTTACGGAAGTTTAATTTTTTGTACAACATGTTCTACTTAAGTTCGGAATTACGAATCTGACTGTTAGTTTTTTCTACACCCAGTAGTTGTGTAAAATTTGCACTATTCATTTATTGATAATGTGTGAGGTTAGCATGGCAAATTTATTTTACTTCAAGAGCCTTGCGAAACATAGATTTTTTCAAAATACGATTCTCACGGTCAGAATTAAGAATCTGACTGTGTGTTTTCGTGACACTTGCTAGTTATATATGTAGAGTTTACACCAAAAATTAAATTCAGTTCCAGAGCGTTGCGAAGCTTAATTTTTTAAAAATGTTCCATGTAACGTCCGAGTTGCGAATTTGAGCGTAAGTGTTCTTTACACCCAATATTAGTGTAAAGTTTATGCTGAATAATTTTGACCTGCTTAAATAAGGTAAGTTTGTTTCGTTTTGAAAAGATAATGCTGATGTTCAGAATAATATTGTTTACCGCGTTATTGGTTCGCTGTCATTATTATGGCACTTTTGCTTCACGTAAGCTTACGCGTTTCCTAATGTTTTAAATCAACAATTTCCTCGATTCTCTTAAATGCATTGATGTTTGCTATTTTATTCAATTGACTTGCAAAGTCTCTTCTAGTTTACTCCATCTGATTTCCCATAGCTACTGCTTAGCTAACTTGCTGCTTTTACAATCCTTTTTTGGTTCGATACTTTATTTCAATCTGCAAGCCGCAGAATATACTTCGATTTTTTGCGTTGCTTAGAAATAAGTCTTATTTTTAGCAAATTTAGCAATTTTCGGCATACACATAGGTATCTTTTACCTGATCCTCCTTTTATATCCTTATTAATCTACAGTCCTGAGTATATTCATCTTTTTTTGTTCCATCGGAGCATTAATCTTTGTTAGTTCAATAATACGTGCAATCAACTTCGTTACGTGCACGTGGTGACGAGCATACACGGGCAGCAGCCAAATCCTGGGAAGGTGAGTCAGATTGGGCAAAATGGCCATACAATACCGCCAAAAATTTAATGTTGGGGTCAACGACTTTAGAGGGTTTAGGATTCTGTGAACTGTACACCATCCATGCACAGCATAGGAATTCTGTGTGGGGCTGAAATTATAGAGTGCCTTTTGTTGGCCCAAAAATGGTAGGTACGCTTTAAAAAATCGGCTTTCGGCATTTTTTACTATGCCCTATCTTTATAGAGCGTAAAAAAATTAAGAACAAAATTAAAAAAAGTCGATAAAATTTGAAAAAAATATGTCAAAAATGAGTATAATGGCGCGAAAGGCCGAAAATTTGATACGTTTGAGTCAATAGATAGCTAAAAACGCTTAAAAATGCACATTTTAAATTTTCAGAAAATTTTTGGGAACTTTCGAAAAGTCGTGGAGTCTGGGGTGGGGCGGATGGGTAAAAAAATTTCTGGGGTGGTGGGTAAAAATTTTTCTACGGGGCATAAAAATTCACCCCTAAGATCATGTATGGTGTACACCCTTGCGCCCATATGCGGCGATGAGCAGTAGAAGATCTTTGATTTTCCTTAAAGCGCGTTACCCCAAATGCTCCCGAAGCATTCGAGAATTAGGTCCAAACATTGGTTCTCCACGTGCGAAATAGTATTTTTGCTGTATTGAGATATCGACTTTTACTTAAAGTCATTTTGGCGCAACGTATTTTCAGAAAATTTCAAAATTTCTGACAATTTTGTACCAGAAAAAATTATCAAGTTTCTTTGACTTAAACGGAAATGTAAATCGCCGTAAGCTTTATAGAATAAAGGCTGGCAAGCATAAACGCTTTATTTTCTGTATTACTCGGAACAATGTGCAAACGCATCGAAGTATTTGACGCCCGATAATGGAAAATTGTTGACATTCATGCTGATACATTGAAGAAAACTATGCTGAAATAGCTGCGTTAATGCGTTAAAAGTCGTTTTGGAGTCACAAAATGTGTGCTGCTAAAAAAATGTTTTTGGCGCAGAACTGTGGCCTTCCGCTATTGGTAGAGAGAGTTTATTAGTCTACTTGAACTCCAAATATAAAACAAAGGGGAAATTTTCTCGAGATAACGAGACAAAGACAAAGAGTGGATAAAGATAAAAATTTATTCTCGAAAAATGCTTGAAATTGACTAGAAATTGCAGAAATTGAAGCAGTTTTAACGCAGTAAAAGAATGTTGATTTTTAATATACTAGTTTAAGAATATGTAGGTAGTTGGAGGGAATGATCAGTTGAAGTAAACTCCCGGTAACTTACGCTAATCAAAATAGATTTTAAGAAAAAAAGGAAGATAAAATATCTTCCTTTTGGCTATCAAAAATATAATGTACATACATACAATGGTGCTTTAAAAATTTGAAATTTTACCCTCACCAAATTTAACAAGGCTTGTGGCTGAGTAGGCATGATTGAAAGCCTATAAGGAATATGCGATATATGTGATGCCTAATTATATGCATTCAATTGAAGTCATCGTCATAGATGCACAGCATGGCCGATCTGGGGGTAAGGGGGTCAGCTGGCCTGGCAGTGTCAAAAATTATGTTTTTAGCCAAAATGACCTCTTAAACTGGTATAAGCGCTATTGTAGCCTTAAAACTACATTATTACACAGTTTCTGGTTAATTTGAAGCACTTTTGAAGAAAATTTCCAATTTTCATCCGTTTATTTTTCATTTCGCCCCACTTTTCCCACAAAATTTTCTATCATTCCATTCTGGAGGTCAGGAGCCCCCAAATCCCCAACGTGCATGTCTGGTCACCGTAATGCTTTGATTTTAACGTTGGCGATTTTGACGCCGCTATTTCGCGATTTGTGCTGCAAATTCCAAAGAAATTTGGTCTTAAATGGCCCAGGAACGATTTGACTTTCCTATTTTTTCCGAGCTGAATAATTTGAGGAAACCGAACTTTCGATTTGCCACTCGGGCAAGACAAACCATAAACGTATAGTATGTAAATTTTGAGAAGGAAATTGGTCAAAAAATTCCTTTGATGTGCTTTTTTATTGGGCTTTTAAACGAATATTCTGATTCCGTATGTAGAATCAGTAGAATTTCTTATTTATTTTGTAAGTAGAATAGCAGAATATTTTTACATCTTGTCAGTAAAAGTAGGACCTTTTGTAAAAATGAATAAATTTCAACCCTGAAAAATTTCAGTTGCCTTGCCACTATTTTAGCGGACTTTTTGGGCAATGAATTCTCCTCTGGCTCAAGTGTTCAATTGAAGAGGCTAAAATTCGAAAATTTTTCAACTAATTAATAATAGTTGATACAGTGTTTTACAAAGTACATTTTGATTTCAGACGTATATTTTTGTTTTCATATTTTGATTTTTTTACTTTGTTTATTTATTTACAGTTTTATATTTATATTTAATTTATTAATTATACTTTCAATTCAGACGTATTATTTTCTCCGACTTTGTAGATAAAATATTTGCTTGCTCGAATTCTAGGATGGTCCTACCGAACGGAGAATCAAATTTACCCTACATTAACACGTTAAAAATGTTCTCAGTCACTCGACTATTTCTGTCATACTATTCGATCATATTTTCTTTATGTGACGTTACTTTTCCTTCATTTCTTACTTACTGAAGAAAAAGTTTTTGAAAAAATAAGAGAAAAATGGAGTAAAAATTTAAAAAAGGCGCAGTTTCCATTCTAAGCCTTTCTATTGCTCATGAACAGTCAATTATGGCAGTTTCTATGCTATTAAGGTTTAAAGCAATTTTTGAGGTCATTTTAGGAAAAAGTAGTTTCCTGACTGACCCCCTTCGCAGGTCAGCATTGTTTGTATCTATAAGTACGATCCTTGAGATTGAATCGCTTAAATTTTATGCCTCGATGATTTATATGAACATCATGGGATGACTAGCTTTTCGATTTGACTACATAATCATTTCGGATGAATACGAAAAATTTTTTATAAGCTGAACGCGAATATTATTCGTTTACATATGCAAAAAGACGTTTCGAAATTCACAGCTTTGCATAATTCTGTAACATTCTGAGAAAAAATATATTTCTTGCTTTTTCCGAATGACGTAAGTTTTTGAAATTTTCTTACGCATGTCTTTGCTAAATATTTGCTTCATCTTCATTTTTACCTGGTTTTTGGCAAACGCATGCGCTCCTTATTTTCAAAGTAAATGAATAAAAGCACGTTGCAGCATTTTGAATTGTTCTACGTGTTTTTCTGTTTTATTTTTAAGCCGAACTGTGGAAGTCAAAGATGTCGATGTTCAACTCGAGTTCTTCTTGCGATTCGACGTTCCAGAATCCACGTGAGAATAGAGCGGCTTGCATTTTCGAAAACAATTTTACTAACCAAATTTGATTAATGCGTTAAAATAAGAATTTTCTCTACAACCCTAAAAATTTTGTGTAAATGCCTTTTTTGGCCTGAAAACAATACGTATGCATCAGAAACACTATTCTATCGACCTTTCTGACTTTTCTTTTTCTTTATACATAATCTGGGGGTGAAACATTTTATGAAACATGTAGTCAGCAACCATCTTGATAAATCGAAACCATATATGATTAGCAACAAAAGTCGGGTGTCCAATAGAGCCACATCGCCAGGGTCTATCGATGTGGGTGTCCTTCTAATTCCGGGGAATCCAGTCCAGACGCCCGAGCGATCGAAACCCATTTTCTTTTAAAAAACGCACTTTCAAAGGTTCTTAAAAATAACCAGATTGAGTATTAAAGTGATTGTAACATTATTTTAACATTTGTTCCAGCTTTACGTTCATTTTGGCTCAGAATAGTTTTCTGACTGACCTCCTAGAGCTGCAATTCTGTGCATCTATTGTTCGTACCCCAAAGATTCGGAATCACACTTGGGCGTGGGGGGTTTGGGAGTTTGTACCCTCTCCCCCTTTGCAATAATTGAAAACCCCCGCAAATTAATTACTCTAACCCCTAGAATTCTATTCTCAGTAATATTTTTGGCGATTTGACCTGTCCTGAGGTGGGCAGCGCCAAAATATCTGAAGAGGGGTGTGCAAGATTTTTCAGAAGTCCAAAAGTGGTGTTTTTTTCAACGTTTCTCGTCGAACACTATCTATTGGTATAAAAAAATTGCGAAAAAACTCTCCCCCATTGCGCCCGATTGTGATCCGGACCCACCCAGAATTTTAGTGCTGCCCACCTGTGTTCGGAATGCCCTGCAGCCTGCCCAGGATTGGTCGAATTTCTATTGCTTTTTGAGGGTTTTGTGTTACACACGTATAAGCTAAATTCATTAACCAAGCAAATAAGACATTTTTCTCCTGAAAATCGCTTTCTCTAGGCTTTTAGAATTGTATTATTTGAAGCTTAGCACGCGTAATAAAAATGACTTTCATGATTAGCTCCGAATGTTGCCGTATCTGGCGAACAATATTGCGAGAAGATCTCTATAGGACGGATATTTTGTAATTTTAAATGCCAGCAAGGGACCGAAATGGGACATTGCCGGCCGCCGAATGCCGCACTATCGCAAATTAAATGCTCAAAATTCAGAATAAGAGGGAACGGAAGTGATCCTAATAATTTGTATTTCACCTGCACCTGCGTCTTTAATTCAATGTAAGTTCTAAGTCTCAACTTGATATGTGGGCATAGTGGTGAAAATTTATAAATAATTATCATCGTGAGTGATTTATTTTATGGAAAAATTAACAGAATCAATCATTGAGAAAACCTTGAGATTTATCTGCTCTGAACGGTATGTATGTGAATAAAATAAAAAATGTCAGTATTTAAATTTGCTTCATTAGTGGATTCATGTACAAATGTCATGTCATATTAGACATGAGAAAAAAGATTTTTTCTTTTATTGTCCAGAAAAATACCTGAAATTTGGTAAAATACAAATACGTGATAAAAGAGCGACTGAACAAAAGTCAACATTGTATTAGAAAAGATTTTCATGTTATCAATAAATACATATGAATATATGACGTCGCTGCGCTTCGCGTAAAATTAGTCAGAATTGCGACTATTAATTGAAACACAAGATTATTAAGCTCAAAAAATGAGGGAAAGCCATATTCACTTCATTGTGTAAAAAATGAACTTATAATTAGGACTAAGGCGCAATTTCCAGACATTGCCAAAGCCCAGAGTATACGTGGACTTATGCGGAAAAGACATGGTCTGAACATTGTCCAGTCCCTGGAGCAGCAGCACCACAGGGCATGGCCCCATCGGGATTTGGGAACGAAACCGGAGCTGGAGCTAGTGCCGGCGCAGGCATACCGGAAGAGAAGCCCAAGATTGGGGCTGGCGAGTCCGGGGCCGGTGCTAGTGCCAGCACTGCAGCTAGAACCAGTGATGGCACTGGATCTGGTGTCGGAGGAGGTGGCGCTGCAGCGGGTGCTGAAGCAGGTCCTGGTGTCGAATCCGGTGCTGGAGCTGGTGCTGGAGCAGGTTCCGGTCTCGGTTCAGGCGGAGAAGGTGCACAGAGCGCTGGTGCTGGTCCCGCCGCTGCTTCTGGAGCTGAAGCCGGTGATGGCGCTGGATCTGGTGCCAACGGAGTTGGCGCTGCCGTGGGTACTGGAGTTAGCCCTGTTGCCGAATCCGGTGCTGGGGCTGGAGGTGGTGCTGAAGCAGGTCCCCGTGCCGTTTCTGGCACTGAAGGTGGAACCAATGCTGGTGCTGGTCCCGTCGCTGGTTCTGGAGCTGGAGCTAGTGCCGGCACTGGAGCCGGAGAAGCGGAAGGCGTTGGAGTGAGCATCACAAATAAAAATAGCACAAGTAAACTGAGTAATCGAAAGCCCGATTCTCAGCGAATCGAAATAATGCGGCATTACTATTTACAGTTCATTATAATTAAATTTGAATTATTCATACTTTTTTATAATTTGCATACAGACTATTCATATTTTTATAATTTGCATACATAAATTTGTTAATATATTAGATTTTTATAACATATGTATCATTTTTTTATTGCATGCATTAAAATAATGAGAAGAGCTAAATCTATAGCGATGAAAAACTATCTTTCCAACAGAATTAATAATCTACATGCTGACGTCGAAAAAAACATTTTTATAGTAATCATTGCACTAGACTCCGGGCATTATAAAGTAAATAATTTAAAAATTAATGTAAGTGATACAATGGACTTAAAAATCGAAAACATTAGATTACAAAAAAAGGGAAGAATCAGAATCAAAAGACAAAATGAAACATAAAATACTAGATTAGACGTAATAAATAACGAATAATATAAACCGAAACGAGACTTTAATTTTTGATTCAATGCATTTACTATCGAATTATTCCTACTTTTCGTATAATACTTTACTGAATTAAAAAATCCTCGTATTCGACTAACTATAATTACAAAGATTAATAATGGTAGAAAGCACTGTTCTTCTCAAAGTCAACGACTTTAAAATCTTTCTAATTATTAAACACATAAGCATAAAGAGTTATGGTAGTCTCAATTTTCTTTGAATTCGAAAAATCCCTAAAATTTTAAACATTTTTCTGGAGTCAAATAATATGTAAAACTCGATTACAAAGTTCATAAGATTGATGCTTTTTTTGTAAATATGTTGGCGCTTTTTGTATTGAAAAATTCTATAAACCCTTAGACCCGGATTTAGGCATATAGGCACAGTCAATGCATGAATAGCAAAGCTCAAAAAAATTACTGACCATTATTGTGCGTTTACCTAATGTATTTTAGGAAAATATCATGAAAATATTGGAGTAATATATTTATGTGATGATGTCACTAACTCTCATCTTTTTGTCACCTTCAGGCAGCAGGTAGTGCCGACTTTGTGCCAAAAGTACAGAAGTCAAAATCGATTAAGAAGGCACAGAAGACAAAATCGATTAAGAAGAATACACAAAAGTTTAAATCGATGAAGAATTCGCAAAACTCAATATCGATTAAGAAGGCGCAAAAGTCAAAATCGATTAAGAAGGTAGGAAAGTCAAAACCCTTTGGCTAGCTGAAACAACTTAAGCAAGCCATAAATCGCGCTTTTTCTATTCTATTGAGATAATAAATAATACATTTATAAGCAATGTAGCAGATTTATCATTCTTTTCGTTGATAATTTATACATTAAGAAGACTATTCACATTGGGATACAAATAATCAATGAAATAAATGAATTTTTAAATATCTAGATTTCCACTCAATCAAAATGCGAGAAAATACGCATGATGAAATGTGAATTTTCAGACAGGAAGCAATTTACAGTTTGTTATGTTGATTTGTGTACAAAATACAGAACTAAAAAATATGCTGTTGAAAAGGATTTAAAATGAAGATAATGTGATATCATTCGAGAAAAAATTCAAATTTTTCACGCCAAAAAATGGCCATTTTAAAAGCGCGTTGTTTTTTAGAGTTGATACTGAGGTGAAGCAACATGGAAAGAAGCTTTGGATTGAAAGTGGCAAATAGTTTATGTTCTTAAATGATTTTGCTCTAAATATTTGAGTTTGTAGAAAAATCATCCTAGTACTATTAACGTTTTGTTTGTTCTATTAAGTGGTTTGCATTCAATAAGTCGGCATGATGTAGATTATTAAGACATTCACTGTATGTACATATGTTTTACGGAAATATTATTAAAATCTTTAGTAATAATTCATAACTGTCTTTTTCTTCCTTCAGGCAGCAGCTAGTGCCGATTTTGTGCCAAAGGCACAAAAGTTAAAGCCGATAAGGAAGACACAAAAGTCAAAATCGATTAAGAAGGCAGAAAAGTCGAAATTGATTAGGAAGACACAAAATTCAAAATCGATTAAGAGGGCACAAAGGTCAAAGGCGATTAAGAAGGTACGAAAGTCAAAACCGAATGGCAAGCCGAAACAAATCAAAGCTCGGATAGAGTCAAAAATATCGACTTTTTAATTTTTTCAAGCTGATAAATAATAAATACAACATTGCTTATTTATTATTTAATTTTTTGTTGATAGTGTATGCATAAAGTGACATGATTTTTCGCACTAGCTAAAACAAATATTGAATAAAATAAATAAATTCTTAATACTGCATTCCTGTTCAATCAAAATGCGACAAAATGCGGATGCAGAAATATGAATCTCCACTCTCTAGCCAGGATTTCAGGATTTAATTCTTCAATGGTGATTTGCATATTGAAAATGGGAATAAAAATAGATTCTATTGAATTGAGTTAAAAATGAAGAGAAGACGATTTCGTAAGAGAAAAAGTTTAGATTTTCCACGTCAAAAAAAGTTTAAAAGCGCATTTTTTGGATGTGCTGCTGAATAAAACACAATATAGAAAGTTAACTAAAAAAGTCGCTCATAGACGTAAAATCAATTTCGAGTACTAAAAGTGAACTTGATGTATTTACTGTTCCACCTACCCAAGTATTAATTAAGCAAGCGGTACTGGGTTTGTGACCGAGGTCCGAGATGTAGTAAGTGATTTCTGTTCTTAAACGTTTTTCAATAAAAAAAGAAGATTTTTTTCCTCTAAGCGCTTTGCGTCAAAAGAATCTGCAAAAGTGAAGATTGCATTGCTCAAGAAAAAATTACAGAGTATAATATTATAGATTTTAGCCCAGTTTATATAGTTTTTTCACGGACCTTTCAAAAGAAAATTTGTTTGTGCCATATTCTGCTAATGTGTCTTAATAGCTCAAGTGCACAAATGAATTGATAAGTGGTAATAAGATATTTTTTAAGTTGTTTTTGCGATTTTCCATGTGCTCCTCGGTCAGATTATCGTTGAACAGACTGATTTATAAAAAAAGAGAACTATAAAACACGTAAACGTATTTGACATCATTATTGAACGTCTAACACTCTGAATGTTTGTATTCCAAAAGATCTGGTATCGTATATCTTTCACCAGACTGCTTTCATTTTTATCATCTTTTTTATCTTTTATCATTACTTGTATAAGTTTAAATCATATCTTCCATCATTTATCATCCTTTGCTATTGTATATTTTGTGTTGATTTGGTAAGGTCTAGCGATTCAACATTAAAAGAATTGCCACGTACGGGACATAGACAAAAATTTACGACATAGTTTATGCGCTTTGTTCGCATCATCAATGATGAGTTACTAGCAACCAAAAATGCTCCAAAGGAACGGATGTAATTGAAATTACGCATGATTAAGGACATGAAAAGAGGGGACTAAGGAAAAGTCGCCTATGCCTTTGAAAGTTGTAATAAGTTGTAAGTATCCAGCTATATTATGGGTACGCGCTATCGCGCTACCTATGATACTTTAAAAATCTGCGACTATTTCATAGAATTTCAATTTTTACTTAATTCAAAATAATCAAACTTTACATTACCAACATTGAACTTATCGGGCATAAATAAATTGCATCAAAACCAGAAAATAAGTGTTGGATATGCGAGAACATTATCCAATTTTATAAGTTCAAATTAATTCTTATTTATAAAAATACAAATTTAGTCCTGCTCACATATGGGCGTGGGGGTTTGGAGGGGTATGCACCCACCCAGAAGTTAAAATACCCCCCCAGAAAGAATTTTTTTTGCTTTTTTAGCAATTTTTGATGCCATTGGATAGTGCTTGATGAGAAACGTCGAAAAATGGTGTTTTTTTCGCCATACGACCACTTTTAAGACCATTTTTTGACCCTTGAAAATTTTTTCACCCCCCCCCAGAAATTTTTTCACCCCCCCAGAATTTCGGTGCTGCCCACCTATGGTCCTGCTGCTTTATTTGCTCCGTTCTTTGTTTAATTTTTTTCGCTCGGAAAAAATTTTTCAAATTGTCTTTTTTTGTTATCAATTTTCGTTCACCAAACGCTTTGCGTCCTTTTTCGCTCTGCTTTTGATCTTTTCTTTTTTTAATCACTTCTCATCTTCGAGCTGTAATAATTGAAAACAGAATAGCGTCATATATTGGTCTCATAAATTTTACTTTGATTTTTGAATCAGGCCACCTACACGTTATATGCGAAAGCCTTGCTTGCTAGGCCGCACTTTATTGCCTAGAAGACACCTTATTCAGCAAAATACGTCAATATCTACTTCATTTGAATGACTAAAGAAAAGTTTGTTATCTGCTGTGATGCAGTATGCTTATATTCACATTTCTTAGAAAACCATAAAAAGGTTTTTCTGATATTATTTGCAGTTGATAAGCTCGAAACGTTAGCATTCTAAATTTCTTGTGCCTTTTATACAAGACATACTTTAAATTTCGGCAAAGGCGCGAAAAATTTTTTGGTTTGCGTACATAAATGTCATTTCTAAATTTTCTTGTGATTTTTGCAAGCACTTGGTATTTCGCTGATTCGTGCGCTCCGTATTTTCAAAGTAATCCGGCAAATTATATTTTTATTGCAGAATATTTTTTACCAGCTGTTTTCATCTTTTTTTTCAGCCGAATCGTGGAAAATGAAGCAGTCAATGTACAATTCCAGTTATTTATGCGATTCTCAATTTCAAAATCCACGTGAGAATTTTGGATTTAATTAGTTTCTTTTAGAGATTCTGTTATGCTTACCAGTAAAACACAGGGCTATGTTAAGAAATCTCACATAAATAAATCATGCATCTTGAATCTTATTATGTAAACTGGATCTTCTTAAATTTTTTAAAACTGATCTTTAATCTAACATAAATTTTAAATCTAAAAGCTTTAATAAAATTTGGTTTATTATGCGTTTGATAACTTTTTTTTGCAAAAAATTTTTTTTCCTTATTTTTAAATGCTTTATTGAGTAGCAGAAATTATATTTATAAAGCAGAGTACTTAAAAATTTTAGAGATTAATTTTTCTGCGTAAAAAATATGCATGCTTTCTGTCTTAAAGTCTGTAAAATACTTAAAAAATATATAGTGTATCTTATATAAAAAATTTACAATGTATCTTAAAACTGCATTGCAAAATCAGTGGAAATAAATGAAGGTAAATAAATGTATATTTCAGAAAACATTTGGAAATATCTACTTCGTCTCATATCTTTTTTACGTAACTTTTAGTAAGTATTAGCGATCGATCTATGTATCAGTAAAAATAAAAAAATGTTTCCAGAATAATAAGCCTAATCTTATTGAAATCAATTAATGAAAAAATTCCACTAACTTAAGGACACAGGTGTTATGCATATTTAAAGTGTACGCACTTTTTACTCGACCTATCATGATAATCTCTGAAATCATTATTAACCAGAAAATAGCGTAAACTATATCTATTAAAAATCAAAGAAAAAAGATACATTTTATTGTTGATTTACGATTTGCTGTATGGATAAAATTATTCCTAATTCTGTATTGTAGAGCTTTATATCAAAAAATGAAATTAATTAAATTTTGCGTCATTTTAAGGCTCATCGTGTATGTACCGCAGCTTGGCACTTAAAAAATAGGTATCTAATATATAGAGGAAAGGTGAACTCACTAAAGTTACTTCATAAATAATTTATGCAAATATATTTCCAAGTATATTTGTCCTTATTGTTACATCGGAACATTTTCTTTGCTAGTTCAAAATAATTTGACATTTTTTCTAATTTTTATTCGTACGCGTTATTTGCAGTTTTCAAAGAATTGTATTCTTATTAATATTATTATTATTGTTATTTTTTTCTTTTTTAATTGTATTAAGTCGACTATTTTTTCTTTTTTCCTGGTCTATGAGGGTACGATTCTGAAACAACTTAATTACTCCCTGTTTACCTACTAGCAATATAAATACATAGAATGAAACAGAAAGCGAGTGTAATAGGAATATTGCAAATATAAATGTAGGAAATTGGAAAAATTGCCTAGGTATGAATTTAAAAGTCACCGAATTTGCTAAAAAAAGACTCATTCCTGGCAATGCAAAAAATATAAGTACTCGTATATTCTATAGCCCGCAGAAAGGACACCACTAATATTTCATTCTATAAATATAAGTAATAACTTTACTCTCTTAACACTGCAACTGATTAACCGAGGCATTTTATCAAAAACCAATGAAAATAAAAAAAGCAATAAAAATCAGATTATGTGTTATCGGTCTTTTTTAAGAAACGCAGCTTTTGGAAATCTGATATTATGGCTGAAGGGAGGGGTGAATATAGTTCGAATTTGTACTTGTACTAGTTCTATTTACCGCTTTTTTATTATTTCGTTCTTCTATTAGCTTGCCATTTTTTTGGGTTTTTCCTTTTATTTATCTCTGTTTTACTTGTTCTATTTTGTCTCCAGAATGTCAAATTATACCATATCATATTTAAATGTTTTTCTAATTAGATACTGCGAAATACTGAAATTGTTATATTTATCTTCTAGCCCCCTACGTCATGATAAGCGGCGAGAGATACTGCATGGAGATTTTCATCGGTCGAGCATTTTGTAACTTTAAATGCCAGTCTTCTAACAGCGAGATGGCATACTGCCATCCAGCAGGTGCCACGTTAAATCAAATCATTTGTTCGAAATTCAGGCAAGAGGGCGATGGAAAGGATCCCAGTGGGCTGTTTTTCACGTGCACTTGCATGTATAACACGGGGTATGCTTAAAAAAATCATGTATCTACAAAAGGCCTTGACTAATCAGTCTGCCAGTCCGCAAAAGACCTAAAGTTTTTTGTTTCATTCAGTCAGATGTCCGAATGTCAATGGCGATTGTAGACCAATAAACTAATATATAAGTAAATAAAATAATTAATTAATAAACAAGTAAATAAATGCTTATTATTATTAATATAATCCGCTATATTATGATTTAATTATTTATAATAAATAATTATGTAATGATTTTTGATATTATTAGTGAATTAGTAAGCAAAACTAAAAATCTATTTACTTAATTTCTTCTCACTTCTCTTCTATCTTCTTTACCTCTAAAGTTTTCAAATTAAAATCAGCATCGTTTACATTCTTTCAATGCAAAATTAACAAAAAAGGAGTATGAGACTAGTGATATTTTAATTATTGCTATCTTATTTAATAAAACACTAAAAAAATAAAAAAAGCAAAGTTCAGTGTATAATGATTCGTATTATTCCTAAAGCAGGATTATAAATAATTTGGCGATGGTTTTCGTCAATTATACAGACAATGCCAGAGTCCCGAATACAGTTGGAGCTATGCGGAGCAAACGTGGAGTCAACATTGCTCAGCTTCGGGTCCAATATTCGGTGGCGGCCTCTTCGGACCGGGAACCGGAGGCCTCGGAACATTCGTAACTGGTGGTACCGGAGGAGGAACCGGAACCGGCACTGGAACGGGCGGTTCCGGCACGGGCGGAGGACCGGGCGGCCAACAATTCAACGCCAATAACAGCGATATCAGCATCAGCAGCAACAACACTATGCTGATCAATAATACAATTTACATTTGTCGGCCATCGGCTTCGATCCGAGCAAACTCGGCATTAACGTACCTCTTCCATCCAATATTCAATTTGCTCCTAATACTCCTCCGGCCGACCCACCGGTGAGTCTGTGCAAATCGACGTTCTTGTTTTAAGAAAAAATCATTGCTGACTGCTTAATTAAATGTAGGTAGATAGAAGTCATGACCAGACATGCAAATCAGAAGAGATTGGCGGTCAAACCCATACATGTGCAGCACTCAAATTCTAGGAGGCCAAAAAATATTACCAAAGTTCTTTTTTGGGCTACAAACGATGAATAAACGTCGAAAACCACGTTTTCGACAATGCTCGTTCTCTCAATTACATAAAGACGTGAGGAAAATTTCAAAAAATTTAAAAAAATGGAGCAAATTAAAGAAAACATAGTTAAAAAATGTGAGTATATAGCGCTAAGCGCCTAAAATTGAAGATTGTTTGAGCCGAAGAATAGCTTAAAATGCTTAGAAAGGCATACTTTTTAGAACTTTTACCAATTTTTACGGAGACAACGACAATTTTAAAGGGTCGCAGCCACACCTGGGCGTGGGGAGTTTACGGGTTTGCACCCCCCCCCCGAGAAACCAAAATACCCCCCAGAAACTAAAATAACCCCAGAATTCAATTTTTGAAATTTTTTTGTTTGTTTCCGCAACTTTTTGATGACGATGGATAGTGTTCGATGAGAAACGTTGAACAATGGTGTTTTTTCGCTATACCACCATTTTTAAGGCTATTTTTTGACCTCTGAAAAATCTTGCACCCCCCTCTAGAATTTTGGTGCTGCCCACCTATGGTCGCAACCATTTTGCGGGAGTCAGTTTCCATTTTAGGGGCTCAAAGCCCGTACCTCCAACCCCTTTCCGCCTCTAAAACGTACGTTAAATCAACATATAGACGTAGAGGGGGCAAGGAACAGACCTGCACGTGGGGAGGCTTTGAGGCGGTCTAGACTATACATAGGCAGCAGACTAATTCTGATGGCTTAAGCCGGTGAAAATCCCAATGCCAAAAATTCAATATTATGGGTCATCGAATTTCCCCCCCCCGACTTTTTCAGATTCAGTGGAAGCGTGAAACCCATATAAACCACCTCCCGTCAATGCGTGTTCTACACCATACCCAAATAAAATTGAAAATTTTCTATCGAAAAAATGAAGTAAAATGAAGGCCAAAAAATGAATGAAAGTTAACAACTTTCTCCGAATATTTTTTAAATTACAAGAAACTGTGTAATAAAGTAGTTTTAACGCTTTTTTAGCGCTGATACCAGGTCTTTTTAGACCAATAAAAGCTGAATTTCAGACCCGACCCTGACTAGCTGACTACCCTCCCTCAGATCAGCTATGCTGCGCATGTATGATCTGAACTTTCTCAAAATTCGGAGGACCCTCTCCCTACAATCGAGAGACCCCCAGAATAAAATTTTTAGTGCGATTTCTTGCGATTTCGCCCAATCGGACCACCAGATTTTGGTTGTTGCCATATGAGATTGAGAACCCCAAGATGGAAAACGAGAAGTCTTCTGAGAAAATAAGGTATGAGGGCCAGAAATAAATGAAAATTGATAAACTTCTTAAAAATTGTTTAAAATTGGTCTGAAACTGTTGGAAAATGCGGTTGTATGGCTATTTTAGCAATTCAACCTGTTCCGGCTTGAAAAGCTACTGCAACCTCCTCACATCGGCTGATCCCCTGATTGGTCGTGTGTTATTGTTATGATTTTTGTGAAAATAAGGCAGAACGACGGTCAGAAAAAATTAAATAACATTTTCTGCAAATGTATCTAAAATAGACCTGAAAATGTGAATTATATTAATATTTTTTATATATTATTTTAGCATATAGACCACCTTTTTGAGTTTATTTGGGCTGAAAATTCTAAGCGTATGAGACACACCACAGAAGCAAAGTAAAAATTTCTAGGGAAAAAAGACCTAAAGTAGCCCTAAGTCCTCAATTTATCACACTTTTGTGCCACTCTAGCAATTTTTGGTACCGACTTTCATAGTTTTTAATAATTATTTCTATTCGAATAACCTAATTTTAAAAGTTGTAGCTGACTCCAGATTAGTCTGCATTTTCATAATTTTTGTATCTTGACCCTGACCCCCGGCTGCCTTGCTCTTCTATGATTATGATATGACCGTGAACGCAGGGTCAGCCTGGTTTGAAAAATTAAATGAACTTGGACAATTCAGCAAAAATTAGTTTTCGAGGACGAATATCGAATTAAATTGAGAATAGGCAAAAAGTTCATACGTAAAGTCAGTATATAGTCTTTAAAGTCCAACTGTGCTTCTTCATTGCTGTGCTTAAAACAAGAAAGTCTATAAATAATAATAAAAAAATTTATTGAACGAGTGTTCCAACATTTAAAATTTTTCCTTGCTATAATATAGTCGCAGATTTGATTAATAATTAATAAAACAAATAACGGAACTAAATATTAGTAAGCATTCAATTGATTGCTTTAAAAGATTCAGGGATGCGGAATATGATCTAAAAATCAAGGAAAAAATTTCAACAAAATAATATGTCTGAGTAAATTGACAGAGTAAGGCATATATCCGTTTCAATTCCCAAATCACATCTGAAGATTTGACTCCATAAAAATTATCCATAAAGTGTCTTCGAAAGCTAGAATAAAGTATGATGTCAATGCATGCTAAGTATTTTTAAATTTATTTTTGATCAATTTGGAAGCTACACCAGCCTCTCAATTGTGGGTTCAATTGAATTTCGAATAGTGATCAAGTTCTAGAACTCTTAAGCAGATTAATGTGATTTATCTGTTTGTATATGATTTCATTGTCTTTTCAGGCTGTCCCAGCCGGAAGCGATTCGATAGTTTAAAGTACGATGACATAAAGCATGTCGAAGTAGCAACGAGGCCCAAGCTGTTGATTTTCTATTGATTCTGTATCAATTTTTTACCTTTGTCCGAATATATCGATTCCATAAAATTAGCTGCGTCACTGAAGCTCAAATAAATGTTATAAATAATTGATAGCTGGCAAGCTAAAAATTGCACTTAATAATTGACTTAATTCTTTAATAAATGATTTTAATTTAAATATATATAAATTATTAATTTAGGTTGATTAAATTTTAACAATTAGATCATTGAATTTTTTCACTTGTTAAAACTCAATTATTAGGCTTTTAATTTTTTATTTATATTTGTTGTACGCAATAAATAGGTTCGAGGTGTAAATAATTATGATATAAAAAATGTAATCTACATACATACGATGAGAACGGTTGATCAAGTAGGTGTGCTGAAAATTTTGGAGTTGCAACTAAGGCGTAATTACATGAACGATCTTCTATCATATTAATCAATCAGAACCGCTCTCTCTGAAATCAATTTACTATGTTTTTCCAATAAGCTTTTTCTCTACTTCTGAAACCACCTGACGCAATACCCTCAGACAGAAATATAGTATCGATGCTTCAGTAATGGTCTATGATTTCGAATCCCAAACATTTTTTATTTCATCGAATTAAGTAGTAGCCATAATATAGCGTAAATTTTATCCTAATAAAATAGTTTAAGATGATTTAAGCACCATGTCGTTTTAGCTGATGATTTTGCTGCATCAATTCTAAAACCAAATATTATAAGTCAATAGAAATTATCATATAAAGTAGAATAATAAGAGGAATTATTTAACAAAGTTTTTTAAAATGAAATTTTGAATATTTACTAGATTTCTGAATTCACACAAGTTTTTTGGTCCACACAATCGAACAAATTTAGCTGAAATTAAGCAGAAAATTACTGATACAATGTAAATTATCCTATGAAAGGAGAAACGCTTTGATTGGTTATACATATTTTTGCTTGTATTATTTTTTATCGATTTTGTCACCTGCAAAAGAAATACTCATGCATTAAAAAATTTATTTTAAATAGCCTAGTCTAATATAGTTTTGCTTTCGTTTGATTAAAGTTTTCCTTGAAAAATACAAATTGTTTAGACAAAAAAGATCAAAGTGTACGTACCTGGTTTAATTTCTATTGGTCGAAAAAGAAACCCAACAACTGAACAAGCATTCACCCGAACTTTAAACTTTTCATCTAAAAAGGAAAGTGATAATTAATCAAAATAACGTGAGAAACTTATTGTTTGAATGCAATATTTCGAACTTAATTATGCAAACTTGTAAGTTAGTTATATTGTCAAAAAAATCGTATTCAGATCAAAATCTTGCCAGCTAATATTCAGTGCAAATTTAACCAGTACAAGTCTACCAAGTTCAAAAACTTTACAAAATCAGTATTGGTGGTATTTTTCATCCTTACTTTGCTCATAATTCAGCTGTGAAAAGATTGCTTAGAATCAATCACAAAAGTTGGCCGACTAGCTAGTTGTGTGACGTGAATTTTCACAGCTTTCCTTTCTAATTGAATTTGTAAAGATCATCAATGGCTCTTGGAATAAAGTATGAACATACTTACAGCTCATGCAAGACGACTTGTATTAGCTAAGCAATCAGCTAGCTTCAATTGCAGTCATGACTAGGATTATATTATTGGCGTATTTCCTTCATCTGTGGTCAATTTCGGATGCCTGTGCACCGTATTTCCAAAGTAAGAAAGATTTCAATACTTCACAGCTGTGAATTAAATTATAAAAGACCACTGAGCTGATGCAAAAGGAGCCGTTTGATCATTGTCATAATTAGCACTGTTTTGTTTGTCTTCATACAGTTCTGTTCTATCTTATTATTTTTTCTTTTTTTCTTTTTAGAATTTTATTTTTCTCTCTTTTTTCTTCTTTTTTCCATTTTTCACTCTTCTTTTTACTGTTTGTTTATTTGATTTCATAATAATAGTAGTGTTTTATTGCTAATCTTTTATTTTTATTGTTATTTGAACTGTCGTAGAAAATTTACAAAACTTTACGTTTTCTTTGAAGTACTGTTAATTTTGCAGCCGACCAATGGAAGCGAGTTCAATATACGATGAACTCGAGCATGAGTTGTGATGCTGCTTTCCAAAATCCAAGTGAGACTTTCAAACATTTTTTCATTAATCGTTGTTGGTGCTCATAGCCATAAATTTTGCATGAGTTGGCCATACGTACACTCAAATCGATGCTTTGGCACAAAAATGCTAAAATTGAATTTAAATAATTTGTTTAATAAAAGTTAATATTTTTGAACGAAATTTTCTAAACGAAAGCATTTTTATAGGACTGAAAATTTTCCTGCTGAAGAAATTGTATGGCTTTGTAACATTTTGTGGAATTTGCCAAAATAATTTCAAGGTTTAATTTGATAAAATCTTCAAAAGCAGGTGTAGCATACCCGGTTTGTATATTGAGGGAGGTTGCACCCCTACCGGAAAAAAATTGTGAATTACAAAAAAGGTCTCCTTAAAAAGGAAAACAAACAATTCTCGAAGCAAGTCTAAATCACAGCCAAGAATGATTTTTAGGGTACTTTTGAGCTAGAAAAATACCGAAATTTTTCGGCGCTTCGCACCGAAATACATTGCTTGTCTATACTTTTGCACGTCGTTTTCAATGTAACATGAATGATTTTTCTGTTTAAAATGCCAAGATCGAAAAAACCTATTTAAAAGCTATACTCATAAACATATATTATTAGAAAGAGCATCAAATTTTCTACCTCATTTATAGGAAAAAATGCCAACTATCCTGAAGCAGTAAAAGAATTATAAATCATAATTTGTAAAAAAAACACACATTTTTATTACACTAACTAAAATCCGTCAGCCATATTGAAATTTTTTCTTCTTATCCAAATCGGACAAACAATTAATTAATCATTTTGAAGCTCTTTCTTTGCTCTTCTCAAAATCTGCGTTAATTGTTGAATTATGTAGAGTAATTAGATAGCTTCTGCTTAAAGTATTGTTTTTCCAATATGGCTGCCCCATGCAACAGAAATTTGAATTGAGCAAACTAGAAGAACGAGCAAGTCTCGAACAACCGCGTTTATTGCACAAGAAAGCCTATCTGGAGACGCAACTATTTGGCTACTATCGAGCTTCCTTGGATCCCATCCCCGCAAGATGTCCGGTGCCTGCTCCAGAATTGTAAGATTTTTCATTAGAAAAGACATGAAAAGCGTGTTTCTTATGACTCTTTAGCTCATTTCTATCTCTAAAGTGTCAAGTTTTTTGAGACTTCGCGCCATTTACAAATCACGGTTTTTTGTATTCAGCGAAGATTTCTCCTAATGTATAAAGACTTCCGGGACCGTCTTTGTACATATACAAAGATTTTTAGGAAGGCAAAAACTGTAAAAGGGTCAAAAATTCCTGCAAACTTTCGGCGCTTCGCGCCACAATGAATACTCATGTGTTCTGTATGTCTTTTTAATGGCAGAAATTGCATTTAAAAAGGAAAATTGTCAAATTTTTCTAGCGCTTCGCGCTGTTTTGTTGCAATTTTTAGTATTTTTTCTCGTCAGAAACCCTGAAATTAGCCAAAATGCACTACCAAAGGTCGAAAAACCCTGTTTTGCCGCACTGAAAGCGCTACTGTACCATATTTCAATACCTAAAAATTTGCACGTACAAAACGTACAAAGACTATTGGGGACTATCTTTGCGCATGTACAAAGCGAACTTGCAAAAAAACGCTGATTCCAATTTTTAAACATTTATCTCAATATACTGATGTTTTTAAAATTATTCCGCGATTTTTTGTACTTCTACCTTTTAGGAAGGACAATCGTTGGCGAAAACCTAAAAAACAGCGTTTTTTATGTGCATTTCGAAAATGCTTTCTTCGAAAATTTTTAGGCCTGACCCCCGCCTGGAATTCTCATACTGTACACGTGTAGTCAACACAATAGAAGCACAGTATGACTGATGTGGACGGATCAGCCGGTCTACGTGGTCAAGAATTGAGCTCTTCTTGGAATAAAATGACCTTAAAAACTGATATAAGCGCTAAAATAGCGTTAAAACTGCGTTATTACCCAGTTTCTGGTCAATTTAAAGCAGCATTTTAGGAGAAAATCGTCAATTTTCACCCCTTTTGGCCTTAATTTGCCTTGCTGATATAATTTCTCATTTTTCTGTTCTAGTGGTCAACACCCCTTAAATGCCCCTCCATGTGCATGTTAAGTCAGCACCGAAAGAATACGTTCCATTTGGGCAACACGTGGTCATTGAAGGTAAGGGTTGTTTCGACCCCTCAGTATCCAAGGGACGCCATAAAATCAGTAGACCCCAGGATTTAATTTTGGTCGCTATTTTAAGCAATTTGGCTTATTGGACTTCTCCCAGAATTTTGCTGCGCTCTTGTATGGATAGGTTGGGGATGAATTCCTTATTGGTCGAAAAAGGTCATAATCGAAATTCAAATTTAGCTCCGATGGTGCAAGTGACAGGTGAACGTTATTGCTTGGAATTGTTCGCCGGAAGGGCGTATTGCAACATGCAATGCAATGCCATGAAGAACTGCGTTCCTCCCAATGGAGTCCTCCGACAAATCGATTGTTCGCCTTTTCGACAGACTGGCGACGGCAGGAATCCGTTTGGCCTATTTTTCACTTGCTCCTGTGCTTTCGCGTCATCCTCCCAACAAAAGTACCTGCGCATGTCCCAGCGGATGACATTAGTTCAATAGTCGAAAAATTATTAAAAAAGAAAATGGAAAAAAGGCAAATTTAAAAAAAGTGTGATAAGCTGAAGAAAATGACAATCGAAAGGACACTTTTGGAATGAATAAAAATTGCTGAATTCGGAAACCGAGCATATTGAGCTTGGTCGAATCTGCTAAAAATATTATTAATTAACATCTGAAGCATCAGTAATGTTAGCAAAAAAGCTAACTTGTTACCTAAATCGAATTGTGCGGCTTATCAAATGTCATTATTGTTTTTTTGCTATATCTTTTCGGATTAAAACAGTCAGGAAAATAAATTGATAAAACTGAATAACGAATTTATAAACACAGCATGGGCTAGAAAGGGGTCAAAAACTCAGCGTTTTGTGCCAAAGCGACCTCAAAAACTAGTATATATACTTTTACAGCGTCATAATTACGCTACTCAATAGTTTTTGGTCAATTTCAAGCACTTTTGATCAATTTTTATCCATTTTTACCCTCAACTTCTTCTTTTTCAGCGAACAATTCCGATTTTTCTATTCTTGGGAATCTAGACCCCTTAACTTCCTCAACTTGCTCTCCTTGAGTTCATAATGCAAAAGACCTTAAGGCTGTATTTCTAAACTTTATGTAGTTGATAATTTACTTTTGATGCCTACAGATAGGCCTGGTCAAAAATTGGTATATGGAACTTTTTTCTAATTATCAGTTTTCGGCACTTTTTACTTTTTTTTAAGTTTTCAACACCCTATTCCTAAAATTAGGACATTGATCTTGTGCGGTCCTAGCTTTATGATTTGTTCTTATTAAACAAACGGTACGGACGAATGACCCACAGCTGGCCGAAAAACTCCTTAAATTAATTTAATTCCTTCTGAAGAAATCCAGTTTTATACATTTCTAATTAAATTGCTTTGATTTATCGTAACTACTACACCAGACATGCACGTGGAGTTTTAGGGGTCTAGTTCCCCTAATGGAAAGATGGAAAATTTTTCACGGAAAAATGAGGCAAAATGAATGCGAAAAAACAAAGGAAAATACAAATTTTATTCAAAAGTGATTTTAATTGACCAAAAACTATGTATTAACGCAGGATTGACGCTATTTTGGCGATTATACCGGTTTTTTTAGGTACTTTTGTCCCAAAAAAGCTCAATTCTTGACCCCCCCATCAGACCGTCTGACCCCCTCCCCTCCCCGATCGGCTATGCTGAGTACCTATGGCTACGACTCCCATTTTATCTAAATAATATTATTGTGTTTTTGATTTTCAAAAATTATCTTAAGGCTTACTAAACAAATACGTATAAAGCCTTAAATTTAGACAAAATAATAACATTTTCTCAGAAATTGCCGATCGTCTGATTTTACGTGGCATCACGTCGAAATGGCGAAAATTCTTCATTGCTCCGGTTTCAGCGAATCGCAAATGTGGCAATTGCTCCGAAACGGAGCTTTTCTCCAGGGCTACAGTTTCGCTAACGTAGATCCCAGATTACTGGGACTCTATGGCACCGAGTCGATTAGCTCGATCGATACAAACAAAAACGACGGCGTAATTTCAAGCAAAACGAACGTTAACTTCAAAAATGCCATTAGGAACACCAACAACACATACATATACAATAAAATTGTGTACATCGTTGGTGGCAGAAAGAAACCTGATTTGATCGAACCGGCTCCACCAGAAACGAACGAAAACAATAATAGTGTTATTAATATTAATAATACAAAAATAGTTAATATCACCAAAATTATAATCGTGACAGTGGAACCGCTGGACATTTCGTCTTTTGTGTCGAAGAACCCGGAGGATGATCCGGATATTGTAAACGACAAGGTATACTGACACTAAAAAGACATTACAGTTTTTGATATTTCAAGCTTTTTATAATTGCTTGGAAGTGTACCTATATTGGCTTCGATCATTATAAAATCACATCAGAAAAATTATGAAAATTATCATTAAATTAATTGATAAATTAGAAATGAATCACTTTATGTTTTACTCTGTGAAATATATGCTAAACCAATCATCATTAATATTTTTTGTACTCTTGACATTTTAATCGGAATGATTGTTAATTATAATTTTTATTAAAATTGAAAAACTTGTCTCGGACAATACGAAACATTTAATACCAAGAATGAATGTGAATTCATAACATTGCGGCATGGTGCGCGACTTTGATTCAAAAACTGAACTTAAATTATTTTTACGCTGTTTTAAGCATTTAAATTTATTTTTATGGCTGTTTTATCCCATGAAATTTTTTCAGCTGACAAATAAGACCGGAGATATAAATAAATTAATTAATAATGGCGTGTTTTAACTACGGAAATCGAAGTTTTTATTTTCCACAATTATTCAAACTCCAATTTAGTCCTGGCTTATTTTTGTTTTGAATAGTTTAAGAGCGATAATTAAATATAAAAAACTTGTGTCCCAGACACCTGGAAGATTAGAAAGAAAAATATGTTTATTTGAATTAATAATATGACAAAAATAATAATAATTTAACATAATGAAAACGGAAAAATTAAAGATATTCAAGTCGAACAAGTGGATTAAATTTATCAAAATTACGTTTTCATATTTTTTAAAAGCTGCTTTAAAATCAACTTTACAAATTGGCTGCGAATATCCTTTTAAGCTCTAATTAACCGTTTTGTTCGAATAAACAACCAAGTCATTACTGAACTGTTTCGTGAGCACTGATTAGCAAGAGCTAAATAAAGCCTAATCGTTTTTTCTAAGTCCATCTGGAACCTAAAAAGATATCATTATTATAACTTTTTTTGACTATTATATTAAATATCGACTATTCAAATTTTATCATTTTTAAGACAAGAGGCGAAGTTGATTTCCCTAGGAGCGAATGAATCGGCTGCTTTGATACTATGCTTACTTATTGCAAAAATTAGATTTATGGTTGTTTCAATCATGTGTGCTTCATTTATGGCAATAAATACCATCTAATACCACAACTGTACACGTACTTAATTCGTGTACTTACATTTATCAAGTAAACTTTATGCATTTGTGCACTTTACTCAAGCACTTGAGATTAACGCATTGAGATCATTTTTATTTTTTTACGTCATTTATTGAAATTCAAAAATTGATAAAAATTTACCGAATTTAATGTGTCCAGTTTTGGCATTTAAACAATTTATTATAAATTTATGTACGCATCAGGATTAGCTTTGCACCGATATTTTCTATCCCTAGAAAGCAAAAGCTTATTCGATAGAAGTACGCTTTTACTTCATTAAATGAAGCAAACATTTTGACACACTGGTTAAGCCTCGGAAACGTTTCAATATTCTTGATAGCTGATGACTTTCAAAGATACACTAAACGGGTTACAGGATCGAGCTCGCCTTACTAGAAATTATCAAAAAAAGATTTTGTCGAAAAATTTTTCCATTTTTTTCAAAAAAATTTTAGGACCGAGATGAGCAAACTGAATAATCCTAAACTATTTTACATTTTTTCTTACATTTTGAATCAAAGAATATTATAGAAGTTTCAAATTTCGGTGAGTAACAATGAAAAAGAAGAAATATTGAATGCGTCATCTCCGCCTGCGCACGATTCCATAAAATTTATGTTTTGTTATTTCTTTCTTTTTCTTTAAGCGGAATCAAAGTTTATAAGTCATCTCTTAATGCAAAATGTAAAGAAAATGGACTTTGAACACTATAGGATCACCCAATGCCCTTATTTTGGCCTCTAAAACTTTCCTCACATAAACAAAATGCAAAAAAGGGAATTTTAACAAAGCGCATATTTCAATGTCACATAAAGCAATTTCTACAGTAATTAGTCTTACGATTAGCACTTGTAGAATAAGCAATAATCTATTTACGTTGTTCATTATTTTTCAACAAATATTCACCAACTCATTTAATTTTTAGAATTTTGCTTGGTTTCACGCGGCCATCGGAGAGTTAGTTCCTTTTACAAATGACCAAAATTATGTTAATGAGATATCTCAAGCAAATACACTTATGTATTTCCGCATATTTTTACTTTTCTTATTTTAATTTCAGTGATAATTCCACATTCTAAGCCTTAGTTTCTATTTTTATGGCGAGTTTTTAAACAAATCACCCAAACGCAATAGCGTTAGATATTGGATTGAAATTTAAAAATATATACGTCGAAATATAAATGGTACAGTTACAGTGGTATAGTGCAAATGTACAATTGAAAAATTATTCACCTATTTCACGAATTCGTGAGCTTTGTGACATTTTTTACTTTTATCGAACAGGTACACACTTCCGTTGATATAGTAAGAAGTCATCAATACGAGAAAGAAGAAAGAAAATATAGAGAATAAATAAATAAACAAATAAATAAATGAGAAAAAACTAAATAAAGAGAAAAAAGAAAGACAAAGATATAAGTGCAGCATGCTATTAATAAGAAAAAACAAAAAGGACGAGTGAAATAGCACAAGTGTATCTAAAAAAATTACATTAAGAGAAATTACGTGTTTTATGAGACGTAAAAGTCTAAATGAAGCAGGAAACGTAGGCAGGACTATGTACAGAAAACTTATGAGAAGACAGAAAAAATGCAAAAAATCATAGATGAGCTCACATGCACTGATTCGTTCATTCCTATTATCAGATTCAATAATCACTGTCCCTTTATGACTTATGAGAAACAAAGTGATAAAATGATGAAAATGATAAAAGAGATATGTGATAAGAAAAGGGTAAAGTAATAAACAGCACAGCAGTAGAGCAGCTAAGAACATGCATGAGCAGCAAAAACAATCCTGTGGATCTGGTTGGGCGAAATTACCTAAAATCGCCAAAAATGTTACTAAAAATAGAATTTTGGGGTCTACAGTAATCTGTGAAGGGTTTTCAACTTCTGTGGGGCAGCGAAACCCCCTCCCTCCACTTCAACGGCTTGGATTAGCTTTTTCAATATGTGTATGTGAAAAAATCAGATTTTTCTAATCTTTTTCGTTTGAGTGGATTTCACAAATGAAAAATCATACACGCATTCTCATATCGAAATACGTATACACGAGAAAGATAGACATAATTCCATAATTATTTTGCAGATATTCTTTATGAAAATTCATAGTACTCGTGATTTGACCCTAAATTTTTCGATTTTCTCACAAAATCACGATTATTGGCGTAAATTGCTTAATCAGTAATGAATGTGCCCTAATTCAAAATTTCATCAAATTATTTCGGCCGAGTCCAAACACTTTAGCCCTAGCTTAAAAATAATAAAAATATAACGAACACACTCAACATACTGTAGTACTGTCTAGAATTGAGTTGCTCATACAAAGTAATAAAAAAGTGACGTATGCAAATTTGCAATATATTTAATTTTTATGT
>JAVLUZ010000342.1:940788-1140788 GCA_036768485.1 Mermis nigrescens | reverse complement strand
TTATAGCAAAAGTTGAACAGTTTTTCAGCAGAGTCAAGCTTAATCATTTGTGTGGCCATCTCATACGATACGATTTTGGAAGACGAGTTAAATCGAAATAATTTTATTTAATTATTCCAAAATTTTTTCCTATCTAATATACAGAGATCGCTGAGAAAAGCTCAAAAGCACTATTATTTTTGTCTATCTATAAGTAGTTGTTGAGATATCCGATTTCAAAATTTCAGCCTCCCCCAAATTCAGAAGACCAGCAGCTACGTGTCTATTCAATAGAATGAATTTTGATAATTTAGCAAGCGGAGTAGCTTTGGTAGGGGACTCTTCATGCATCGGAAATTTCGCTGGTCAGGCGTTTTGCAATTTGCAATGCAATTCGCGAAAAGTTTGCGTGACTTATCAATGGAAATTGTCCAGGATACAGTGCAAGCGAGTTCACAAAAATAGCGATGGCGCCGATTCGCGATACTGGTCTTATACTTGCTTGTGCTGTTATTATTCGGGAAAGTAAGTGCGCTCCTAGCCGTTTCATTTTTTATCGTAATTTCAAAATTTAATTTATTTTTAATTCACTTTTTTACATCATAAAGTCTTTTAAATTTTCTAAGTTGCCATTTTTTAAATTCTAATTATATTTTCAAACTTCATGTGACTAACAATTTTTTAAGTGTTTTTTATATTTTTTATCATTAGCATAAGAGAGCGCAAAAAACGAAATTTTTTTCTTGTTGAAAATTCAGTTTCGGCAGTGCCTGCAGTAGTTTGCTAGATTTTGAGAGAAATTTCGTGCACCGGATTTCGCTCTAGAACGCCGGGAGTGGATCACGAATTCATATTAAAGGCATCATCCAATACACGTTAAGCAATCAAATATCTAGTTTTTTGAATGCTCAAATTTAATAAAATCGACTTTTTTAGCCCACGAATTTTATAAGATCGTCTAGCATAGAAGTACATTTGAACATGTCACAGAAAATTTTCAATATTTATTTGATAAAAAAATTTCTGTATTTAATTCCATGATCTTTTTCCATTCTGGCCTGTCTTCCTCTGCTTTTTTATTCTTTTTTCTTTTGTATGTTGCCGTGTTTGCGACATTCTATAATTCTATTCCTTATGATTTAGACAATCGCGTCAAAAATACTTAAATTTTTCACTGATTAAACTTCATTGATTTTATTCATAAGTCTTATTCTACAGAAATTCAATAAGACGTGTAGTACGGACGAACTAATCTGAGTCCAATCGATTTGAATAGGCATCCGAAGACTCAATCTTAGATTAATTGAGTTCAAATCATTCGAAAGTGCGTCTTACTGAATCAATAGCACGAAAGCTCTTTTTTAGCAATAACTTTATTATAATCTCTGCCTACGTCTTCAATAGCTCCCTATAGCTTCCGGTCTTTCGTTTCACTTGCATTCATGACCTTTGACCTGTTGGTATCTGATTTTTGCGTGACAATTAATTTCAATAGTTAGCAATCCAAAAGCCGCCGTTCTGAGAATACACTGTGAAAAAATTCATAGGATCAACATAAAAATACCGCCTGCATGTTAAATCAGCAAAATAATTTTTATGTTTAAGCAAGCCCGTGTCAAGCTGACTAAAGTTCTCACGTTATTCTTCGAAATTTTCAATCAAATGAAGAGCAAGGGCAGCACATCGTAGGATCGAGATAAAAATGTTATATAAATGGCGCTGCTTGCGCATTTAAATCCTCAAATCTATGTCATAGGTTGAAACATTGCAATCATCTTTGCTCTTAATAAGCCAAGCTAGCCTCAGTTCCTAAATTTCAAATAGGAAAGTTGTTTGTGCGTACTGGCTTTGTGCCGAAAGTCATTATGTACATTTTTGTACAGCATGCTTATTAGACCCTTGGCTTACTACGGGCATTTTATTCCGATAAACATAAAATTCTACGCGGATAGCGAGTGCATTTAAATTCGATCAACAAAAAAATTTTTACGATGATTCAATCCAGAAGACACATTTGTTAAATTGGGTAACATAAAAATTTTATGCCAAGTTGTGCATATTTTCAGTGGAATCGTCGTAAAACTTTTATTTTCCTATACAGAACTTTTCAAGCAGAAAAGTACACATAAAATTTAATGTCGATTCTACAATTCATTTTTACAATGTATTTGTGTTTTTTATTTTAAGTATTCTTATAGCAAAATTGAAATATTTTATCCACTTTCAGCTTTTTTCGAATTCTGTAATTACTTCACTTTTGTGCCTTATTAGACCGTGTCGCACGCCCGAATTTCAATGGACGCTTGTAGAAAAGGTGCAGAGCATGAATTGTCGGTCAGGTCCGGCGCCAGGGCCACCGCCTATGCCGCGAACTAGGCCACCGCCACCGCCTCAACCCCCAATTCTGCCACCGCCTAAGCCCCTAATTTCGCCACCGCCGCTTCCGATTAGGAAAACGGCTCTGCCATATATCCGTTTAACGGTAACGCAGCCGCCAACAATATCAATTACTGCCCCAACCACTAAGAGGTAAATAAAGCGAATTTTCGGGCCTAGAATGGAAATGCACCTTTTTTAATTTTCATGCATGGCCGATTAGCGGGGACAGCCGGTCAGCGGGCATCAAAAATTGAGCTTTTTCTGGGCCGAAATGACCTGAAAAAATGGTATGAGCGCTAAGTTAGCGTCAAAGCTACGTTATTAATTGTTTCTGGTCAATTAGAAGCGCTTTTAGAAGAATGTTTTCAATTTTCAATTTTCGTCCGTTTTGGCCTTCATTTTGCCTCATTTTCCCAGAAAATGTTCCATATTTTTCAATTTTATTGTCTAGATCCCCAATCCCCCATCACATGCATGTCTGGTGTGTAGACCTCCACAATTAGAAAAATTGAAAAATTTTCAGGGAAAATGAGACAAATGAAGTCTAATGATTGACAAAAGTAAAAAATTACTATCCACAAAAGTGCTCTAAAAGAATCAGATATGTGATTTCTAGCGGACCAAAAAAAAAGAAAAAACTCTATTTAATCGTCGATCAAACTGCAAAGGCATACTAAACGTCTAATCAGGATACGCAAAGGCATGTAGTAGGCCTTCTGAATTCTGTGGGACTAAAATTTTGAACCTAGATATCTAAACAAATTTATGTAGATAAATAAAAATAATGGTGTTTCTAAGCGTTTCCCAGCAAACTCTAATTATAGGGGAGGAAAATATCTGGGAAAATGATTTTAAAAATTTATTTCGGTTCTAATTCTTTCCAAAAAGTTTGTCGTATAAAATTGTCGTAAAAGTGATTCCTCAACACTATATATCCAAGCTAGAACCGGCTAAAAGCTTGTTCAACTTGTTTTATACTCAATTCCGCTACATTGCTAAGAAAAGCGATAGGAAAAAATAAATAATTTTTAGTTGAAGCGTCAGAAAGTTTCGAAATCGCATAAAGAATAAATTTGGTGCGAAGCGCCCGAAGACTTCGTGCTTATTATGGGGCTGAAAGTCATGCTATAATCTATTCTGACATTTTTCAAATAAGCTTTAAAATCTTTTAATTTTTTTCGTTTAGTGGGCCCTAGCATATGGGTACTCTCAAAATTGTAAGGTGACTAGCATATGTGGGCGGCACCAAAATTGCGGGGTGGTGCAAGATTTTTTCAACGGTCAAAAAACGGCCTTAAAACTGGTATTATGGCGAAAAAACTCCATTTTTCAACGTTTCTCATCGAGTGCTATCTATTGGCTTCAAAAAATTGCGAAGAAAACGAAAAAAATTTCAAAAATTGAATTCTGACGGGGTATTTGGGTTTCTGGAGGAGTGTGGGTGTTCTGGTTTCTAGGGGTTGCATACCCCCTGAGTCCCCACGCCCAGGTATGGTGACTATTCCCCTTACAAGGAAAACTTGAGTAAATCTTTTGGAAGGAGAGACGGAATGAAATCCAAAAATTTAAGAAAGTTAAAAATTTTCCACATAAGTGCTCTCAAAGAATCAGAAACTGTTTTTTTTTGGTAGATCGAAAAATTGAAAACACGGATTTTCTTGATAGGTCGATCAAATTGCATAGAACAGTTAGGCAACTAATCAGCATACGTGACCAGTTGGTAGATTGGAGCGTTTAAAAAAGGTTTTACCGTCTGCTACTTTCAAACATGTTTTATCTTCTCAAACTTTTTGTTCAAAAGAAATGTAGACACGTAGTTGCTTTAAGCTTTTGGGCATTTTCCCAAAAAAACAGTCTAATTTTGGCTGAAAACTGTCAAATGTTTAAGTCTTTTGGTCCATGTTCTCATTATTTTACCGTTTTTTCAATTTACTTAGCTTATTCATAATTTCAACAGAAGTTCTTTATATCCAAAATGCTGACTATTCCAACGAGCAATCTAAATCATGAATTGTGAATAATTAGTCGACAATGTGCAATGGTATTATATATTGTTATATTATTATTATCTATTATCTGCATAAGCGCAGCAGTCATCTAATCATCTAAATTAATTTTTCGACCTTCGTTTCAGGCGAGTAAAAAATATTCTTCAACAAAGGAATGCATTGATTTGTTTTAAATGAAGAAAAAGTCGTTTTTTTTCTCGTCGCTACAAGACAACTTAATTGATTTTTCACAATATTCCAGGACTGAGCCGACGACCAGGCGAACTTGGGCGACTAAACGCCGATTAGTAAACACTACAGCCTCAACAACCACAAGTACAACAGCTGAGACAACTACGACCTTACCTGCGACAACAACGCCAACAACAACGACCACGACGACGACGACAACGCCGACAACAACGCCAATGACAACGCTGACGACAATGCCGACAACAACGCCGACGACAACGCCGACGACAACGCCGACGACAACGCCGACGACAACGCCGACGACAACGCCGACGACAACGCCGACGACAACGCCGACGACAACGCCGACGACAACGCCGACGACAACGTCGACAATGCCAACAAGTACGCCTACGACAACGCCAACAACGACGCCAACGACGATGCCAACAACGACGCCAACAACGACGTCAACGATCGGAAAAATCACTGAGCCGTCAATACTGCCAATAAACACCGCAATGACGACCGGAGGAGAGTTGGCGTTCAGCGGCGACCTCGACGACGAAATATGCTGCCCAGATGGGCCCTGCTGCTCGGCGCCCAATCGCCAAAATCCGGGCGTCAACGTTAACATAGTCAATATCCAAAACCAGAAGGATTCGTCGGATGCGGCCATCATCGCGGCCGCTGCGGCGGCTGCCGCCGTCGCCGCCATCAACGGCATGACTCGACCGCCGCCGTTTCCGCCGCCATGGCCCTATCCGCCTCCGCCTTATCCGTACCATCCCAATTATAATTACGACCAATCGAAGACTATCATTATCAATAATAAAAAGACTAATATTCATCATCACAAGACATACATCTTTGGCGGCGACGAAGCCGGACGACGCCGCGACGGCAACAACGACCGCAAGACTGGCGTTACCACCGGTCGTCGCGAAACCGACGACGACGTTGAGGTGACGTCGATGAAAACGAGTGAACCGATCGACGATCAGACGACGGAAAAAATCTATCCGAAACGTTCCGCCGCAAGCTGGCAATTATTCGGAAGTCCGTCCGGACATCGTCGTTGATCAGGTTTTTCCCCTTTTTCTTTAATTTTTATAAATTTTACATCTAAATTTGTCGGATTTGTTGGATATGTCGTGAAACATCACTTCATATTTAGACTTAGCCTAAATTCTGGTGGTTCAAAAATGTTGAGAATGTAACAAAATACCGAAAACTCAATTGTAAAGGCGAAAAGCGCTTTTTTCTGCCATTTTTTGTCTAGCTCTATCCATTAGCAAGAAAAGCGGAAAATCGAAAAAAGAATTTGGCTCAAATTTGAATTTGGAGGTTTCGCATTCTAAGAATCATTCCGACTCTGGCTTGTCTTTCTAAATTCTGGTGTGCTCGGACTCCCGTCAGACCCTACTGACGTCTATGCTCTAGATTGATAATCAGTTTTTGGCGCCAATCACGAATTATATCACTTTATTATAATACATCTCGTTGACATTAAATTTATATATAATTTAATAAAATTCAGATTCAAAGAAAAAGGTAATGAAATAAATTGATCAGCAGTGCTTTTAGTTAGAAAAACAAAATTAATGAGAACAACTGGAGTTTTATTCTCGTAATAGAAATGATCATGCATCTTATTAAAGTCAATTTGCATAGACATCATATTTATTGCAAAATATATTTCATTCATAAGCAATTTTCTTCCTATTAGCAATGTCAATTTCGAGCAAAGTTGCAGAAAATATTTCATTTTTAAACATTTTTTGCCTTTACCCTATTTTTCAAAAAACTTCCAAATTTTCCTTGTCTTGGTGTTTTCGACCTGAATTTTAAAATTTGTCTTTTTTTGCGATACCTTCCATTAATATTATTGAGCTAATATGTACCTTTTACACACATATATATATATATATATATATATATATATATATATATATATATATATATATATATAGCTACTTAATGCACCTAATATTGTATAAGAACAAGCCTCAATATACATAACTGCTTGCTACTGCCTTGGATTAAGAGATAAATTTAAGTATGTCGATTTTTCTGCCATATTTTTTCGAGCCAACAATTCAATTAAAAAATTAGTTAGTTAATATCGATTGATCTATTAATCAACTAGTAACTGGAAAATGAAATTTATACTTTTCAAATTCGACGTCGTCGGCGAAGAATAAACGACCGCCGTTCGTCTGAAATTTTTAAAAAAGCTAGAAATTTCTTACATTAACACAGATCGCATCTGCCAAGTAAAATAATAAATTCAGAATAAAGTACGCGTCGTGAAAAATTATTTATAAATGATTCTTATTTTTTGCCATTTTTCTTCCACTTCAATGAATAATTATACTAGATTACTTTATCGAAGTTTTGACTAAAGTCAACTTCTTGGCACCTTGCTAAAGCCTCTTGTTTGAGACTAAACAACACGATTCCTTCTATTTTTGTCGAGTTTATAGTTTGGCATCTTACTTTTCTTAGTCATATGCGCATGTTTGTTTTTTATAAAAAAGTTTTCAAAACATTTATATAAGCCTTTAAATTTTTTATTATTCTATTCATGCGTTTTATGCGTTGCAATTATTTTACAAAGTTGCGGCATGATAATTCTGATAAAGGAAAACACGAGGAAGTATACGATCGGCCAAAGCTTAAGCTCCCATGCACCAACGGAACAACCACCAATTTAGACAATAAACTAATTCAAACGACCATCAGTAGCAGATGAAAGAGATAAAGAAAGCGCATTCAAATGTTATGTGCGATTTATCTTATTTCTCAAAATGAAGCATAATCACTTGATTGATATCACCTTTAATTAAACGATATACGAAGAAAAGCGAATAAAAAGTAAATTTATTTATAAATTGAAAAAATTAGTAAATAAGATAGATAAAGCATGAGAAAAATATTTGTATTTTGCCTCTTATCAATCAGATATTTTCCATTAGACTTAAAAACTCCAAGTCATTGAAGGAAATGGTCGGCTTTATTGAATAAAGGGGCGAATGATATATGAATTTCTGACCAAAAATGGGAAAAAGCACCTAAAATTGGTTTAAACTTATGGTTTTTCTTAATTTCGACGAATACAGATTAAAAATCGGGAATTAATAGAATAAAATAAAAATTTGTTCGAATTGAAATAATTTTTAAATATCTTGGAAATTTCACTTATTTTTCTCAATCTCCTGTAGCATGCAGGTCTCCCATGCTCTCCTTTACACTTTTATTTGATTTTCTAAGTAGATGGCAAAACTTGGATGGAAAAATTATACCGTAATCATTTGGGAATTAGCCTAATTTACGCTTCACTGAGCAAGCGTCATTTTTGACATGCAATCAAGCAGCAAAACTCAGACTTTTATATTATATGACGTCTGAAAATATATTATCTCGACGTTTTGACGCACGAATCGCATTTAAAGGATTTTAAATAAACATTTTAATATTCGCAAAATGCTTTATTCGAAAAATTTAGTTTTCGTCGAAAACGCACCTACCTACTTGATAAGCATTGAAAAGAATTTAACATATTCGAAATTTATCGAATTTGACTTTATGTGAAGGTTGACTTTATATGAAGTATATGCAAATAAGTAGAACGAAGATTATCATGATAATCTCGAAACGAATTATATATCACAAATGTGGCTTTGCGTGATCAAAAATTTCATCTAAAGCTCTCATGCCAACGTCTTGCCAATATTTTTTGGAAAATCTCAAATTTTAGCATACATTTTGTGTGTATATATAAGTGTTGCTATGTGCTTATTTTGTAAATAAGTGTTTCTGATTAAAATGGGTCGAGAAACAAATAAATCTACATGTCTTATAAAAAAATTGACTCAAGTAGGGATTCGTACTTTTTAGACACTATTGTCTATGTCTAATCGAATCCAAATTATCCTGGGAAGTATGCCTTATTTCTCTGTTGTGGGCTGCGTTATCTTGCCAGTGCTGGGCGTTTTTTAGGAACTACTCAAAACACAAATATGTACCTTCGTAAATCTGTGGTCGAAAGTTAGATTTCAACAGTTTTTGACTCTATAGAAGTATATTTCACTAAAAAGTATGAAATTGCTCTACGCAGTATTGAATTATGTATCTTACCCCAGAATCCTAGACTCAGATATAGTTGAAAAACTTATTATTTAACTAGATTTAAATAAAGGACTGTGATTTAGATAATATTGTACCTACTAGATTTGAAATTTGCATCATTATGGATATTTCGCGAAAACATTATTTACCTAAAAATGTGCCTATATAACTTTTTGAAATTAATTTGAGCGTAAAAAAGATTAAGCAAGGTGTGTTACAGAATTTATGACTTCGAATCATACTCTCCGTAGAAAAAATAAAAGCCGTTATTTTCAAAAAACGAGTATCATTTGAAATCGTGAGAGTGTTTTTCACTCACGTCATTATCACTATAAACGGCAAAGTTAGCATTTGAAGGCTTACTGTACTCCAGTCCAACAATAATAAGACATGATTATATGCATTTTAGAATCAGAAGACCTTTCAGAAGTATGTACTTTAGGGTCAGATGCTACAGTAATAAGCTTACTATTAGCCTTCAAAAACAAAGTGGTTGATGATCACTCAAACAAGCGTTTCATACCTTTTAGGTTTGTTAGGCAAATCTCTAGAACCAATTACTCCAATCTCAAAAATAGAATGTGTTCCAGATAGAACATTTTCGGGCCCAACCATTTTGCCGAAAAAAATTAAAATTTCTTGTTACTGTAGCTTGTCACGTTGAAAAAATAGCGAAAACTTGCTTATGCTCTCATTTACTTTGTGCTGTAGGTAAAAGCTTGATAAAAGCAAAATAGTTGCGTCCTTAGATGGGCTTTCTTGTGCAAAAAATGCATTTAAATAAGCTTCGCTTGTTCTTCAGGTTGACTCAACACAAGTTTGTATCATGGGAGCAGCCATATTACAAAAAAATGCTTTAAGCTGTAGCTGTCTAACTACTTAATTTAAAAGTGAAAAGAAAGGGCTTTTAAATAATAACTTGTTTGTTTCATTTGGATAAACATAAAAAAGTTTAATATGGCTGCCATTTAAGTTATTGTAATGAAATAAAAGATCGTTTTTCAAACCTTAAGATTTATAATTCTAGACCGCTTCGGAAAACTCAAAATTTTTTCTGTAAATAGATAGTTTTTTCCATTGAAATATGTTTTGGAGTATGACTTCTTGTAGATTTTTTGATCTTGGTATTTTAAACTGAAAAATCATCCATGTTACACTGAAAACGACGTCCACTTTAGATTTTTCTTTCTATGTTCTATTAGAAGACTATTAATACATTATACGGTTTAATTGATGCAGGAACAATTGCCATTTGTTGCACTCATGAACAATTATGGCCTCAAATGATTTGACAACACTTGAGCTCGGGGCATTATATAAAATTTGAAAGGGCAAAAATTTTGTACGAAAATAAGATTTTCCGTCGTATCCCGGTAAGATGAATTTAGAAGGCTGGTAAATTCAGTTAGGATCAGTCAGGTTCAGGAGACCCCAGACGTCCAGCTGTGCAGGTTCATGCAAACGATGAGTAGTTACCATTAAACTTTTATCGCCACAACCGTTAATTCAAGCATGGAAATAAAATAGAATTAGGCATAGAAGCTACACACGGGTCCAAGCTCATAATTATTGCAAAGTTGACGAAAGCAAAGGGGTAAATGTTAAAAATATCAAGGCACACAACCGGTCACAATTATCAATATGGGTTAAACCGACTCATACAAAGCTTGTTTATCCCAGCATGCTTTATCACTATTTCATTCCCATCACTAGTTTTCGTCACTATAGCACCTCCTGCTGTGACAAAGGACGTCAGACCGTAATTTTCGGCATTGCACAACGGTAACCTTGTTAGCACACTCAGCTCATTAAGCGGGAAATTCGATTGACAGTAAGGCCAAACGTTGAAAATTTCGAAATTTTGGGCGGTTTCGGTATTAACGTCGCTGAAATCAGCTGGAATCTGACCGAAATGAGCAGAGGCACCCGCGAAAGCAGGAATCAACGCCGATTGGCTAAACGAAATATAATAAGAATCTAGGAAACATGCGGGACTAAGGAAAAAGTAAACAACAAAGGATAATTTTCGAAAATAAAACTGGGGAGAGAGCACACGAACGAAAACTAGCTAAGCTAAGCTTTAATTAGGAGAGAAGCACAATTATTAAACAAACGCAAGACTCGCTTAAAGACCACACTTGGGCGTGCGGGGAAGCGGTAAAGATCATAAATGGGGTTTGGACGAGACAAGCTTAATGGAGGGGGTTAGAATCGTCTAGATACCCAGGGTAGAAAAATGGAAGACCGAAAAGTGAATAAAATTTAAAGTTTTTTAAAAGTTTGTACCATTTTTTGAGACTCAGAAAAGCTCAATTTTCCACCTTCCCTAGACAAGTAACGCCCTACATCAACCACGCTGTGCATCTATCGTTCGGACTGCTCAGAAGCGAACCAATTTCCCGCATATTCACCTAGAATTAAATTTTCGAAAATTTGCCAACTTTTTTGTGGAATGGAGGAGTATCCACTTCAGTAAAAAGTTCTCCCAAACCTGTAACAGACAGAAAAACTGATGAAACAAATACATGAATATGCTGTGCGCGCAAATAAAAACTGAGACATAAACACATAGTTTATTCCTTGAAATATACAAATATATATGTGCGCTTCTACTACATATAAAGTAAAATACAATGAATAAATTTACGTAATAAACTTACCGAAAATGCACAGATTTATAGCATTGAGCACGCGTCTTCGAAAAGCAAACATAATTGTTATTTAGATCAAAGTAATATTAATTTGCACATGTATTCAACACAGTGGCTGACAAAAATAATGTATATGCTTCAAGGCAATAAGAAGATTGCATAATTTCACAATAATTAATTCATTGAATATAGGAAGTGCTGTGGAATAGGAGAAAGGTAGACTTCTGGAACTTCTACTAATATTCAGCTAATATTTAACTTTTCAGACTTTTCCGCTTTTTCCAACTTAACGTATGATTAATTAATAATTATTACTAAAATTTGCGCTCGTCAATGTAATTACTGCATAAGCAAAAATACTTATTCCAAATCATTTTTAATTATTTTAAAACATTTATATTATTTAACATCTATAATTTTTGTTTTTAGAGATTTTTCGAAAAATAACGCACATCAGATTCTGTCATTTACGTACGCGCTCACTCACGCATAACACAAAATATCGCGAAAAATGGACGGAATATATGCAGCACCAATATAAACTGAAGCCGACAAACGGAAAAATGTTATGTTTATAAAGTGAGAATTCAGATGAACCGAAAATACATTGCACTGTATTCTACAAATCGTTATTTCTCGGCAAAGTACGAATTGACAAACAATGATAAATTGTAAATAAAGTGTTAATTAGTAGCATGATGACTTAAAAATCCGTAAAAAACACACAAATTGTTTCAAAAATATCTAAATTATTTTTTTAACTCGAAATTACATGATATAATCTGGAAAAATTTACCCCAATGATGGTTCATCGTGTTTAAAGAGTAACGACCACGATTACCAAATCACAAAAATTCAAATATCTATCTTTTTTTTGCCGAAACTTTAGATTATTCCCGACTCAGAATCCGAAGAATGTTGCGAGCAGACAGGCATGTGAGGTAAGAAGGGGTTTCGGAAGCCTAGACTCTCCTCAAAAGAAATGAAATAATCCTCTAGGAAAATAAGGAAAATAAAACTCAAAACGGACGAAATTAAAACGTTACGAAAGTGCTTGAAATCGACTAGAAAGTAACAAGGTATCGCGATTTCACCCTATTCCAGCTTTCATACCGCTTATAAGGCCAGTTTAGCTCAAAAATCTTAGTTGAAGCTGCTCGACTTGGTTAACTTCAAAAACTGCAGCAGCCAAATTTCAGGGGGATCTGGGTGCCATAAAACATGTAACAATCCCAAAAAAACGTGCCAAAAACATAATTTTAGGGGTTTACTGCATTCTCGCGGGGTCTAATCCTCTCCCCCAACCGCCTCACACCCACGTGTGGCTGACCCTTTCACAGACTCCACAGAATCAGCTGAATATTTGCTTACTTCCCGGCACTTTTCTCGAATTTGAGCCATCAAAACACACAGAATTTGACTGCTGTCGACGTAAAAGTAAATGTAAATGTCGGGTCTAAAATTTTCGAAATTAACATAACCTATTGATTGAATTTTTGAATTGCACATTTTTTGCTCGTTACGTTGTTGCACGTATTTATTTAGTACGCAACGAGCGCGGAAACGTCTAAATTTGCGGCGTTCATTTTTATTGCGTGCAATCGGGCGATTGGGACTGCGGCAGGGTCTGGTTGGCGGCCGCCGCCCAAAAGGGCGCGCCGGCCAAAGTGACCCCGGGGGCAGCCTGGGCGGCGAATAATTGGTGATGGTAAAGACCCGTAGCCGCCGAGGCGGGCAAATAGCCCGCGGGGATAGCCGCCCACCTGGGTGCGTTGAACAGGTACTGGGACAAGGTCGCCGACGGCGTCGGGTCCAGTCCGCACGCCATTAGGCCGTTCAGTTTGTTACAATCGTCCCGGGCCGTTTGAGCCGCGCCGTTTATGGATCTGGAAATCAAATTTTTTCTCATTAAAACGCAAATTAGCATACATGGGCCAAGGGTGGGTTAGACCCGAGATTTCAAAATACGTGATTGATGTTTTTGGCGTTTTTCGCATTATTAGACTCATAGAGCTTGACCGGTGCCCAATTGCAGTCATCAGTGGTATCCGAATAAGTCGCAGGGCGGGAGGAGGGGATAAAATTCTGGATAAATGGGCAAAGCATTTTCAGAATGGTCAGGGAAGAGTCATAACACTTATTTTAGATAGGTACCACATGCAAAATTTTTTACGACGTTCCTCATCCAGATTCATGCATCGGTCGCTAGAAATTGTAAAATTAGCGGAACAAAATCGAAACTTGGATTCTTTAACTGTCCTGAATTGCAGGAGTCTGCCTAGTTCTAGGGTTGTAACTCAGGATCTCTCTTATGAACAGACACCTCTATTGCTGTCATACACATTTCGGGATTTATTCGTATAAAGTAGTTGCGCATATTTTGAGATTATGGAGTTGACTACTAAAAAAACTGGAGACAATCCATCTTACTGTTTGCCTATTCATAAATATAAGGACATCGATATTTACTGTAAATAATAGCTATGATATTCATCTCCCCGTCGATGAATATGTGGGTCGATTACAAGATTTGAAGCGATAAGTGATCAACAGTGAAAGTACTTAATATCGGAAACTCCATTCCCACATCGTTATCTGAGGGGCAGCACTGCACATATTTGACAGGACTTCCTAAGAAAATCAGTAGTACGTTCAGCGAATTTCAGACGAAATTAGCAAGTTTAATTATTTAAGCCAACAGAGGAATGCGTAAGGTTACTAATATTTTATAAGTACAGTCTCGTCGCGATATATGTCTTAAATACGCTAGAGTAACTTACTCCTCAAGGAAAATCCCTTAAATGCATAATAAACATTATTATATACAAATGACCTGAGCGGATACATACCTATGATGTACATATAATAAAAAATATCCACAATATAACAAAATAAAAAAGTAAAACAAAAAGCAAATTAAACAAAATAAATACAAAAGCAAACCTGAAATCTAAAGCTCTTGCATAGCTGCCATTGAGACCAGAAGCAGCTAATACAGCCGCATTGGCTAATGCAGCGTCATTAGCTGCTTGAATTAGCTGCTGGCCTCCTTGCAATTGTATTAAACTTGTTTGAGCGTAAGGATTTGTACCAGCGCTAATAACTGTAATTAAAAATGGTGTTATGCAAGATATACTAGATGGTGTCCTTTTATTCATAGAGAATGTCAAAAGAACTGATCAAACTTCATTTTCGGACTTTTTGATAATTTTAGACGTAATCCATTTCGTGTCGCACTATTTAGTAAAATTGAATATAAAATACAGTTCGGGCGTAAATTCAACTTTTTTGTTTAATTTTTAATACAAAAAAGTCCCGTGAGAATGACTTTTAATGACTTAAAATGACAGGACGAATTTAATCCTCACTCCTTCAAATTCGAACTCCCTCTTAACGAAATTAAAATTATTCCCGTTTTTTCATGTTCTTTCTTGTTCATTTTATCCACAAATTTTTGTCAATTTTTTAATGTTATTTTTCTTCTTATTAAGCACAAATAATTTTTCTAATAAGCTGTATACTTTTTTCTTAACAAGTATTTTCCCACAAAAGACTGCGAAACGAACGACTGAGACTTATTTTTCTGATATTTCAACGATTAAATTTTGAATATACGAGTTTTAATTGTTTTCAGCTTAAATTGTTAGCTAATGTATCAAATAGAAAAACACTAAATTTAAATCATGAGATCAGAGAATTCCAAATAATTCCACAAAATTTTATATACAAAAGGATAAACCTGAATAAACTAAAATCTCAAATTTGTTATCAAAGAACCTAATCTATTGTAAACTAACCTGACTTAAAAAATGACAAATATTAGCGTAGGCTGCGTCTACATTTTGAAAGAGGTCCAAAACATTTCAATGTTCAGAGGGTGCAGAAAAATGGTGATCAGGATGAACACAATACGTAGGCGGCAGCCAAACTCTAAGGGGGGGGGGTAGCCGATGGAGCTAAATTGCCAAAAAATAGTATCCAAAAATTCAATTCTTGGGTATATCGATTTCTGGGGCCGCCGGATTCTGTAGGGTTACAAAACCCTAGACTTCCTGCTCATTTGTGAAGAACACTGACGTTCCTCATATTCTGTGAAAGCAAAGAAATATCGTAAAAAACGAAAACCTGCTGAAAATCCGATTATGACATGTTTTACTTTGAAGCATCCATAGGCTTCTCAAATCCCATGCTCAATTGCGCATATCGAGATCGATACTGCCCAAAACAAGAAGTGTAGTGAAGCGGAAACTTTCATACTTACAATTCACGATAAAGTAAAGTGAGCGCGTGGAATATTATATGTAAAAGAACACAAACATAATATATTAATTAAAAAAGTATCATAATTCGAAACGTTGGACGCACAAACGTTGTTATACCTGCGGGGTTAAAGCCAGGGATTGGTTGTAATAGCGGGTTGTATGCTGAATGCATCTTTGTGAGCTGAAAATAAAGCAGGGAAGGCATGCATTCGACACGAATTTGGGAAAAAAATTTTGGGGGACAAATCGACGGAGGGTTGATGATAGTAAAGTTATTACCTGGTGTATAAGTAAAAGCAGGGGTACGTTAAAGAGGTTAGCGCGACACTACAGTACGCCATCGCATCGACTAGACCTGATCCCAAAAAATCACTAATTTCTGATTTATTCGATGAAATGAAATTAATCTGTTTTTTACATTTCAAGCAATTTTAGCAATTTTGTTCAGAAAAATTTAAACTATTTATCATGAGATATATATTTTGATTATAATTTTTTTTTATTGTCAAGTTTATTTCTTCTGCATGTGCTAAATATTTTTGGAAACTGGGAGGAATATGACGAACTTACGAATTTGACAATTGTTCGTTACCTAAAAGTTTCCTGACGTACAGTTGAAATCACACAATGACGTTTGGTAATTAATCACGCAGAATTGTGCGATCGGGTAACCTTTTACTTCACATAAAGGATTAGATTGCTCGAAAAACGGGGAAATCGGCATTATACAAAAAATGAGCACGATCAAGAATGAGGGTAAATTCATGCATGTCATATTCCGGGATTTATATCCTGATTTGAAAAAAATTCACAAATTAAGAAGCGTGTACAATTGCATTACGCCGAGTTTCAATAAACCTCATACAAGTTGCTGGCATTGCGCTAAGTTTACGGGAACAAAAATTGCTCAGATTTTTACAATTTTAATTCATTTAGTAGAAAATAAGTTGCTCCATTAACTGTTTAAATTCCTCTTTTTTTGATAGCATTTCAGCTATTTAATAGTCAAAATCGTAAAAGCGTACGCGCAAGATTTCCGAATGAGAATTACGAAGATAAAATAAAATTTGGAATTTTAGTTTGTCGAAAATGAAAATCTGCTACTTGAATGGTTACCATAAAAATAAGGAAAGCCGGAAATTGTATCTATGTTTATTTTATACCGAAAACGGTGTTAAAATAAAGCAAACAAAGGAAAATACTATCTAATAATTTTTTTCAAAAATGCCTCACCTCATTAGCAGTCAAATGACTATAAATGGCGTTTGCCTGCGAATAATTGACCGGCTGTTGAGCAGCTGCAACGGCTGCAGCTGCACTATTAGCTAAAACCAATGGGTTTACACTTGGCTTGGGTCGGTACGAAATCGTTGCACCTTTTGGAGGGGACTGAAAATCAAGCAAAGCCATTAGCAGAAAACCCCATTAAATCACACTGTTCATATAAATTCTATTTTAAAAAAGTGAGTATTGAAAATATTCATTCATTTTTCTTTATATGCTTCTCTTTATCTTTCTCTTTATTTTTTCTCTTTACATGATTCAAAACCTATGCTGAGTTTCGCAAGCCTCTGAAGCTAAGAACGTGAAACATTGTTTCATCATTGATTGTTTTCAATGAATTCAAAACGAACTTAACCGGCTGCATTGTTAGCCAAATAAGAACTAAATTAGATTTTAAAAATATCTTAATGAACAACATAAAGATGTCAAATATCTAAACATAAATAATATATTAATTTAATGTCTCCGGAGATCAAAAATATTTAAATCCTATGTAAAAATGTCAAAAACTACAATATAAAACGAATAAAGAATGTGATATTTAAATCTCACTTCTAATAGAATATGGCATATTTGAAACATGCACTGTATGATTGCATTAGCCATTCCAGAAATAGTAACTGCCCGTTCTGTCGAACTTGGCAGCATTTCGCTTGCTACTTGTAGCGAAGCACCAGACGCCTACAAGAAAATTAAAATTTTCTGACTTAACTGACTTAATCGTACACAGTCGTAATCTCAGTCATATAAGCTAGCCAAGATTTCCTTCCACAAAAAATGCAAAACAAAAGTAAGGTACCCAAACAACATCAAATCGTTGAAACGACGACATTTAAAGCCTCGAAGAATTTCGAGTCAGTTTTGCGTTTTCTTTTTTATCTTCTATAGCGAAATTACGCATTTTTCTCTATTTTTCTGTTTTCATTTACTCCTTTATTTTCTCCTTTTTCGTTTCACTCGCCGGTATTTTTATTCATTTGATAAAAATTTCCTTCCAACTGAACTGACGCTTCTTCAACAGATTCAACAGATTTAGTCAAGTAGAGGCAATAGATTTTCTATGGAAACTAAAGTGGAACTAAATCTGTGTGCCAAGTCGCTTCAATGGAAAAAGGTGTTAGAGCAGTAAAAAATTATTTTAATAACAACTGCGCATGTGCGGGTGGAGGACGCACATGGGCGTGGAGGTTTGGGGTGGTATGCACCCCCCAGAAGTTGAAATACCCCCTCCAGAAATCAAAATACCCCTCCCAGAATTCAAATTTTGAAATTTTTTTTGCTTTTTTAGCGATTATTTGATTCCATTAGATAGTGCTCAATGAGAAACGTTGAAAAATTGTTGTTTTTTGCCATACGACCACTTTTAAGACTATTTTTTGACCTTTGAAATTTTTTTCATCCTCCTCCCCAGAATTTCGGTGCTGCCCACCTATGGTGGAGGGTCTGGACTAGGCATGCACGTGGGAAGGGATAAAGGATTGTGGGAGTAGACCCTCCAGAATAGAATAATGGGAAATTTCCAGGTGTAAATCAGGCATGGATGAAAACTAAAAATTTTTTCCAAAAGTGTTTCAAATTGACTAGAAACTGTGTAATAACACATTTTTAACGCTATTTTAGCGACCGTACTAGTTAGCTCATTTTCCCAAGAAAGATTAATTTTTGACCCAGTAAACCAGCGCCCCCTCCAATCAGTCATGCTGTGGATCTATGGTGTGTTTTGCAACTAGAATTAATTTTTTGGCACTTTTTGAGCTCCGTCAGACCCCTTTCCTCATAATTTCGCCCGCTGCCCATGTATCTTTACGATATGAAGAAAAAAGATAAATTCGGCATTGTATGTATTTGAAAATTTCGCAAAACGTTCATGAAAATGTATCAAGAGATTTAAACCTGAAGAGACAAGAAAAATAAAAACTAGATATAATCGACAAATTCCATTACAATCACGCACTGTAAGACCTAAGCTAGCGATTAATAAAATGAAGTAAATCAATTAATTCACACAAATCAATAAAATTGAATAAATTTAATTTATTTCAATGAATCAAATTTATTCAAATTAAAATTTTCATAAAAGAAATTTTTTTACTCACATCTCGAATTTCCTTAATCTTTGCTCCTCCCTTGCCAATCAATGACCCGCATTGAGTAGCCGGTACTATGAGACGAAAAGTGATCGGGGGCCTTGGCACCGTATTTGGTAACTGTGTCATATCCTTTTGAGGTTTGGAAAAAATTTAAAAAAATGGCAGGATAAATTGAAGGAATGAATTTGTTGAATAAATTAATAAATAAATGGTAAAATAAATTCAGCTTTTCCGACGTGAAATCTACTTCAGACTTTTCACTTCGACTTAAATGGTGAAGATTTACGTAATAACGCTTTTCAAAAAAATAATACAGCATCGTCAAAAAAAGCTTGTAAAAAATCAGAATCAAAAAACAAAAGTACTAAAAGTAAGAGAACTAAAACAAAAAACAAAAACTACAGACGAAATATATAAACCAAAATCATGTATTGAATATTTGCTAGAATTGTCTTAGATACGAAGAAGCAACGTGATTCCATCTTAATCATTTAATTGATCTGTTTCTGATGAGAAATCAAGTCCGTAATCGCATCTTAAATAATTGTGTTTTTTATTCATTGATGGAAATTCAATATAAACAGATATATTAAAGAATTCAGAAGCAAAAATATCGCCTAAAATTTAAAAAAATTTGCAGCAATGTATCACGTGCAATTCATTTTTAAAGATTTCTCTTCGTAAGCCAGATGACGTTGAACACGAAAAAAGATAGTTGAATATCAAGAGTGTATCAACAGTTAGTTAAGCTGATATAGGACGAGCAGGTTATTAAGCCAATCTTGGGTTATAAATTTAATAAAGAATCGAAGTACGTAAAAAGGACGCTATATTTTTTCATTAAATTATAATTTTTACTCGAAATGTGTAGTTTATATTTTTTTGCTTTAATGAGTTCCATCTGCAAGTACAACATAATCTTTCACAGCGACTTACGAGTATATCTCAATTGCGTCATCGATATGATTGTAATAAAAGAAAAATGCACGATTTTATATTCCATTGAGCAGTTACGTGGTTTAACCAGCAATTTATAATAAATTTGATTATGTTAAGCAGTGATATTGATTTTTCTTCATAAGCGCTTCGATCAGGATACTTTTTACTTACGTTATCCATAGATGAAAATTAATACAGAAAAATTGCATGCAGTAAATCTTGACTGAATGACTGAGAATTTTTATTCTCAGCTTTATCGCTTGCCTTATTAGCGTGATTCAGGTATAGCCTAAATATCTACAAAATATTTGCCAGATTTGAGTGATTCAGGTGAAGCCTAAATATTTAGTGAATATTTCATTTTCTTTATAAAATATCTAGAAAATTCTGAATTATTTTAGATGCCTGGAAATTTCAACTTTGAATAAAAGGTGCACGAATCAGGTGTTTGTCTCGTTTAATGAAATTTATTTCAGAACGACGTAAATGCAATGAAAAATCCGTACATGACCTTGAGGATTTAAGATATTTTTACCTCCAGAAAGGTCTTTACCCTCTGCCCTTCCCAGAAATGTTTTTATCCCCTCCCTCAGAATTCGCATTCTTCTAGAAAATTCACATAAAAAATGCTATTTTAATTATTTTTAGCTACATATTCAGCCAAAGATATCAAATACATTCACTTTCTGACTATATTTTGTTCAGTATACTCGATTTTTTCGTAACTTTCTTATAATATTTTTGTGATTTTGAGTTGTAAAAACATAAAGCTTCGTCAAAATCACTGTAACTGTCGTCCTAAGGCTAAAAAAGCATGATCAAATTTTCCATTTTCCTCCCAATAATTCCATGCTGAGCATTTAGTAGGATATCTCCTTTTCCATTATTATTATTACGTTTGAAATGAGTTATGAGGATAAAATTTCATCGAAAAAGAGTAGTTAAGTATATATCTAAATCGGCACATTATGCCAGTACTCACATCTTCGAATTTATGGCAGATCATAGTAAAAGCTTTCGTAATCGTATCCAAATTTCCAGTAATGGTCACTATCCTTTCGGGACACGACCCGTCTGATATATTGATCTTGGCGCCGCTCTGAAAATTCGACGAAATACGTACATAAATCCGGCTGATTACGCACGTAAATTATCTTAAAATAAGATTACCTCATCCCGTATGACTTTAATATGATCGCCTCGCTGTAAAAAAATGAGTAATAATGAAACAATCACAGACGGAAACAGAACAACAACAACAAAAACTGGAGACAAAACAATCATATGTACACACATGATTCGATTGCCCGTTTTTTCTTAAAATCGTACGACGGAAAGATAGAAAATATGAACGAAGAGCAATAGACGTGAAGTAACAAAAATTAAAATAATAAAAAAGAACAAATCATAATATAAACAATAAAAAATAATTAAAATTTCGCTCAAATTCGATGATATTTTCAAGAAAGTAGAAATAATTAAATTAAACAGCCGAGGTGACAAGATGTGTCAAGATGGGTATAACGAGTATAATTATGACGATTTAGTCGCATTGAACTGAACGTTTTCAAGAATTTATAATTAAATATTGTTTTACTGCCAAATTTATGGCTCAAATACACGAGAATGGCGGTAGCTGGATCGGAATATAAGCAAAACACATATTAAAATAATAAATTCTTGCTGAATTAATTAATAATTAAGTTAGATAACAATTAACGAATCGAATGCAATTTCGGAAATAGGATGTTCAACGACTCAATGATCCTTCTCAACACCATTCTATGGAAACTAGATGTAGTCATACGTGTAATGCTTCAGAATCTACGAGTAAGTGGTCCAAAATTCGTAAACGGTATAAAGAGTACCAAAGAATTGATAAAAGAGGCAAAATCACAGTCAACATAAGTGTCAAAAATAGAAACATTTTAAAAATTTAGTCGATCATGCTTGAAGATTACTCAAAACATGGCGCGACAGAATCACTAAAAAAGGTCTCGTCTTATCTTCACCCATAAAAATTAACAATATCACGGAACGGAACGAGAATCTGTTTGAAATCAATTAAATAACGCTAACGATTGATTCGAGTACGTATTCTTTCGCAGAATATTTCCGGGAATAATAAAATAAAGTTACTAACATGTGAAACAAAATTACCTTTCCTATTATGCTGCCAACTTCCTGAAACAGTCGAAAACGTCACGAATTAAAGAATAAATCGATAATAAAAAACTGCTACAGTACTTTGCCTTGCATCAATAATCTAATAGTCAAAACCACCGACAAATTCGGCGCCTCGCCCGTCACGTTAAGGGCCATAATCGTATTTTTTCTGCTTATTTCCAGTCCTCGTAGGGTCGACGTCCAGAATTTTTAATCAACTTTCGATAATATTTAGGCGAGCTGTCCTAAGATTTTGGGCTACAGTAGGGCTAAAGAAGCGAAAAACATCTTTTTGGTGCGAGGAGAAACAGGGGCGACGAAACGATGTTTTAAAAATTTTAATTAAAGCGCGTTTTTTACGGGTATACCAAGACCATTCGGGGAAGAATTGCACGGTAATGCGTTGTCCCGGTATAAGACGCACATAATTAACGTGCAAAGAATATACGAGCTAATGGGAAATTCGAGAGGGCAAGTTAAAAGCCGGCTCGTACAAAACAACAATACATACTGTAGCTTATTTAATATCGGCATGTACAACCCCGTAAGCCGTAAAACGTCAATTTTGCGGCTTTGTCAAAAATCCATTGACGCGCTAAACGCCGGATGTGATGCGCTTATAACGATGACGAAGCTCTTTAGCATTTTTGCATGCGATTCCGCAAGTGGATCACGAAGTGATATATACTTAAGCTTACGTGCATGCAAAATAGTTGTTCTCCGTAAGCTACATAAATGCTAATAGCTTAAGGCAACGACAAAAGTTGCGTTCGTATTATAAGTCGAATGATGGATTTTATTCAATTTAGAATGACTTTATGTCATTTTCTCAAAAATATCAAGTGTACGAGGTCTAAGTACGCTAGCTAGCATAAGCAGAGGAGGAAAACATATACGGCGACTGTACACAAACAAACTTCTTTGTTTGAGATAGGTGTTGAGCTATTATTAAGCTTGTACAGCTTGATTTTTCTTATTTTTGACAATAAGAAAAATTACGGTTCTTAGCATAAATCATTAAGGGCTAATGTATGGTGACGGGAAATGCAGTAGACAAACTTAGCTTTCAATGTCCTTTGATAATTTTGACTCATAGGAAAGGTGGATCCAAACTACATTTAGTATAGTCGCAATAAAGCACCAGACTCAAACTTCCAGAAGCTGCAAGAAAAATTTTTTGGTAAAATTCAGGTAAATTAAGACCACAAACGAACAAAAATCAATAACTTTTCTGTGAAAGTAGCGGAAGCGCACCAGAAACCAGAAATTAAGTATATATCACACTGCCACTCATACAATATACTAACTCGTTATAATTACAATCAGGCTGAAGCTGGATAATAAATACTCTCTTACGCTATTTTATTTTTCACACTATTTTTAAAAGCAGATCTCGCAGACTTTAAATTTTAGGTGAGGTAGTAGGCCTTTTTTAGAACGGTGACAAAGTGACCTTTGCTCTTTGGCAGTTGCAGAATCTAAAAAACGAACGAATCTGCCCAAAAGTCGATGAGAGATATGAAAAATCTCAGCTTTGAGAATGGGTAACTATCGACTTTGCATTTTGGAGTCCTCCATCTTAGTTGTGCATTTACGTGCCTGCCGTGAATTTGACTTTACTTGGGGCTTACAGAGTTAGAAAAGTGATTTGAAAGACTCAAAACTTTTCAACTCTTTTCAGATGTCAATTCAGTACTTTCCTCACTAACGATACTGCGATATACCAAATATTTACTTTGAAATAAAGCAACAATAGATATTTGACTTCAAAATGCAGACTCTCATTGGGCTGACTCAACTCGGCTTAGTTGAATAGCGGCACGTAATGGAACGAGTCATAACTAAAAAGCGGAGCAATCGGATGGGCGAAGCTATTCAGAGTTAAATAATGCTAAAGTTCTAAAAACAGCTATATTTTTGGGAATAATCTTTATTTGTATAGCGGCCTGTGAACCAGTTTAGAAACTAGTCGGATATTTCGAAAGAGAAGAAAGGCTTTAAAAAGAATGGTCATTCTGCTGCTGTTGGTCTTTCTTCTAAATCTCAATTTGTTAAATAAAAAGGCTTAGCATCTAAAAATAAGGAGTCTTAAGACTACAATCTGAATCAGTCGATATTATATTTTTTCATGTTACCAATATATATTCTCATTCATTAGAACATAAAATGGAAACGGAAAATTTGTGGTTCTGGACATAGATGCACACTGTCAGGGTTGGCAGCGGGGGCAAAGTAAATTCGATGAAACAGAGACCAGTAAATAAATACTAATAATTTTTTGCTAGTTAAATGGTGAAAAAGGTCAAAACAGCCTATAACACTAAGCTATTAAAAGGCCACGTTTTTTCAAAATTTTTAGCATAATAACTGAATCACATCGATTTTACGAATGAAAACAGATAGAAATTCGTCGATTGAGCGCAGACTTTTTGACGTAGTAGAACCATTTTGACAGTCAATTTTAAACGCTTTCAAAATAAAACTGATACCAACGATTTGGCCTTACTTCCGCGTTTATTCTCAAAAATAAAGCATAAAATATTCCAATAATCCGAAATCGTCTAACAATACCTGTCTGTCCGACCCCTCAACATCCCCTGTGTGGCTTTGGAATAAACTAATAAATGCAGAATATCAAATGCTAAAAATACGTGCAGGCCTCGTATCAGCGTCCTTTAGACAAGTGTATTAAAAAGTGGCACTTCATGTTACATATTATCAAAGTTAATTCGAAAAATGTAAAACTTCGTAGGAGTGGGGCACTGCGAAAATCTTGTCAAATAAAGTACCCAGGGGTGGATTTAGGGGCGGGAGGGGCGGCCGCCCCCCTCATTGGTCCAAAATAGTGCGCAAAATTAAGGATTTCCGAGCTATTTTTAGCGATTTTCGGGTTAAAACGGCTAATTTTTACGGCCCAAGTCAGGGTTCCACCCCCCTCCTTAGGTACCACCTCCTTAGGAAAATCCTGGATCCGCCAATGGAAGTAACTAGTCTGTTCAGAAAAGATAAGAAAAGAGATGAAACTGGATCAATGCGGTGAAACTATACGAGAAAGAAACTATAAGTCGCTTATTTACGAACAGGGCGCGTTTTTGCTCCAGTATTGAAATCGCAGAGAAGCTCGATGCGCAAACCAAAAGTCCAACTAATATCGAATTTCGAAGAGAAAGTCTTAAATTTCTCGCTTTTTTACATTCGCATTGTCTATAATCTTAGGGCTTAGGCTATCTAAGCTACTCAAATTTCGAAGATTTGAAGCTTAGGTCTAACTCACATTCGATACTTGGCTAAAATTGCAAACTTGTAACTTTGACGTTAAAACGCTTAAGGAGAAGTTTTAGTTCCAAAATCCTCGGCGTTAACTATGAAAACCCGTGAGTTTAGCGCAGTAGGCGAAAGCGACTAGCCTATATCACCGCGCTGAATACGAATAAGCGAAATACCCAAACGACGAGGCGTAAATTTGATGTTTCTCGTTTGGTTCCCAACCCGGTTTTCGTGTTTTTTCTCGACTGTCGTCTCGTACCGGTAAGTCCATTTTCGGCTAAGAAACAAAAAGGAATTCGAAATTGAATTAAATTACGACCGGTTCGTTCAAAAACGCATCCTAAATTCGTTCCCCGAGGCCTTCGGCCATTTTCGTTGGTCTTAAACACGCCGTAATCAACAACTCATTAGCATGTCGGTGATGCGGCGGCTTTTTCGCCCAAAAAACCCATCACCGGGCCATTGAAATTCAGCTTTTCCTAAATTAACATTCTACTCCTATACTCCATTGTAGCGCTATTTTTATAACATTCGCGTGAAGCTATTATTCGTGTATTGTAGGTGTAGCCGTTGAGCTTGTTGTAAGCTTTTTGGCTATTCTAATGAAGACCGGTAGCGGTGGGCCGTGAAAAAATGAAAAAAGCCCAAAAAAGCCCATTGGGCTATCAACGCCGTTGAGCTAAGGCGAACAATAATGACACCACCAAAACGGCTACGACGACGATCGACGATGATGGTGATGATGATGGAACGAAAGAAGAAAGGCGCGTTAAAAATGAACCAGTAAACGAAATGTCGTAAGCGAATAATAAAGTAAATTTCGGCGTATTACCGACGGGACAGGTTTCTCGCTCTCATTGTATTTTTTGGTAAAAGTACGATGAACGCTCGTATTTTAGGCGCTTTAATAACTTCGAAGGTTATGTGTACGTATTTTCCGGCTTATATTTACTACGGTATTGAAAATTGACAGTTTGGTGCCGTCGTCGTGGTCAAATATAATAACGATTGATTTTAAACGGCTAGTAGCAAAAAAGCCCAAATTTCTAACGTATACGCGGGCAGGGGGCTCAATTTTAACGAGACAAAAAATTCGTTTAAATAATTTATTTAATAACCGGATCCGTTTAAGTACAACGTACGGTAGCCGAATTTTTTCACTAAATAACTGCGCAAAAAATTCAGCAAGCTAATAGCCGAAAAACAAGCCTTTAAGCTTACAATACGAGCTAAGCTGCCTAATAGTCGCTTTCGTATTTTCGGCAATATTTTACAATACGGAGATGATACAAGGTATTGAAAAGGACAAGGTAGCGTCTATGTTTAACTGTATGAACCAATTGCCGAAAAGTTTAGCAAATATTTGTCCAGTAGGCGCACGGAGTCACACGCAACAGTCGAAAGATTAGGGCGAAATTTCGGTAGGCGTACGGATTATGCGAAAAAATTGGTTGGGTTCATAAAGCAATGAGTAACGTTGCATTGAGTGTTTGTCCACGTTAATTTAAAATTAAATGAGCGGATGAGTCAACTCAAGACTGTATACAGATCGAAGAATATTTGATGATTCGATATTACTTAATCGAGCGTAAAAGGAACGTTTATTCAGACTCTGTCCGGAGTAATAATTTTGTCAACAAAAATTGATATTAGTAAATAAGATTAGTGCATTAATATATTAACAAACAAATTATTAAAATAGATATACAAACGCATTAATAAATAAGTTAATTTATTGAAAAAATAAATCACTAGTAGACGAATGTATCGAAAATAAATTGCACAACCCCATTTGGCCACCAGAGCCAAAATCTAAGCGGCAATTACTGCATGCGTACATAACTTCTATAGTACCTTCTGGCTATTTAAAATGATTTGTATGATAATGAGTGTATTCAAGCCACGGTAACAAATACTTACATTGTTGCGCCCTTCCAAGAATTGTATTTTCAATAATGACAGATAAGAGATATTGATTTTATTTCTTTTTTCTTTTAGAAGAGTGAGTATGTAAATCATTTTTCCAAAAGTATTTGCCGAATAAAAAGAAAATCAGCAGATTCGGAAAGAAGTTAAACTTTAATACGTACACATTTGTCAGCATAGCGTCAATTAATTTTGGACGTAGAAGGTACTCTCAGTAATCATATTTTTCATTAATTTTAATTCATTATGTTGTTTTTGGAAAAAATCGAACAGAAAAGCCAAAAGAACAAAAATTAAAATTTCATAGCAAACGCGCATAAAAAAGGAACCAGAAATGCGTATTTCTGGCTTCATGTTGCACTGACTTTAAAGCCCATTTACCACCCTGACTGACCTCCAAGGACCAAGATGACCTAGGGTTCATACTTTCCTAGGTTTATAAGCCCTCCAGACCACTAGAGGTTCCCTTAAAACTTGCCGAATCTCAAGCGACTTTCCTACAGGCATGATTTACAGTATAGTTTTTGGTCTTGCACGAAATGTAGGACAATATTCCCTCAAAGAACATGCAGAACCTAGGAATGTCAGTAAGCTATACAGGGTTTTTTGCATAAAACACAAAATAGACCTCGATAAATACTTATAGATTTCCAAATGTAAAAATTATTTCATTAGTATCAAAATTCTAAAGAGAAATTCATTATCCATTCGAACAATTGTTCAAAAAGCGTCCTATGGACGCTGATTAAAACAGTGTCGCGCTTTATATTAGTTAAAAAGTGTGAAATACAATTTTTGGAACGATTCAGCATTGATTTGGCAAACAATCATTTATTCCCGTCGATTACATAAATCGCAATGTATCTCAAAAGCGGACACATCAAGAAAGGCAACAAATGATTCGTCAATTTTTATGCTAAAAAACACGAAAATACTACCAAAGCGTTGGCTCGAGATTTTAAATATTATAAATCGAATATAAGTTGGGACTGCAGGAGAATGATACAATTTTTCCTCAAATGATTAACTCTTTCGGAAAACTATATGACACAACGCCACGCAATTTATGCGAGTAAAATGCGATACGGGCGAGAAAAAATATTCGATCGTTAAAAAACTATGCTCGGGACCAAATACTGTATTTGTTTATATGTTACGCAGAAAACACGATTCCGACAGGTTATTCGAGAATTCTGGTTTCGAAATAGTGCGTGCGCATACTAATGCCGTAATTCTACGCCTTGATGTACGCGCAGGTTCTTTTTGAACGCATTTTCGCTACGAGACCCAAAGTACTAGCGTCTCCGAACGAGACGCGTCGCCTGAATAGAATTGGAGGCCTCTTTTTAAGCGAAAAAAACAACTTGCGTTACAATATAAAATTATATGATAGAAAAAATTGCGACTAATCGAACGACATAATAATCATGACCGAGCGACCTTTTGCTACTAATGCGCCGAAATTCGGCTCGCATTCACACGAATTTCTTAATTCGGTTTTTGTTTGATTTAAAAAAACGAAATTCTAAGTAAATTGTTTGAAAAGGGCGAACTTCGCGTTCGACCAAATGCGTGCTGAAGGAATCGACCATAATAGGCAGCAGTCAAATTCCGGTTAGGGGTCAGATCGGGCATAATTGCTAAAAATAGCGCCAAAACTTAAATTCTAGGGGAGGGGCTTATCGATTTCAAAGGCTTAAGATTGCTATTAAGGGCGTGTAAACTCCCAAACCCGCCATTCCCACGCCCATATGTGTCATCGACATGGGCTTGGGGTGGTTCTGGGGTTCAGGTCGCCATTCCACCGAGAAACTGGAGAACCCTCTCCACAAAAAAATCAATAGGCTCCAGAATCGAATTTTTAATGATATTTTTTGGCCATTTATATCCGGCGGACCCCCTCGCCGAAAAAAATTGGCTGCTGCTCACCTATGGCATCGACCTGATTCCGGTAGGGATTTGAAAAATTTCAAAGGTCAAAAAGTGCCGAGAAATTAATGATCAGGGCGAGAAACACAATTTTTCGATGTTTCTCATCGAGCTCTGCCTTTTGGAATTAAAAAACATGGTAAAAAAATTTAAAAAAATCTTAAAATATAATCCTGTGATCTGTCAAATTCAGGGGTTTAGTTCAAATTTTAGATTTTAATTGATTTAATTTTTTCCTACTAATTTTTATTTTAGATACTTGGCATCCTCTTACGCCCATTCGATAACCCGCTGAGTGAGATAATTCGACAAAAATTATTTCAATGGATGTCAGTGAATAATAATTGCTATCGCAATACGCGGCTATTATAACAAATTGAATAAAAAGGAAAAACACGCAAAAACTCGACCCGGACTAATTGAAAAACTGGAAATTTACAAGAAACTGCAAACTAGTCAGCTAATTACTGCTCGAATCAAAAATTCATCTCGTTTCAAATTACGAAAAATTTTTGAACATTTTTTCAAACTTTTTAACTTTTCAATTATAAATTTCGGGTGCTTTTATCAAAATTTTTACTTACATCATTTCAGTTAGACGTTTGTTATTTATTCTTACAGCCAATTTTCTATACTTTTGTAATTTTCTTAACTATAATTTTTATGAAAAGTAATTGTCTTTTCATGTCAAAACACAGTATATCTCATTCACAAGTACGTGACAAATTTAAATTTTAAATATAAGGCTTTGTTACTCGTTGAATTACACCTAACGTTATCACTTGCATTTCGATTATTGATTAGTTAAAAAATAATGTCTTTCAAATATTAATTTCAGTTTCGTCTCTAGATTTACTTCGAGAATCAGTGCACAATTATTGCATGGGGCGCCACATTTAATAAATAATTCAGGAAGTATGATATTTAGTTAGAAACGGAGCTTGTAAATCATTTAAATTTAGGAAAAATTTAATGAAGTCACACGGGACTGATAAGGCCGGATGATGTTTGAAGAACACATGACCATCGAGATTTCCGGATTTCTCAAGCAAACTTATGCGTTTTCAAGCGCGGCAAGCGTGGCGCGTTGAGAAATTGCAACTTCTGCGATCAATAATTGTCATTTTTGCGTCACATCTTCAAGGAAATCACAAAATAGAATAACTTTCGCTTTTGCTGACGCAATCAATGTGCCGTATTGAAGTCTTAAGGGATAAATGTGAATTTGCTTATTACGATGAATTTTTAGATGACAATAATGCATATAGTCAGACATGCAGAGCATGGGAATTCTGGGGGAGGTGAGATTTTATGGTTACTTTTTTTGGGCCCAGAAATGATGGGTAAGCGTCGAAAACATCGCTTTTAGGCGCGTCTGACGATGCTTTATTTTTCTGAAGCATGGAAACATGGAACAAATTCGTAAAAAATTAAACAAAGTCAAACAAGTTAGTCAAAATATAGTCAAGAAATGAGTATATGACGCGAAGCGCCGAAAATTTGACACTTTTGAGCGAATAGATAGCTTAAACGATTTTAAAAGCACCTATCTAAATGTATTTTGTTTAAATTTTGGGAAATTTTCGAAAAATCGCGAATCCTGGAGGAGGCGAAAAAATAATTGCGGGAAAGCGGTAAAAATTTTTCTTGGAGGGGGGGGTTAAAAACTTCGCAAACCCCCTACGATTATGTATGCATACTGTGTATTAGAAGTTCCATATTTTATCAGAATCTCGCAATTACTGTTTTTTTTCGCCGTCAAACATCTGAGAAAAGTATGACTTGTTGACCAGTCCAAAGACGGTTGGCATTAGGGAATTTTAATGCGAACTCTAAATGCATATAATAAAAATTTATATATCAGAACCAAAGAATGTGTTCGAAAAAATATAAACGTCTAATCAAACAAATAAAAAGTTCATAACAGACCTAAAACTCCCATTAAAAAATCTGATAAAAACAAAAGTGAGACATTAATTTCGTACAAAGTCATGAATTTAGAGAAAAATTAAATCCCTTTACTTGTGTACATGGAACGCAACTCTCACAAAATGCAACTAATTTGATTAATAAATTTGTCTGCATACTGTTGGCCATTTACAGCTCTTCATATATGCATCTGAAGTTTGAGTTGCTTATTAGGTCATTAATCCAGGCCGTTAGCGAAGAGGTAAAACCCTAAAAAATTAAGAGCTAAATTGCTCCCAATTTTCCAGCCATGTGTTTCAGTACTATTGTATATTTCTACTGGACCGTAATAACATGAGTATATCAAAATCATACGAATGATCCATAATTGTTTACGAGGAATGCAAAACTTGAAATTTCAAAACTTATAAGAATTTCTGAGAGCCAAGATTTCTCTTATTATAATTTACTTAAAATTTCTACATTTATAGATAAATTGTATAAATAAAACGCTCAGCAGAATACCAACGAAATTCTTGATGTGCAGGGACGCAATTATACGTTTAACAATAGGATGGTGTCTCAACTCCAAATATACAAGTGATGTTCACGAGGGGGTTGAGGGTCTAGAATGCCAGAATAGAAAAATGGTAGATTTTCCGAAAAATAAGTTAAAGGGAAGGCCAAATCCGAATGAAAAGTTAATCTTTTGTCAATTCTGAAACTGATTAGAAAATTGCGGAATGATAAGTTTTAACGCAATTTCAGCATTTATATCCTTTCCAAGGTCATTTTGGCTCACGAAACCTTGATTTTTGACTCAACTAGATTGGCTAACAGTAACACCCACCAGATTCGCCTTGCTGTGCATCAGTGCTCACCGTTATCACTTAAACCGGTCATCCCAAAACCAAAAATAGAATGTCAATCTAACTCTTTCTTTCAAGGATGGCTGACCATCCCTCTGGAAATTTTATGCCGTTTCTGTTATCGATGCAAAAAATAATAGATTGCCTACCTTAATCGCAGTGATCAGAAAAAGTTAATCGCAGGATTTTCGGTTGGGGATATACCATCGGCCTAATCCATCGAAATTGCCAACAAATCCACCAAAATTCGTAAATTATTATGTATTACGAAAGTATTTTCAAAATTTAATCTAATTGAAGTTAAAAAAATGGTGAAAATGCAACGGATAAATAGAAAATTATCGAAAAATATTTATTTACAAATAATCAATCGAAAAACAAGAGTTTATGAAATTGGTGCGTAAATAAGTTTAAAAGTTCAAGTTTTAAACAACGCTTATGTCAATTTCGACACACCTTGAGCACATATTTCATTATAATTAAGCAATAATACTATAATAAGATAGTTTAAAAATTTACGCACTATCATGGGGACCTAATAATCTATACGCATACTCTCGCAAGTTCGAAGAGAAAACTGTTGCCCAAACTGACAGCTGTCATTCATTCTAAGTTTACCCATGTATAAACCTAGCTACATTCGTGTGGCATTCAGCCGAAAATTTTAGGGGTTTCGCGGTAGTGTTATTATTAGCCTGAGAAACGACTTATTAAGCCGAATTTATTGAGCAGGAAATGCACTTCCCAAATTCTAATTTATGGATTTTTGATAATACTTTTAAAAGCGATAGATAAAAATGAATAATGCATGTGTTGGTACTTATTTAGCTGCATGACGTAGGCACAAAAAATTGCATTACCTTGCGTCGAAAAGAGGCATTTTTAGCAAAACGAAAGCTGAGGCAAAACGACGCTATTGCTGCTTCTGCGACTTTCGCTTTTTATCGTAGCTAACTGCAGTCGTATGCTCACATCGATTGCTGCAATGCTTAAGAAAAAAAGAGATGAACGTAAAAGTCATTAAAGTACGTGAAATGATGCGTGATTAAGGCATAAAAAAGTCGAGCGTTTTCTAGAAAAAATGCATCATAATTTCAAAACTGTATTCCTTATTGCTACCATGGATGCACAGCGTGGCCGGCTTGGGGGTCAATCGGCGAGCTTTTGAGCCAAAGTAGCTTCAAAATCTAATGGTTCAATTGCTGAAATGGCATAAAAAGTATGAATATGCTAAAATAGTGAAAAATTTTGGGATTCTCATGATTATGCGTGTTGCTTTCATCTTCTGAAAAATCTCTCATTTTTCTATTCTATAATAGTTAGGATTGAACATGCACGTGGACGATGGGGGAGGTTTAGGCTTTAAGGAGGTAGATGCAGAATGTCGCCGTCTGGGGGCGGGAGCTAAGCATACATTTACAGCATGCGAATTTTAGGGATCAGACCCAAGAATTTTCAAAAAGTGCCTTTTTGGGCTAAACAAACGGCGGGTACACGTCATTAACACTGTTTTTAGACGTTTCAAACAATGCTCATTCTTTGAACATAATAAAAACACTTTAAAGAATTTGAAAAAATTTTTAAAAGCTCTGAGAAAATTGTATAGAGTATAGTTAAAAATATATATATGTTGCAGCGCGGAAAATTCTAGATTGTTGAGCTAAAAAGTGAGCTATAAAAAGCTTAAAAAGCACACATTTTACAATTTTTAAAAACATAGACAATTCCAAGGGGGTCGAAGCCGCACTAGACGTAGTGGGCTCTGATGGGGGAGAATACATTCCCCCGCAGATTACTGCAGGACACCAGAATTCTATTTCTCAGTAATGTTGTTTGTGAATTTTGACAATTTTTGGCGATTTCACCCCCTCCCACGATTTTCTTGCTGCCCATGCACATATGGTCGCAGGAATTTTGCGGGACCAGAAGCCTTCCTGCGGGGGACAACAAACCCACCCTAAGAAATGTATAAAAGTTCAGCCAGTCTGGGTTGTTGTTGAAAATTAAGATTTTGCGCCAAAATGAGCCAAACAACCAAGAGGCGTAGCCAGGATTTTGGTCCGGGGGGGGCATAAACAAAAATTTTTTAAGACTACTTTTGCATTGAATGCCAGTAACGTTAGGTATGGTAAAACTGAGTTTTTCGACCTTCAGTAGTGTAGCCCAGTGTTTTTTTGTACAAGGTCCGTTTGTACATGTACAAAGATGGTCCCCAAAAGTCTTTGTACATTTTGTAGACACAAATTTTTGAGTACTATAATATGGTACGGTAGTGATTTTACGGTGGTAAAAACAGTTGTTCGACTTTTGGTAGTAATTTTAGCTAATTTCTAGGGTCTCTAAGGGCAAAAATCACTAATAATCAACGTGAAACGGTGCGAAGCGATGAAAAATTTGACATTTTTCCTTTTTAAATGCAATTTCTGCCAGTATAAAGATATATAGAATACACAATTACTCATTTCGGCGCGAAGCGCCGAAAATTTATACGAATTTTAGATCCTTTTTGCAATTTTTGTCTTCGCAAAAATCTTTGTACCTGTACAAAGACGGTATCGAAAAGTCTTTGTACATCGGGAAAAATCTTTGCTAATACAAAAAAACCACTGATGTAGCCTAGCTAATTTATGGGTTTCTGACGATCAAAAATACAAACAGTGTAAAGCGGCTCGAAGTGCCGAAAATTTTAGGAATTTCTAGTGGCGCAAAGTGCCGAGAAATTTACTCATTTTTTTACCGTCCCTAACATTTTGTAGCTCTGTGAAAACTAATAGTCTGACTGACAGAGCAGAAAATTATCAAATTTGTACAAAACAATTTTGACAGTTCAAGCTCCTAACAAGAAAACTGCGAATTACTAACTTTGTATGAAGATATTTTGAGTGATTCAGGCTTTTAAACGCAATGCTGGAGCTGTACAAAAAAAGAACAGTAACTGGCGGCGCTATGCGCCGCAAGATTTTGACTTTTTTGCACTTTAAACTTAATTTACACCGATTAAATCATACAAAAAAGACAAATTAATGCCGGCGCGAAACGGCGGAAATTTTTAAAAATTTCTAACTCTTTACCTGGCTTGTTCTTCCTAAAATCTCGTTGCACATGCACAACGAGATTTTACGGTTGCGAGGGTCTGGGATGGCGCGCTCAAGCGTTCCCAGTGGGGTCCGGGGCGGAGTCCCGGAAAATTTTGTGAAAAAATCATTTTAATGTTAAATAGTAACGTTAAAATTTTCGCAAAATCGACCAAATCTCGGTTCTGAATCAAGCAAGCCCAAAAACACTCGAAATTGATGAACTCCTACATTGCACAAAACTTCTGAGCTGAAATGCGTTTTTTGACCTCTGCTAATTACATAGCGCAGCAACGGGTCGCTGCCATAGATGCACAGCGTGGCCGATCTGCGGGGGTCAACCAGTCTGCAAAAAGTCAAAAAATAAAGCTTTTTTGGGCCAAAATGACCTAAAATACTGGTATAAATCCTTAAATGGCATTAAAACAACGTTATTGCACAGTTTCTCATCGATTTGGAGCACTTTTGAAGAAAATTTCCAATTTTCAACCGTTTTTGACCTTGATTTTGATTCATTTTCTCAACAAAATTTCCGATGTTTCCATTCTGGGGGGTCAGGACCCCCAGCAACCCCCGCACGTGCAGTGTCTGGTCGCTGCCAATAAGATATAGAAAAATGTATCAATGAAAATTTTGTTCTTACCGTTTTCAAGCCCATTCGCGGCCTTCTTATTAACAAGATGCAGTTCAGAAAACAGGAAATACGCAAAAACATAAGAAAATTTGGCCATTCCTTTCATTTAAGATAGGGTCCTTGTAAAGAAAGACAAACAAAGCAAAGAATAGACAAACTGGTACACAAAAGACAAACAAAGCAGAGAATAGACAAACTAGGTACTTAATCATTTTCGCACTTTTACTATTATTAAGCTCAACAAGCATGCGCAGTTTCAATCAACGAACAAATAGTGCATTAAATTACTAAAGTGATATGAAGTGCTGGATTATTTTAGCTGATTCATGCTTTTTAATTCATTAGATCTATATAATCAATAACTATAGATCAATGATCTACGTACGCGATAGCGCTATATAAATTTTGACGTTTTTGCCTTTTTGAACTCAGTTTTCTAAACACACATTATTGCAAAAGAAAAATCAACAATATTTCTGGAAAAAATTTGTTAGTAATTACTGAGATTTTAGCCAATTTAAAGCACTTCTGAAGAAAATAGCAATTTTAATCCCTTTCGACCTTCATTCTGCCTCATTTTCCCTAAAAATGCCATTTTCTCCACTGGAGGAGTTCTAAGCCCCAGACCTCCCGGGCGCATGTCTGTTCAGGACCTCCAAAGATTCGTTAAATGGAAAATTTTCTGGAAAATGAGCGAGATCGCCAAAAGTGCGAAAATGTATGAAAATCGAACAAACTGTTAAAAAGTTCAATTCGACCAGAAACAACGCTATTTTAGCATGTCTACCAGTTTTTGAGGGCGTTTTCGGCCTACGAAAAGCTCATTAATTGACCCAATTAGAGCGGCTGGACCAATCTCAATCTGATCGGCATCACACCATCAGAATTTGTCACATTAAATAATTTGTGAATGCACAAAACATGCGGATATAGTCATAAACTATAGGTATTGATGACGAAATCCGTCGATTAAAATTATAATCACAGAGTGTTATCAGTTGTCAGAACGGGATTGAAGATTTACTAAGAATGAAATTGAGGGGCTTCGTATTCTTTCTCACTGTTGTATGCTTTATACTCGCGAATTTTAACACGGACAAATCCACAATTTGGGGAAGGAAGGTAAAATTTGATACGGTCACAATGAATTCTAAAACTACAAACAAGGTTTGCAATATCAGAAGGCGTAAAGGAAGTCGGCGTATTTTGACTTGTAACATCGTTGGAAGTGTAAGGAATGCGGCGAACTTCCATGTAATGAGTTTTCATAAAAGCAAGTTTTACAGTTTACATTTTTTACAAAAATAAGACGAGGGACTTGGAGTCACGACCATAGATGGGCAACACCAAATTCTAGGGTGGGGCGCAAAATTTTCCAAAGGTCGACGCGAAAAAAACAAAAAGAATTAAAAATTGAATTCTGAGGGATGGTATTTCGGTTTCTGACAAGGGGTGTATATTCCACACGCCCGCGTGTGGTCACGACGACTAGACATCCACGTTAGGTGGATGGGGAATCAAAAGTCTATAACTTTGTAGACCCCTAGAATGAAATGGGAGATTTTGATGCAAAAAATTAGAAATTTTCTTGAGAGAATGAGGCAACATAAATGTTTTAAAGACTATAAATTAAAAATTTTTCAAAAAATGTTTGAAAATGACCAGAAACTGTTCTTGAGGTCATTTTTAGACCAAAGAAAGCTCAAGTTGTGACTGTTCCAAAATCAGCTGAATCCTTCCCCAAATCGGCTATGCTGTACATATAGTGTCATGGTCAGCTATGCACGTGGAGCTAAAGGTGCTTTAACGGGTGTTCATTGAAAATGAATAATTTCATGGGGGAAAAGCAGGCGAGACGAGGTCGATGATGTGCATCTGGGGCTGCGACAACGACCCATCCTGTCTTAGTCTCCTCATTCTTCCAAATTAATGCCGTAATTCCTTTAGAGGTTTGTTAAATCAAAATTATTAAAGACAAGATGCCACTTCACATTATTCATGCTACAGTCTAACTGCACAGAAAATTTCGCAGGAATGTCGCGATTAAGCACGCGCAATACGAGTCTAATATTATCCATTTAGGAATTTTAATTTTAGACGCTTATTTTCTCGAGTTTGCACAATCAGACCCACAGGAGTTGATTGTTGGCCACGAAACCCTTTGAAATGAAACTTACATGTCTTCGTTGCTTTGATAAAAAATATGCAGCAAAATATAGAAAAACAAAAATATTGAATCAATGCGTCATTTTTCTTACATCGATTTGCGAAAAAATTGCCAAAATTTGACGTTTTTGGCGCATATTGTATGTTTTTCGATTTTTACGTTCAAATAGTGCCTATATTTCGTCTGTTCTGCCTAAAGATTGCTTTAAATACGACTTTTCGTCATAAGTACATTGGCGATATTAATCAAGCAGCTGTCAAAAACGAGGAAAGGCCAGCAGTTTTTCGTCTTGTGACGAAATATTGAGCAGTCAAATACGAGTAGAAAAGGTACCGATAATAGAAAATGCTCTAAAGTAATCTCTGCAAAAAGTTCTTTATTTCAACGAAATTTGATAAGTACTAACACTTGACTGGAATGACGTCATTGACATCGAGTGACTTCGGCTCAGCCAGATAAGTCAGGCCTACGGAAACATTTTTATATTTCGTTTCTCTAATTTTTGAGCTCAATGTTATGAATGTGACTGTTTTTCGTTGTTTTTGGGTCCTATTTTTGAATGTATCATGTATAAATAATTCAATTAATGAAACAAGGGCTATTACGGCTTTGGAACGGATTAAAAGTATTAAAGGAAATGAAAAGAGCTCAGAAATAACCCTTGGAGCACTTAGTGTCAATTCGGATTTCATTTTCCTCTTTGACAATCGAGCTTACAAATTTGGCCGTTGGGACAACGAGGATGATGATTCTATTGTAGTAATTTAAAGATTTTGATTTCATAAAACTATTACGTAATACATATTTTATAAATTTTTAATAATTCGAATATTTTGTTTCTAAGAATAACTACATACTAATTAGATCTATTTACGCATTCATGCCCGGCAACACATTCAATAACATTGTTTTTTTATTCCAAATCCTCTACCAGGCAACGTTTAAAGCTTTGTAAATTTCCATGCAAAAATAAAAGGATATATGAATAGTCGAATCTTCCTATCAGTAAAAAATATGGAGTCGATATGAGTCGGCATATTTTTTGCTTTTACAACTTCGCTGTAATGTTTATAATAGAACGCAGCGTTTGCCATATATGCTCGGCATGACTGGTTGGGGCAGATCAACTGAAAATTTTTTGATCCGAAATTACTCTATCGGTTGCTGCGAGCCGTAAAATAGTACGAAAACTTATTTAATTGTTACACGAAGATTGCAATTTTTCGTTTTCTTGAATTAATTTATTCGTAACTCATACGAGCAAATTTTCCGTTTTGTCCTTCTGGCCAGTTAAGACTTCAAACCTTGTCTGAAAATTAGAGTCAGACCATGAAATATATTGCACGTTCAGCGCCATGCTCCAAAATCGTATTAGCTAACACGTTATAGATTGAATTGTGATTCGCAAGTTGAAAATTCTCTGAATTTTGTAATGAGATTGCAGCCTAAACCAAAAGGAATTGAATGCATAACACAGCTTAAATGGAAGAGCCCAAAATGCTTTGACCATTTTGCTATAATTCAACTAAGTCAAAGGTTATGTTAAAAACCCTATTTCTACAGTATACCCATAAAAACGTGCAAATTTAAATCTTCAAGCCCTAATAAAATCATGAATTCTAAAAGTTCTATCTAAAAAGTTTAAGTTTTGGTTATGACAATTAATGGTTCTTTCTGCAATCTCAAAAACCTCTAATTTGGTGAGTGGAAATCTTCAATGATTCTTGACATTAATTTCTCTCAGTTTTCTGCTTGTAAATTAAGTTGTTTTCTATTTTGAAACAACAAATATAGCATCATCTAAAATCTGATTGAATGCTAAATCTAGTGAGCGTAGATTCGTATTAATTTATGCAATGATTGCTCGGCTATCAGCCAAGGAAAAATAATTTATGCAATACTGAGTGAATACAATGTGAGCTTGAAAATCGCATAAAAGTTATTTTTTACATTTTAAGTTGTAGTTTTGACTCTCCGTTTACCGTGTCCTGACGGATTCATAGCAAATCACTTTATTCGCATTCTTTTCTGATTTTCATTATTCTGTGTATAGAACTTTGTCTAGCCTCGTGTTTGACTCAAATTATATTTTTTAATGGTTTAGCTCGATAAGATGTTATAAAGCAGTAAGAAATCAGCTTGTTTTGGCCTATTTACAGTGATATCACAATAACTCGAAATGTGAAAATAAGGTTCCAATGAAACTTTTTTATTCCTTTTCAACTTTTCAAATGCATGCTCTGGTTGTATTTAACACTATAGTAATCTAATTTTCCTTGTTTGTCTCCAACAGGAGCCTATTCTTGTGAATTGTAACAGTTTTTTAGTTGTATCTCTTTCAACAATAATTTTCATAAAAAGTAACATGCATATTTGGAAAGAGCATGAAAAATTGCATTAAATGAAGGTAATAACTGTCACAGATTTAGCTTAATATAGACTAGGAGCTTTTCCTATGTTGGTGCTCTTCGACTGCAAAAACATGGTGGTAAACGGAGGATTAATTGGGGGAGGAAGAGAAAATAATTAAAACGTCAAAAAATCAGTTTGTTTCAGGATAGTACCCTGTTTATTAAGGCATATATAATGCAAGGCATCAAATCCAACCCAGTTAAAGAAATTATTTTGGTTAATTATTGTCTGGATCGATATGGACGTAAAATAAAATGCGAAATAAGAATCTCATGTAAAAATATAAGAGGTGTCGATGTATAGCGTGGTTTAGCCGATCTGGGGAGCATAGGTGAGCGGCTCCAAAATTCTGGGAGGAAAAGCAGGTGCAAGATTTTTCATGGGTCAAAAAATGACCCTAAAAATGGTGGTTGGGCGAAAAAAACACCATTTTTCAACGTTTCTCATCGAGCACTATCCATTGGCATCGGAAAATTGCGAAAAAAACAAAAAACATTTCAAAAATTGAATTCTGGGGGTGTATTTTGGTTTGTAAGGGCACTGCCACACTCCCACGCCCAGGTGTGCTGGGGAGTAGTCAGTAAGCTTTTAAGCCAAAATGATCAAGAAAACGACAAAGAATACTAGATTAGCATGAAAACCATGCTAGCATATACTTTCTCGTCAATTTCAAGCACTCTTGCACGAAAGTGTTTATATTCTTCCATCTTTGGCAGTCGTATTTCCCATATGTTTCTCAAAAGAAAATTCCCCATTCTTTTCTATTCTTGGGAAGATACAGACACCCCCTTACTTCCCTTTTCCTCGTGCATGTTTATATACTATACTACATTATAGACTTGCATCTATTACATTCCAATGGCACATCGGGTGAATATTGTCGTCGAGGTGACCTCCGATATCATTGATAGAATTTCATTCCGTTGCTTTAAGAACACCGAATATTGTTGCGAATTATCGTGTTGTAGGAAACACCACGTTTATGTCAGTCAAGAATACGTTATGTAAGTTTTTATTTAAACTTAGATTTGAATTTGTTTCCAGATACGAAATATAAGAAAATGATAAGTTTTGCAAGAAAATTTAGTAAATAAAGCTTCTAAGTTATGAAATATCAAACAGATCATCAAAATCCTTTAATTAACATGAGCGCTGGAAGTTTATACTAGATCGTTTATTATTTTTTATTTTATTACTTATTATTCATCATTGACTCTCGACTTGCGTTGCGTTATAACGGGTCCGACCGTAGGTAGGGCAGCAGCCAGATTCTGCGAATCCGTGGTGAATTTGCCAAAAATGGCACAAGAAACCTTATTCTGCCTGCACCGATTTAGGGATCTTTCAGATTCCGGAGGTCCATAACCCTGGACCCCTTGCGCCCACGTGTGAATTAACTTTAGGTACTTTGCATTTTGGTTTCCAAGGGTCAGTGAGAGATGATCTAAAAATAGGTATAAATGTAAAAATATCATCAACACTATGTGTGTAAACCGCAGTTTTTGTTAAATTTGAAACACTTTTGCTGAATGTTATTGATTTTTATCGATTTTGGCTTTCAAATCGCCTCCTTTTTCCCAGAAAAGTTAGCACTTTACCATTTCTAGAACACCATACTGTCTCAATGTACATGCTTTGATTTGACTGCAAAAATAATTACAAAAATTATCCGAGTGCGTTCGTGAAAGAATTAATAATTTAAAATTTAATAAATGCGTCTACGTCGTTATGTGCTTTCTGAGCGTTAAATGAACGGCGAACCCTGAAGTTAGTTAAAATAAATAGCTGATAAGTTGTGAGAAATAGTATTTATCTTAATTCGTTTTGTTTTGATACCGAAAAATGAAGTGCTGAGCATAGGTGGGCGGCACCAAAATTCTAAGAGGAAGGGGTGAAAAAATTTTCAAAGGTCAAAAAATGGTCTTAAAAGTGGTCGTATGGCGAAAAAACACCATTTTTCAACGTTTCTCAGTAAGCACTATCCAATGGCATCAAAAAATCGCTAACAAAGCAAAAAAATTTCAAAATTTGAATTCTGGAGGGGGTATTAATTCCTAGGGTTAAGTATTCAACTTCTGGGAGGCTGCATACCCCCCCACCCTCCCCCCACGCCCACGTGTGCTGCTGAGTCTTTACTTAATTTTTCCTAAGACGATTTTTTGTAGACATCGATCTCTTTAATCATATATTCATAAAAGTAGCTTATGTAACGTATCATGGTCGAAAAATTTATTAATTTTTTCTTCAGTCTCTCTGCAAGTTTAGTCGCCTTCGTCTTTCTGTTCGCCGTATTTATTTGGTGCAAATTTCAAAATCTGATCTCACTGACGTGCATGTACCTGAGATTGCGTCGGATTGGTTTAAATCCGCGAAATATCGCCGCAGAAGCCGCTTAGACAACAAAATTTTGTACAGTCAGCTTGGATAAATAGCTTATGTGATTTATACTTACTTATAAACTTAATTATATTCATTAATTTTGTGTTATAGTTTCGCTCAACTTTGATTCATTACTCAGCAGGCCTAGTCTGATGATGTGGTTTGTTGCCCTGTTTTATGCCATTTCTCTTTTCATGTTAAATCTTCGTCGTATTTGAATATCGTTATGTATTAAAGTCAAATTCTGTAAATAGAATATATGATTTGTACATGCGTGGCTTGGTTGAGAAGGTTTAGCGGGTCTACCCCCAAAAAAGTCGATAGATCTCACCAACTTTAATATATAACATGTTTGTTGTGAATATCAGTTTTATCCAATTCTGCAGATTGTAGGCTATCGAGTCTTATTGCGTGCTTGTCATTTGTGCCAGGCAGTGGCCAAAATGAAAAATTCTTCCAGTCAGGCCCTCCTCTACTATTTCATCACTTTGTCATATTTTAAGTAATATATTTTTTATGGTTGACGAGTCAAGACGGCTAGAAATAAAAAATTCTTAAAAAAAGAAGAGATACACATTTTTCGACTCAAATCGGAACTACGTATTAGCAATCCTTCTATCTCACTTTATAAAATAATTGAAACTAAGGAAATAAAATCGAAATAAAAATCAAAAGAGGAAAAGGCGACATAGGTACGAAATAGAATTAAATTTATTTCTTTAAAATTAAAGATCATATTTTAAGTTGAACGGGCCGTTATAAATTATAAATTTTTTCCCACAATTTTCATTCTCAAATATAACGCTTACTATTATATCTTCGCCAAAATCAGGCCTAAGCATATGTGACATCTTCCTTGTATGTAAAAGAAGAATATTTGATGCCCATTTAAACTTTTACAGAAAAAAACCACGGCCTTTGTTAATATGATAATACCTGCATTACATAGATTACTTACTTTTTGAATTGTAAATATTTTTCGAGTTTGAAAACCTACCGATTTCATCATTATTTTAACTAGATGCATATAAAATATCAAATAATTTAGGATGTAGATGCCGATAACTTTCAAATTTAGCAAGGATACACGAGCATACGTGGACGTGCGGGAGGTTATGGAATCTACACCGCCGAAAATCCAACAGACCCCGAATATGAATTCAGGCATATTTTGTGATTTTTTACATTCCGTATTCATGTGCACGAATGCCAAACAGATTAGAAGTCGATGGCCTAATAAACTAAAAAACTCCGCAAAGCCTTGATGGCACGCTTTCGACAGTTAAAAAAGGTTGACTTTTACTCTATGAGAAAATAAGGTTACAAATTATATTAGATTATAATTTCGAATTGTATGTGCAGCTTCAGCTCTAAATTAGTCTACAAGAATATGTACAAATACAAAAAATTTTAGGAACTGATATTAAAGAGTGCGTTTTAATCAATTGTTCTTTTCAAGTTCAACGTTTTGCACAGTCGACAAGAGATTGTCATAGTTCGATGAAGGGAGAAAATTTCTTAACTGTTCTGTTTAAAACATATTCAATCTAGCAATTCAATCATCGTCTCCAACAGAATCTTAATCCGCTGATGTTTTGCATTTAAGGGAAAGAACAAATTGCATACAGAAGACGAAAATGGATGTCATAAATGACCGATGGTCTTTTTCCTTTCTGACTTTATGCTGGATTTATGCAGCTCTGATATTTATGTAACAAATAAGATGATAGGTAGGTGCTTAGAGGATCTGAAAAAAACTAAATCAAAGGCATTTTCCTATGCGCGCTACAAGTTCATATCAATATTTATCTTTGAAGGAATAAGCTTTTGGTAAAATAAATGAAAATAGCATGACATCGGCATAACTTTACGGCTTTATCTAGGAGGAAAGGATACTTTCTCGACATCTAAATTATCGAGGTCAATAATTCTTTCATTTTACTGGTCGACTTTTGTCGTGCTTTAGTTGTATAATAACCCTGTCCTTCCTGATAATGTTCCAGAACAACAAATTCAATAAAATTCTATATAAGGACGGATAATAAATCTTAAAAGCTAAAAATTTGTCAAAGCCATATCTGTCTTCTAAAGTAGACCTAATGCAACTTTGCATTTCTTAAAACTCATTAAACCTGCGATTTTACTATGGACCACACTTTTCACAGAAGTCTGAGCGGTCTCAGTGGAAGGCTCCACGGAGCTCGCGATGTTATGCCTAAGCATTTTATCCTAGGAATTTCAGGATTCAGTTTACTCGATTGTTTCTGTTTTCGCATTGAAAATGAACTTGCAAAAAGAAATTTCTAACATTTCGACTGTGGTCTTCAATGTGCAAGTAGTCTTATGGTCGTCATACTACTGGATCATAAATCCGGAAGGCTAGTAGTTTGCTAGCTTTCATTTTAATCTCAATAAAGTTTCGTAAAAAACTTGATTATATTTCTAAAAAGTAATCTACAGATTATTTTATTCATATATTGCAGTCTATCGTCGAAAGCGAAAATGTCAATCGCATCCTTTGTCTGGCCTTTTACGATATTTTCAGCTGACTGTTTATGATAAATTCATTAAAGATGAATCTTATAATTAATATGCACTGGTGCGTTTAAATGCCGTAATTTTTGACATAAAAACTTAGCAAAAGCAAAGGTAGATTTACTAACGAATTCAAAAAATCGTTTACACTTTAGTTTAGCATGCAATAAGTACGCTTTGGAAAAGGTATTTCAAGATAATATTTCTTACCAGCTGGAAAATTTCAGATGTATGCTAGAGTAAAATTATATCATATTATCATTATTTCTATGGATATGATGGACCAATCTGACAAAATCTTCGTATTCTAGCCATGTAAATACTTCGTTTTGCATATCTTGCGGGCATTAAATGAGAACAAATGATCTCTTCCCTTTTTTAAACGAGATAAGTATATATCAACAGGCTGTTAATTATGGCAGAATGCCATTTGTGCAGAAAATTATTGAATAGTACAATTCCATTTGAGCTAAAACTTAATAAATATTGTGTTTATTTAATAAATTTGATCTATATGTTTTATCAAAACCAGATTGCCGAATTTTCAAGGCATTCACTGATAGCCTATCGTCAAAACGTTTTTGCTTCTACCTTTTTGAGTTAAATTTTAAATGGTTACGATCATTAGTGCTCAAATTCTCGTCAGTTAAATGCTAATAAAAACCTAAACTGATCAGCGCAAAATGGCTTGGGGTTCAAGACTGCCCCAAATCGACTGATCACAGGATTAAATTTATGGATGCTAGCGATTTCGCTCCATCGGACATCCGCCTAGAATTGGGTTGCGCTCCACATGTATATATCGGTCTATAAAGTTGCCTTTAACTTAGTGCAGTGCTCAACTAAATTTAAAAATAGTTTACAAATGCACGAGTTAATACATATGCATAGCCGTGCCTAGGGAGGCGAACTGTGCGGCCGCACAGGGCCGCTAAAATTATGGGCCGCTAAAAAGTTGTAGTGCATGCCATGTAGAATTCATTTTTTGGCGGCCCTCTTACAATAATTCGATACATACGTTCAAAAGGATCGATTGTTCGACGTTCTAATGCAAGCACAGTCAGATCTTCACTTGCATTTTTAAGAGAATGCTGACTAAGCTATACTTGATCTCATTTTTTAGACATATTGTTGATTTTTCTGTTGCAATAATGTGTGTACAGAAAACTGAGTTCAAAAAGGCAAAAATGTAAAAATTTTCCGGCGCTTTGCACCGAGCCACAGATCCAACGAATTTAAAAGCTTGAATCAGCTGAAATAATCTAGTACTTCACATCATTAGTAATTTAATGCACTATTTGTTCATTGAATGAAAGTGCGCATGCTTGTTGAGCATAAAACTTAAAGTGCGAAAATGATTGTGTACCAGTTTGTCTATTCTTTGCTATGTTTGTCTTTCTTTACAAGGACACAATCCTATTTTAAATGAAAGAAATGGCCAAATTTTCTTATATTTTTGCGCATTTCCTGTTTTCTGAACTGTATCTTCTGAATAAGAAGGCCACAAATAGGCCTGAAAAGGGTAAGAACAAAAATTTTAATTGATAAATTTTTCTATATCTTATTGGCAGCGACCCGTTGCTGCGCTATGTAATTAGCAGAGGTTGAAAAACGCATTTCAGCTCAGAAGTTTTGTGCAATGTAAGACTTAATCAATTTTAAGTGTTTTTAGGCTTCATTCAGGACCGAAATTTGGCCGATTTTGCGAAAATTTCAACGTTACTATTTGACATTAAAATGCTTTTTTTTACAAAATTTTTAGGGACTCTGTCCCGGACCCCGCGGGGAACGCTTGACCGCGCCACCTAAGACCCCCGCAGCATACGTGGGCCGCACCAAAATTCTGGGGGGAGATGCAAGATTTTTTAGAGGTCAAAAAAGGGTCTGAAAATGATGGAGTGGCGAAAAAATACCATTTTTCAAGTTTCTAATTGAGCACTACCCACGAATACCAGCTTTAAAAACATGGAAAGATGATGAATTGCTTAAGTCATGCACACAGTTAGCTGCGTTTCTGGATGATCTTGATGGACCAGACATGTACACAGAGCTAAAAGTTCATGCTCGATCAAGTCCACATGAATTAACTTCGTCATTAGCTACTCTTAAATATCTATCAAATGGTTTGCTTTACCGAACCTTATAATTGATTTCAGAATTTTACTTACAATACCTATTACTGTGGCCTCAGCAGAACGTTCCTTCTCGAAACTGAAATTAATAAAGACATATTTGCGGTCAACTATGACTGATTTTTGTCTAAGTGCACTAGCGATTATTTCAATTGAAAATGATTTATCATCTTCGTTAGATTTTTTGCAATTGATTGACCAGTTTGCCGCTCAGAAAGCTAGGAAAATTATTTTGTAATAAAGCACGTCATCATTCACGAAATAGGTCAATTATGTATCTGAGAAAAAACATGCGATACCTACTTAAAATAATGTAGCACAATATTTTGTTAGTAAATTTACAGTAAGATGCTAACTGCGATTATATAGGTACATACATATGTAAAGGATATACATACATGATAATTATGATGCATATAATACCAGTTTTAAAAATTATGGGGCCGCCAAAATAAGTTTCGCCCTGAGCCGCTAAACCTCTAAGCACGGCCCTGTACTTATGTGTCTATTATCGTTTATTCGCAGACACCACAACGTTTTTCACTTCTAAATAATTCATTCCCAAATCTGATGCTCGGTTGCATGCATTGTTGAAATCATCACAGTATACGCGATACAAAGCTCGAACATCTAACGCATAGTAGTATTCTGTGTGAGCTAAAAATAAACCGTCATAACGTTTGTTCACGCAAAAATTTAAATTCTTTTCGAAAACTGACTTTTTATTTGTCATTAAGCTTCTGGCGCAAGTACATTTCTTCTTATTAATAATCTGCTGCCGCTGCTTCTGACATTCAATCGACATGCTAGAAAAGATAAATATTGATACATTTTAAAAGTTTACTAAAAAATAAATAGTTGCAGCAATTTGAAATAGCTTTAGCAGTCGAGCAAATAAAAGAGCCCTCTATTAAAGCTCTAACCGTCTTTTTGGCAAGTTTTTGTACTGATAATGCCTGGTTTTACACTAAATGCCATATAATTTTATGAAGCAAAGAGACTGAGTAGAAATCGACTTTACATCAACAGTTTTCTTTCGATTTTTTATCAGAGCATGTCGATTTTCTAAGCTAATTTCGGCGTTTGCTATCGACTTTTGAAAATTTTTCATCATACGTTATAGGATTTGACAGCTGCTCGAAATATTTGCACAAAGGAAATATGTATCTACAATCAAACAATCTATCCAAAAACTTCGGCGTTTTGTAAGTTTTGTTCATAATCGAGAAATAAACTTAAAAAATCACTGTATTGATTCCACGATTTTATGAATAAGTGCTGCTGAAGACGGTTTATCTACATTCCTAAGTTTTTAAAAACTTCTCGATTGCCACTTTAATGAAATTAAAAATTCAAGAATTTGATGAAAATCTAATTTTAGGTATAGAACATGCATGACGAAGTTATGGGAAAATAGTTGAGCACCAATTTGTTTGAATAAAATCTTTTTCAAGTCAAGTAGCACAGTAGGTCTGTATCTTCTAGGATTACAAGCTTTTGCACATAGTAAATGATTTCTGTGTAAAATCGATGAATTGTCATTTGCGTACCTTTTTTCCACCAACTTAACAATCAGCCATTCGGAAGATTACTCACGTAAAACGTAACATGTGCCAGCTTCAAAACTGAATAGTGTTGAGTCACTAAACACCTAATGCAGACAACGCATTCATAAATAATTCGTCGAAATGTTGTGCCTTGTGTAGGAAACACTTATATTTAGTAACTTATATTCATTAATCTCTATAGGTGGGCAGCACTAAAATTCTGAGTTGTGCAAGATTTTTCAAAGACCAAAACTGGCCTTTAAATTGGTGATTTGGCGAGAAAAACACTATTTTTCAACGTTTCTCATCGAGCACTATCCATTGGCATCACAAAATTCAAGAATTGAATTCTTGGGGGATTTTAGTTTCTGGGGGAATTTTGATTTCGGGGGGTGCACACCCAACCCCCCTCCCCTTGCCCATGTGTATTCACCTGCCTCCGAAGGAAAAAGCAGAGAAATCTAGCTGAACGCACGCTTCTATTTCATTTTCAATTGATCTTGTAGTAATTTCATGACAGTTCGTGGAAACTGGATCATGGCGAAGCACGTCCTCAGCCAGCGGCAAGGAATTGCGATTCGCACTAAAAATCTTGTTGCTGAGTTAATTTTAAGAAAAATTTATAACACATTGTTGACCCGACAGCCCATTATCATTGATTTACTTATTTCGGCGGCATCAAAGTCTTAGTTTGCCAATAAAAAGATTCTAGAGCGTCATAATTATATTTGGAAAAAATAATCGTGTACCTTATCACATGATGAACAGAGAGTAAATTATCTCCTTTATGCGGGGATAGACCGAATAGAAGAATCATCCATTAATTCGTATTATGAACAACTAAGTGGTGTTACTCAATGTTGTATTTGAAAGAATATGCAAATCTGCTAACCAAAGCTTAGAAAATGGTTTAAAGAGAAATTTAGTAGGTAAGTACGTACTTAATTGCTCTATTCAAATTCAATTTATAATCAAATGAAGAGTAAGTGGGCCTATTAAACAGACTGCGAGCTTCAGTATACATGAGTAGTAACGCATTGAAAAGATTTAATTTGTTAGCCGCGAAGCTAACTTATAATGTGAAACATTGAAAAAAGCTGTTTTTAGTTACTGAGTATGGGGCTTGTCATGCATTAACTGCTGAATTCATAAGTCTCACCTATTTACATTGAAGATGGTGATTATTATAAAACAGGTATAGTTACAGTGATTGAATAATATCATGTTTTAATATGGAAGAGTATTCAGTAGCAAAATAGGTAGGCAACTACATAGCTTCAATCAAGCACTAAGTGAGATAACATAAAAGACCTTATCCGCATAATTTTTCCTTTATTTGCTTCAACCCATTCGTCTATGCTCGTCGATAAGGTTGAACGCTCACTCTAAGAATAATTCCGATTTCTTCAAGTCATTGTGACGTTTTCATCCCATTGCAAAAGCTACTTTCTCTAATCTTTATGTGAGCGTAACACCGATAAGTAGGTACAACACACAACCTTTAAAAACTTATAGCAGGTACATCGTTTCTATTAGCTTACACTTGCCCCGTAGGTGTTTGCAAGGGATCCATAACGTTTCACCACTCGATCCATAACGTTTGACCACCCTTGTGAGTTGTGTGTAACTATAGGGGCATTGGATAATGCGGTTTATCGTTGCATCAGCTAAAACGCTATATCCAACTTCAGTGATCTATTGACAAATGATGCGCACATTACAACCACAGAATTCGAATGTACGTATATAAAGAAGAGAGCTAATATATGAAGGGAACCGGTCCTAAAGGCCTGTAGCCTGGATTTCGTGACCCGGGGTGCGAGCGCAGCATAAGGAGTGACTACTCAAGCATAAGTTGTTATATTTTGTATACATGCAGCTTTCAAAAGTAATCAAAAATAGCTGAAAGAGGCTAAATTTCTCAATAGGTAACATGACCTTAACATATTCCTATCATTTTTGCAAAAAATTTTACAGCTCCTTTCCTTTTGGTGTCATTTTCCTAACTTCAATATGAAACTGGAGGTGCAGTCGCGCCCTCTGCACCTCCCTGGCTACTGGCCTGGTTCCTTGCTCAGTAGGTAATGCTACTTTAATAGGAAATCGTTGCTGATAAATGCTGCTTGGTTTGTGCCAGCAACACCGGTTTTATTTATCTATACACAAGTGTGATAATATGTGCAGCTGATTTGGTCAGCCTGGTGGGCTAGGACATTATAAAAGAGTACATTATTCTTAAAAAGGGCTTAACATACGTATAAACATGCACGGAGTATCTTATCAGAAAGTATATTATTATTACTAGCAAGGAAAACGCTTCGATGGAACAAAAAAGCCGAATATACTTAAGATTTTGATTATTTAGGATGCAAAATATGAGACTAGAGAAAACCTACCTATCTATGTGCCTAAAGTCACGAAATCCGCTGCAAATCAGACTTTCTCTAAGCAACGCAAAACATCGAAGTATATTCTGCGACCTGCAGATTGAAATAAACTATCGAACCAAAAAACGATTGAAAAAGCAGCAACTTATAGTCTGTTTCATTTATCTGAGAGCTTTTTAAGTAAATGTTTTCGGAGGTTACAGTAACCCCTTCTTTCTTATTTACTATAGGTCGCTAGATCTCACTAATGCTACGAAGTAAGGAAGGGTTCTTCAATAACATTTTTGTGGTATAATGTATTCTCGTCTTGCACCAGATTAATTAACTAACAGATAAAATTCGCGCATTCAACTTATTCTAAGTTTACATTTTAAACACAATAGATTAAGATGTTAAAAAATGACATGAACTCCCGCATAGCTCAGCGGTAAAACCTCTGCTTGTAGTCGAGCAACCGGGTTCGATTCCAGCCGGTGGCTTTTTGTTTAGCGCAGTTAATGTAGTATGTTGCAGCACTGATTTAATGCCTAAATCAAATTTATATAAGCGGATCAGTGAATTAAAATGGAAGAATTTCCAGCCACTCGCCCTCACTGAGCTGATTGGTTGAATTACAGTAATTCGTCTTGTTTTGCTTACTGTAGCCCTTAAAAAATCGACCAAAAGCTCTCGAATAACTGAAACAGACTATAGCTGTGCGGTAGCTATGGGAAATCAGATGAAGTAAACTAGAAGAGACTTTGCCAGCCAATTCAATGAAATAGCGAAATCGATGCATTCAAGACAATCAAAGGAATTGTTGGTTCAGTTGGAACCACATGGATTTACGTGAAACAGACCACTGTGTGCACAAATCAATGCTTGCTATAATGCTCAGGATAAAAACATCTTTTAATACAATCGCAGTTAGTTTTCTATCAATCACGATACAAAGCAAGTCACCGTTACAACTTGCAAACAATTTACAAAAAGTAAACATTTTAGATTATGTTAACACACTCTTATGTGAAACAGGAAATTATTTAAAGAAGGTTATACTTTCTCGGAGGCCGCAGAATATATTTCGATTTTTCAGCGTTGCTTAGAGAAAGTCTGACTTTTAACAGATTTTGTGACTTATGGCATATACATAGGAGCATATTCCTAGTTTCCACCGTTTGCTTCCTTAATAATCCGTAATCATGAGTATACTAGTCTTTTTTGTTCCATCCGAGTATTTTTCTTTGCTAGTACCCTACTTTAAATTAGCATGATTTCAGCAAATCAGTCAGTTAAGACATACGGTAACATGCTACAATAATGATAGCAGTTTAGGAACGCAGAAAATAATATTGTTCTGAACATCCGCATTACCTTTTTAAATAAGACAACCTTACCTTCCTTAAACAGATGAAAGGTTTTCAGCATAATCTTTACACAACTATTGGGTATAAAGAACACTTACACTTAGATTCGTAATCCCCATGCTACATGGAACATTTTGAAAAATGAAGCTTCTGCAACGCTTTGAACTAAAGTTAATTTTTAGTGTGAACTTTATACATTTACTGGGTGTAGGTTCGTAATCCTGACCTTACGGAACATATTTTGGAAAAGTTTTACAACGCTCTGGAAGTAAAATAAATTTGTAGTGCAAACTTTACACATTGATACTGTATGAATAGTGCAAACTTTGCACAACTACTTGGTGTAGAGAAAACTAACAGTCAGATCCGTAATTCTGACTTTACGTAGAATATTTTGAAAATTAAATTAAGCTTACGCAAGGCTCTAGAACTAAAGTTAGTTTGCAGTGTAAAATTTACACAACCATCGAGTGTAAGTAAGATTGTAGTCGGATTCGTAATTCTGATTTTACTCTGATTCAACGATCAGCATTTATGATAAATTAAGTCTCCACAAGGGCCTGAAAAAGAGATAAGATGTGAACCACTTTACACCACTTTTAAGTGTAAACAAAAGCGCCTAACTGGCGTACCACGTTTGATTCCTAGTACATTTTTAGACTTGAAGTCATATCCAGACCCATAAACGGAGAAGTTGACAGAAAGAAAAAATAAGACAGAAACCTGTTTGAAACCCTCCTCCCATTTTTGACCTTACGCCTTCCGCAAAACCTAAATATTGTTGTAAATAAACGCGATTCGATGTCTTAGAAAGTACTTTATTTTATTCGACTTATCACGACTTCTAACGGAGAATGTGGCGAATAAAAAAAGGGGCAAAGACGTATTTTTCCACCATCCACCACTTTGTTAACTTTATAAATCTCAACTTAAGTCGCCATTGAGTGTAAACAAATTCACTTTATGCCAGTTTGTAGCATTTGAATCATAGTACGTTTGTATGTGAAAAATTTCTGTTCCACATTCGATTTAAGAGATAGACCAATCAAAATAGAGAAACAAGGTTTTTTTCCGCCTATTTTACACCTATAATGCTGAACTTTACACTTCCAGAAACGACTCAATATTGAGTTTTTTACACACGGTGCGCTGTGACATGTAGCTCTTGAAACGTACTTTATTTTCATTTTATTTAAGTTGTCCATACTTATAAGTGGAGAAGTTATTAAGGTGGGAAAAAGTCGTCGACTAGATTAACTGATTCACTGTCTACCGATTCGACGGCGTTTGATCATCAGACACAATGTCTTACGTGCAAGGACGTTGTGGGAAACAATTACTGCGCCCTCTGTTGCGACTATTGCGATCGGTGGGGACACATCAAGTGTCTCAATATCGACCAACTTACTTACGACGCCTTGTCTAAAATTGACCAACCGTTTTTATGTGCTAGTTGTTTGCCAAAACGTTAGGCGGTTTATTAAAATAGATAAACATTTAGACACTTTGGAGAAACGACTTATAGATATTGAAGCCTGCTTTGAACTTGATTCTGGCGCCGACAACGTGTTCACCCAATCAAATCCAATGTCTACCTTGCACCATCCTTTCCAGCCATTTCCAGCCACACTTCCACCTAGTGACACGAGAAAGTTCAATGACGCTGTTGAGGATGTGATCGAAGCCCATCTTAAACGTAACAAAGCCATCTTGTTTGGTTTCCCCGATTCAAATGACGACCTTGCAGCCGTTGTGGTCTACTATGCATGGAAACAGAGGAAGACGTTGAGCCCGTACGACCGTCCGACGTGCATTACGTCTTCTGCGATGGTCCGGCTGACACAGGTGGCGAACACCCGCGGTTCTTGAGGGTGATCTGTGCGACGTCAAAGGTAAAACTATCATTTATAACATTCATTAACGAAGTCGTCAAACGATCGGATGAAAAATTTGGCGATTTGAGGGCCAGAATAGATCTGATGTATCAACAACGTCAAGAAGGGCGGCAGTTGAGAGAAAACTTTTGAAAATTTCGCAAATTCTGAACACTTTATCGATTAGAATAAAAAATGCATTGTTATAAAAATGACCGTTAAATTGTGTTTCTGCTTATTAACCCATCGACGTAGGGACCTGCTCCCCTCGTAAAATTGTGGAACAACAAGCTGATTACAAAACCGATTCAAAAACAACAAAAACCCAGGGTTTTTGGACATTCTCAGTACAAATCAGAGTCTGCTACAATCACTCCTGAAATGTTTTTATTTAACGCAAGAAGATTATGCAATAAACTCGGCCAACTCCAATTTCTTTTAAACCAGTCAATTTATGACTTGATTTTTATTACAGAAATTTGGCTCACTGATTTTGTTGCAGATTCTCTGTTTCTGTTAAACTTTGAATACAGTTTGATTCGCTATGATCGAAGAAACAAGACTGGTGGAGGTGTCGCCATAATATTGAAAAAAATTTGCCCATTAAAAATGTAAACATTCTTGATGAGTTTTCTTTGCAAGAAACAATTACGTGTGATATGACTATATTGGACTCAAAATACAGGTTTATCTTATGCTATAGATCTCCAGGAAAAAAGAATTATGTAGATCAACAGTTATTGAAGTATTTAAAGCGGTCTTGCAATACTTCTAGAATAATAGTGGCCTTGGGTGATTTTATTTTCCCGAAATCAGGTGAAATAAAAGCTTTGTTCTTCCTGAAAATAGTATTTCTTCACAGTTCTTCGACCTTGTGAATGAGATTTTGCTCTATCAATTTAGCAAGTCTCCTCCCACATTAGGTAACAATATATTGGACTTGATTTTCTGTTCCTACAAGTCAATCGTATTCAATGTGAAGAATGTTGAACCGTTTTCTACCAGATATCATGATTCACTAACTTTTGATATTCTTATTCCAGTCAAATTCGAAACAGATTCTCATTTCACAAAGTTTAATTTTAAAAAATCTTATTATGTTTTTATTTTGCACGATCTATCTATTATTAGCTGGCCTGATACTTTTACAACCTGTACTAATATTGATGATTTTTATGATATTTTCTGGGTATTTTAAAGACAACGATCAATGCTCACGTTCCACTTGATTTTGTACCTATCAAAAGAGCGTACAAAAATTACCAAAGTATATTTTGAAATCACAAGGCAAGAAGAGAAGGGTTTGGCGACTTTTGAAGAAAATCCGGGATTGTCAGATCAGTACAAAATGATTAGTAAGTCTGTCGAGAATGCAATAGCGGCTTTTACAGTCGTGAAGAGAATGAACTGTTAAAAAAAGGTTCATCACTGAAAAATTTTTACAATTTTGTTAACTCGAGGTTGAAATTGAAACAATCTGTGGCTGATCTTGAATCAAATGGTCAGGTTTTTTCTATTGAAGCCGAAAAAACTAACGCTTTCAATGAATTTTTTGGTTCAGTTTTTACTATTGATAACAGCATTCTACCTTTAAATATCGATTCAATTGAGGTAGACGATCGGCCTATACTTAAATTTGAACATAGCACAGTTGCTGCAGTTTTAAATAAGATGAAGCATACTCACTCAGCTGGTCCCAATTGGCTGTCAGCTTATTCTTTGGAACAAATTCGAGTTGCTTTAGTTGAACCCCTTTCAACTATTTTTGAGGTATCATATCGTTCTGGTATGCTTCCACGCTTGTGGTTAGAAGCTTTAGTAATTCTAATTTTTAAAATAGGCTATCCACACTCAGTTGAAAACTATAGGCCGATATCTCTCTGTTGTATTTTGTGTAAAGTTATGGAATCAATAATCAATAACGCCATTCTGGACTATTTTGACAAGAGTGATTTAATAAATCCGCAACAATTTGGATTTCGGAAGAACAAATCCTGTACATCTCAGCTTTTAAAGTGCAAAAACATGTGAACAAAAACTTTGGACAATCATGTTGCAATGAGCGTGGTTTATATTGATTTTTGTAAAGCATTTGATTTTGTTGTTCATTCAAAACTAATATTGAAATTAGAATCTTTAGGTATCTCGGGTACTTTGCTCAACTAAGTTAAAGCTTTTTTGATGGTTAGATCACAAAAGGGAAAATAAATGGTTTTCATTCAGCCCCTATTTCTGTCATTAGTGGTGTTTCCAAGGTAGTGTGCTAGGGCCCCATGTGTGCTTAGCAATAATCATGACCTTTCTTCTTGATAAAAATATTTTTCGAATATTGAAAAGAATGCGACATTTCTAAAAACTATGCAATTTGTATAATATGCTAAAACATGAATTTCTAAAGAACTAGGTATGCTAGTGGAAAACACAAAATAGATTTGAAATCAGCGAAAAAAATGGTTCATAAATCATAATATATTTTTAAGATGCAGAAGCTAATAAGCTAGATAAAATTTGAAAGTTAACATCGTAATGAATATGCAAATTAGGTTTAATGTTTTACAGGCTAAAATAAAGTACGCAACACCAATGATATTTAAATGAGGAACAAGATAGAGTTCAATTATTCTGACAGTTTTGAGTATATAAATTATCATTTTGGCTCTTAGATCTGCATAGCTTTGTTTAAAAAGGCTTAGATTTTAAAAAGTCCTAATATGCAAATATTAAGAAAACCTGATGTGATAGAATAATTCAAAAATCAGATACAGAATCAGCGCGAAAAACTGATCTGGATTAATTCTAAATATCATTTGAGAAGGCATAAATACCCGAAATTTATTGTCCAGTGAGAAGAGTGATACATTTATTAATGCAAATTTCAAGTATTAACCTGTTTACAAGATGTTTGCATCAAATTTTGACATTAAACCCGAAAATAAAACTAAAAATAATCAAATTTTCGAACAAGCATGCATTTCTTAAATAAAAAAACAAAATGATTTTTTTATTATTATCCTTCTATTTAATAACTATTCTTTAGGCTAAAACTTCAATATTGCGATCACCAATTTTTACGACATTTTGTTATAATTTGAATAGTTAATCACGTTTTTGCCTCATTTGCTGATACTACTGAATTAAAATTGCATTCAATTTCATCACCTGAGCGGCAATGATTATTAGTTTGATATCTATAATTTGTACCTATCGATTTGGCACATGATCTTAATTGAACAAATTATATTCGTCATGTTTGATATGGAATGCTTCTACTTAATCTTTGAACAAAAAAGCCACGTATTCCTTCTGAACGCATTTCTCGATATCCTTTTCGATGGATTCTGTAATTCTTTTCCGACAATATGCTTTGTTATCGCCTCTTTCTCTGTCGTCATTCAACCATTTTCCGGACTTTTCAGTCAGATTGCACCTCCCATTAAAAAATCGTTCATGTAAAAACTTTATTGAATATTCTTATTGAAAGTGGATTTCTCTAATCCAGTTGAGTTCTTTTTTTATTGAAAATTATGAAGAGTTGACCAACCTAATAAGAAAACTTCTGATTCAATAAAAAGGCAAGCAAATTGGCGGCAAAAAGATAATCAAAAATGTTATCACATTGTAATCATATAAATAATATATACAAATTATAGAATTCAGATTTTATAAGCCGATCCATTTGAAAAAGCCTTTTCTATGATTACAGAATTTGAATTTGAGAATTCTGTCAAACATTCATGTCTTTAAAACTAGGCTAAATTAGTAATATATGAAAATTTTGACTAGCGTTAATGCAACATTTCAAGCAAACCTGAAACGAAATATGCTGGAAAATAAACAGCAATTATCTAAAATTAGCGCTGCACTTTGCAGATAGCCTTTGGTAATTTACTGACAAAAAGCGTAACTTTTCCTGACAATATAAAGACAGGTAGATATACTAGGAAATATATAGCTAAATATGTACTGACGGTGCATGCGGAAGCGAGGAACGACAAAATAGGTGCATGAGCTCATTAAGACAAGTGATAATTGCCGCGTTTGGATACAAATATGAGCTTCGTATGAACTCATAAAATGCACTGAAATTGCAATTTCCGCAATTAAGGTGACTGAGATTGACTAAGAAATAATTCATAAAAATTTGAAAGCAGCATGTTTTCCCGGAAAGGTTTTACCCGGGACTGATCCCTGTTTATTTTTTAAGTACGAAGTTGTATTAAAAAATTTTATACTGAATGTAATTTGTGTTTCATGCCTGTATCAAAGGTGCATGCATCCTCGAATAAAAAAATCAGACGCATATTTTATATTCTCCCTCTTCTCTGCTTTCACTTGCTTTCTGCGTAAATGCTTGCAACAGTTTATTGAGTACTGTGTGATTCATTTAACTATGTTTTGAATAATTAGCAGCTTATAGTCAACATGCAAAAGCTATGCACTGAATCAATGGGATATAAGTAATTAGTAGGTTTCTCACTCAACCTTAGACGAAGTATTTAACTTGAATCGATTGGAATCGTAATATGCCAATGAGCGAAATTTTATATAAGAAAAACTTACAATGCTAAAAATTTTGTTTTAATTGTCAGTAATTAAGGTTACGAATTTCTTTAAATTGAATCGGCTGCTCAAATCCAAATTCTTTTTTCATTGACAATTTTATATTCGAATTTAGGTAAGAATATTTCTGCCTAACAATATGCCAAAATTCCTCTCTTTTCATGTTTTGTCAATTTTACATTCGCATTTGCTCTAGAACTTTTTTATTGCCCAATTCCCTTGAATTTGTATGTTCCATCAAATCAATTTACTAATTTAAGCAACTATAACACAGACAATTAAATGTAAAATTATTTCTGTTAGTGATAAGGCATTTGCTAGACGAAAGTTTTATTCCGCAATGACCATGACAATGTACTTCTATAGAAAACAAAATTTAAATTTTGTTTGTATATCGTAGTTTAATTCTTTTATCTTAGTGTTTTAGCATAACGGATAATGTTGATATTTAGTAGCAAAATAAACCTAAAAGTTGACTTGATCACACCCTTTAATTCCTACCTTCCAGAGTCATCTTTAGCTTTGATCACTACATGAGTCACTTGATTTTATCAATAATATTGTAGTCACGTACTTGAGGGAAATGATGATTGATGATTTATAATCTTGAACCGTCAAGTTTCGAAATGATGTTGACCGATGAGTCGAAAGGTAAAAGTTTGACTGGATATCGTTTCAATGCTGTTGATTGTCGGATAAGGAAAGCGTCATTAAAGTTTTGCTAACAAGAATTTCACAATAAGAGACACTCGATTTTACTTTCAAGGAGGAAATTTTGAAATAGTTTGCGATCTTAGCATTATCACTAATAGAATTCAGTGCGCATCTTTTGCTTCAGCATGTTTTCTGCGAGAATATTTTCAAAAATACAGAAAAATGTATACAAAAAGGTCAAATTTAGAAATGCATTTCAAAGCTTTACAATATTTTTTAGGATTAACGTTAAGCGATGTCAACCTGTGGAGAACAGGAAGGTGCAGCCTTGCTCAATCAATGGTTCTGTGAAATTCTAGAAGAAATCCAGTTAGACGATTGCTCTTTAGCAGGGCAAAACCGTTTTGCTTTTACCATATAAACTACCCGAACTTACGAGTATGCTTGATGGAAAATTCAAAATGTTATGAAGCATGCTTGTTGAGACTTTAGAAATGGCTTTACAAAAATTAAACAGAGAGTCAAAAATCAATCATATTTCAAGACTAATCATGTACAGTGTAAGAATCCTATGGAATAGACCCAAAAACTTTTATAAAGGGTCGATTTAGGGCCTAAAAAAGGAATATGGGACAAAAACAATTTTTTGTCTTTTCTTATATGACTCTGTTTCAGAGCATAAATATTTTTAATAATAATTTTGGGAAAATTCGATTAAATTCATTAAAGTATCGCTTAAAAATTAGTAAAGCACGAAACGCTGGATATATGACATGTAGGAGCCCTTAGATCGCATAAAACAGAGACAACGCGTTCTGCACATTTTTTCACATTTTTTTCGTCAGCAGGCTTGCACGTGAAGAAGTGGGGCAGGGGGTTGAGGTAAGACCCCTAAAATCAAAAAATGAAGAATTTTTTGAGCGAAATGAGGCAAAATAAAGGCCAAAAATGGGTCGAGAATTAAAAAAGAAATTTTTAAGTGCTTCCGGCTCTGCTTGTGCATCTATGGTCATCGTTTGTTTTTCTAGAGGTGTTTTCAACTTTTTGAGATGGGCGTGGAGAGGGTTTGATGGGTGGTATACACCTTCCTCAGAAGGGCGAATACCCCCCAGAAACCGAAATACCCCGTTCCAGAATTCAAAGTTTGAAATTTTTTGTTTTTTTCGTGATTTTTTGACGCCAATGAAAAATGGCGTTTTCTTCGCCATTCCACCACTTTTGGATTTTTTTGACCTTTAAAAAATCTTGTACACCCCAGAATTTTGGTGCGTAGATTACCTTTGATTCGCCCCCACCTTCGAAATACATGTTTGCCGAAACGGTCTATATTTCCACACGTTCTTTGTTCATAAATTACATTTCCATTAAAATCTGATCTTTTTAATCAATACAAAAGTTTAAACAGATGACAAACTTAATTTTTGCATGCATTTTCAAGTGTAGTACGTGTATGTACCTACTTTTTCCCAAAGTAAAATATAAAAATTTGATAAATTAGATATTAAGTGGTTAAAAAAATTAAAAGAAAACTTTTATCTGCTTTTCGGTATTCCGTTGACATAATAATTGAAAAAGTCTTTGTCAAAATTAGAAGAGAAAAAATCAAATGAATGCCCAACTGTTCTTGACTACTATAATTTAATGCATTTAAGCTAACGTTTGATGTAAATTTACAACAATAAAATACCGAAGCACTATAATTTTTTGTAATTCCTTTTATTTGTTAAATAATTTTTAATAATTTTTGTCATTGAAAAATTGTTAGTTTTGTGCTCAAAAAAATCTGGTCCATATGTAACCCGACGCCTACGCGTTTATTTATTTCAGTCTTGTCGAGCAACGTTATTCAAAACGGTTCATTCATTGATCCAATTTTATACGTTATTCAAATTAGTTGTAACTGAACCTGCCCGTTGGCCGGGTATAAATACCTTTGTCAACGTGCAGTGATTCAGTCACGTAACGGCGTTTACTAATTAAACTACTACAATATGGAACCACGCCGCATTCATTCATTCTATACGTACTCTCCTTGAATTGCCATTGAAGTGTATTATTTAATATAGGTACGCACTCCAATCTATAGACATTAGATTGTGATATAGCAATTAATTATATCATACTCGAAATAAGTACAATTTAAGAAAGCACATCACCCACCTTCCTACAGTCTGTGTAGTTTCGGCACATACATAATACGAGGCTACTACATAAACAGATATCCCGAAATTTGATTTTTCAGTTCCTTATAACTTGGTTGCTGTCTATGCTTATGTAGGAGCCAAATAGCGTTCAACGAAACAACTAGCCAACCCTGAGAGGAACAAGAAATGGAGCCTTACGCTGATTCGTCGACAAATGCTTTTGAAAAATTTTAGAATGGACCATAGTCATGGGTACTTTTATCCTCTTTCGGATCGCCCCTGAGAATAAGACATATTTTTTTCCTATGATGCAAAATCTTGGTGGCAGCTTTGCTCCTATAAGTTTGAAAATACAACCATTGATATCCTGTCCGTTTTTCTTCAGGCGAATTATTTTATAATTACTTAGTCTCCAAAAGGCAACATGCCCGACTAACTTTCCTAATCATACAAAATTTCCGACCGTGTTCCTTATGGTTCCACGCACGCATGAGGTTGTGTTTAAGCATAGATCTAAGCTAATCTTTTACCAAGCTTCTCTCGCTAATAACGCTTGCATGGGTAACACAAATCAGTATTGAAAAGTTTCCCTATTTTTCAAAATGCTCCATCCAATGTTGCAATTTAGAACATTTGTCTCATATTAAGCCTGGAGGCTTACAATAAGGGGTTAATGTGCGCACTATCCTGCTATTGAGAAGATTAAATAAGCAATTTACTGCACGGTAATGCACATGTGTTTTCGCATAATTAATTACTTATTTCCCAACTCGAAACATGCTACCTAGATTAAAGGCTAATTTATGAACGACTAGTTTGCAACCGGAAAGTAGAATCTTTGATAGGCTAGCTAATATGTCCTTAGTTAGGCAAGACGGTAAATTTCTTTTGAAGGTTGTAATTCGTGATAGTTTCGTTCGTGCATCTACATTTCGTCCCATTAATCCGAGTCAACTGTTTTTGGCATTCCATCGACTGTCTAAAAAAAGTGGACGATTGCTGATCACAAGAAATCAGAATAATTTAAATTTTCGACTGATTAAATGTTGAATAATTAAATTAGCAGAAAATTTAGCACTTCCGAGATCTCTAATTCTTAAAAACAGCCAGCTGCATTTATGAACAACCATCTGCATGCAGTTCTGTCCATTTACAAAATAATATGTAATGTAATTATTTGATTAGTTACATGCTTAATTATATTACAAGCTTTTTTAGCATGTTACCATTTCTTCTGCAAAAAACTTGATGTTTGATGTTTCCTATCTCTATAAATAAACTTTGAAAAACAATATTATAATATCTGTGAAATCGATCGATTCCTATAAATCATTCGCAAAAACACATTTTGAGGATAGGTTTGCGTGTATATGCAGCGCTTTTGTTCAAGGGGAACGAAGAGGTTTTGAAATCTTTCAAAACCACGAAGTGCCATCAAAGTTGATGGCACACAAATAACCACTTTTCGACATTCAAACTTAGCTTAAAAGGGGCTAAAAACCAATAAAAATTTTATCGATTATCTAATTTTAGTACTTTTCGAATCCTAGTAAAGTTTGAATTCTGCGAGTCTGCCATACACATGGGCAGCGAGCTAATTCTGGAGGTGTGGATGGGATTGAACTGACAAAATTCGAAAAAATACCGAAATTTGGTTCTAAGTACTACTGCAACTTGCGCGGTATCTCGGATTACTGTGGTCTCGGTAGTCCCTCTCAAAGCGCTACTTCCCTATCCATGTCCATGTGTAGTTAAATCCACTTCCCAATCCACGCCATAATGTGGAATTAGAGCATGTTTAAAAGAATATACATTTGACTAGCAAAGAAAAATGCTCCGATGGAACAAAAAAGATGAATATACTTGGAATTGTGGATTATTAAGGATGTAAAAGGAGGGGACTAGGGAGAATCTATCTAAAAGTCGCAAAATCTGCTAAAAATCACACTTTCTCTAAGCAACGCAAAAAATCCGAAGTATATTCTGCGGCCTCTGAAAAGTGTCATTTTTAAATAATTTTCAAAATTTCAGATAATAAACGAAATCTATAATGTTTCCTTTTTTTAAAATTGCTGGCAAGTAGCAACACTGACTAGCTTCGTATCCGGATTGAAAGAAAACTAAGTGGTATTGTATTTAAAGTTGTTTTATTTTGCTATGAGCATTATAGCAAGCAAAGCAGAGGCCGATTGATTAGTGCACACAATCGTTACGGGCATGCTAGTGTACCTACAATTAGTCTGTTTCAAGTCAACTCACGCGTTTCCTACTGTTTTCAGCCAACAATTCTTGCAATTGTTTCGGATGCATCGATGTTTGCTATTTCATTCAATTGGCTTAGAAAGACTATCATTTCCCATAGCTGCTGCATAGCTAACGTGCTGCTTTTTCGATCAATTTTACGGTTAAATATTTATTCTAATGTGTTAACCGCAGAATATACTTCGATTTTTTGCGTTGCTTAGAGAAAGTGTGATTTTTAGCAGATTTTGCGACTTTAGGTAGATTCTCCCTAGTCCCCTCCTTTTACATCCTTAATAATCCACAATTCCAAGTATATTCATCTTTTTTGTTCCATCGGAGCATTTTTCTTTGCTAGTACCCTACTTTTAATTAGCATGATTTCAGTGCATCAGTCAGCAAACACATACAGTAACATACCACAATAATGACAGCAGTCCAAGAACGCGGAAAACATTATTCTTCTTAACATAAATTAATTGCCTCTAAATTTAAAAAATATTGTTTTAAGAAAAGAGACTCCCTAGATTTCATAACCGTCTACCTTTTTGAAATCAATCAGACTGCATAAATTCAAAACTGAGTTAGATATGCTCTTGATTGTCGGAAGTATAAAGTTTACTATTTTTTATTAGCTATAGTAAATATGTGTTACATTCTAAACAGTCCTGTAAGTTATAGAGGTCATTCCACATTTAAGTTAACTTGGAAACGACATATAACATATAACGTACCTACGGGACTTACTTAAGTACCTGGCTTCACTTAGCGCTGGTCAGGTTGCTAGGGCGAAACGCCGGACTCAACCACACGACCCTCAATAACTACGGTCTCAAACTCCTCGGACCTAAATTCGTCCGTACCTACGGAGCTGTTGACAGCTATGCCCTAAAAACCTAACGCAGTAGTAATTAAGTAGCCCGGAATTTTGCCCTAGGTCATTTGACGTATTTTGGACCAAAATAAGAATTAACGCAAAAAGCTTTGTTAACTTGTTTTCGCCAGAGAATAGCTATTGCAAAAAACTATTTCTTTACTGGTTCCTACTAGCAAAATGAACAATGAAAACAACAAAAAAGAGCTCTCCAACCAGCCAGTCATCTTACATAAAAATTATGAAATAATTTTTATGATTTTTAAATTGAAATTTGGGTGTTTGAATTTGCGACAAAGAAAATAATCAAAAGATAGTCACTTGGATTATTTAAGCCGAGTAATAAAATAAGGGCCGTCCACCAATTCCGAAGTAAACGCGATTGATCACTATGAAAAAGTATTGAAAAATAAGCTTGCTAAGCGAGGTTGTAAACCTAGAGAAACTTAAAATTCAAACCTACCATTAAATTATGAAGAGAATTGTAAAAAAGATTTTAAACTTTGAGAAAATTGAAAAGGTGGGATGTTAGTAAATTAAAAAACAAAGTTTTTCGGCAAAAATTCATGAACTTCACGCAAATATCAAGTGTAAGGAACACTAACGCTTAGATTTGGTAGTAAAATAAATTTGTAGTATCAACTACATATTAACAACAAATAAATAGTGCAAACTTTACACAACTACTAGGTGTAGAGAATACTAACAGTCAGATTCCTAATTCTGATTTTACGTAGAAAAAAAACTAGAATTTTACTTTATTTTTATCCTATTCGACCTCGCCCGACTTGTGAACAGAGAAAGTGGCGAACAAAAAATGTACAAACACGTATTTTCCACTGTCCACCACATTGTAAACTTTAAAAATCTGAACCTAACGCCCATTGAATGTAAATCAATTCGGTTCATGGCCAGTTTGTTGCCCTTTGATTGTAGTAGGTTTGTAAGTGCCAAACTTATGTTCCGCAAAATATTTGATATGATTTATCAATCAAAATACGAAAAAACCTGTTTTTTCGACCACTTTACACCTCAGATTTCGAACTTTACACTCCATAAACAACTCAATATTACGTTTTTTGAACGCGGCTTGCTTCGACGTGTAGCCATTAGAAGTTACTTTATTTCTATTTTATTTAATTAACCCCAACTTTTGTCAGTGAAATCTTGGAAAAAATCTGTTTTTTTACTTATCCACAAGAGTGTAAAGTTTAAAACCCTGGTACTAACTGCGTATTGATTGTAGAAAAGTTTGCTGGTAAGCACAAGATAGCCCTTGATCCGAGTACATTTCTGTCAGAAAAAAATTCCCTAAAACTCATAACCGGAGTTGTTGGCAGACATAAACATGTCGAAAACTCGGCCAAAATGTGTCTTTTCGCCCCCAGATTTTCGCACTCTTTACACTCCCATTCGACAACTGAGGCAAAATTCAAAACACATAAAAGTGTTATCTGCATAACCTAAATAGATATATGAGTCAAATGAAGTGCATGGTTTTGCCAAAAGAATTGAAAAAATGTAAAAAGTTCAGAAGATTCGAACCCATCATTCTTTGTTTAATACCGCATCCGAGAACGGAGTTGTCAACCACTGCGCCAACTCGACATATCAGCAGATTTCAGCTTGATTATCCTATTTTGAAAGATATTCATCATTTTACTGATGTTTAAGAATAGTGCATTTATGATGATAAAAATAATTATTTATCAAAGACGAGTCAAAAACCTCTGAAATACGAAAAATCTGATCAAAAATATACAATGCGGAGTTATCTATCGGCTTTAGAAAATGAGACGTATATATAATTCAAAGTTCACCTCTTCATACCACAACAAACACTGGCTGTAGAAAAGTTTTAAGCTAAGATTCGTTATTCTGACCTTACGAAAAACATTTTTAAAGAAATTCATTATAGCTGTAGGGGGGTGCACAGCACGTACGTGGGCAGCAAGAAAATTCTGGGGGGGGGGTGCAAGATTTTTTTGAAGGTCGAAAAATGACCTTCAAAAATGGTGGTATGGCGATAAAAACACCATTTTTCGACGTTTCTCATCAAGCACTATCCATTGGCATCAAAAAATTGCGAAAAACACGAATAAAAATTTCAAAAATTGAATTTTGGGGGGGGTATTTTGATTTCTGGGGGGGGGTATTTTGGTTTCTGGGGGTGCATACTTCCCAAACCCCACGCCCAGGTGTGGTGCACAGGTGTTGGGGGTACCCAAGTATATTATAGGTACGCGCTAACGCGCTACCTAAGATAAAAACAGAACGTACTTTTTGCGACATTCGTTTCGTTTTCGACACTGCATTTTGAACATCTGATCTTTCGACAAGTCATTACGATACAGGTCGTTTAGGGCTTTTAAGCAAAGGTCGACGATTGATTCTGATCCTGCGCACGTTGATTTCACGAGCTGCCGAAGCTCTGTATCCAAGATTTTCACATGTTTTTCTTTTGATGCCCTGTAGATCGTAAGGTCAGCTTTCAACTCTTAGAAACTTTTAGAAACCTTTGAATTTTCTAGGATCGTTAAATCAATATAATTTTGCTCAATAGCTTAAGTGTTTATGACCTAATTTTAGATAAGTCGGCAACGGTTTCCATAATTAAAAGACAAACGCGTGCCTTTCTTATCAAGGCTTAAAACTTGTAGAGATTGAGCTGTTTGACTTCAATCATGTTTTCAAGACGAAATGTATTTTTTAGATGTGATAACATAAATAATCAATAAATCGGTAAATCTTAATGAAAAAATTCTATCAAACACTGCACTGTTTAAAACTTGCTGACATCACTTAGCATCCAATGGGAAATCGGAGTTTTCTTTCTGCACGCATTTCTCGATATCGTCCTCAACATATTCTTGGGCTCTCTCCTTACAGCCCCAGTAATCTTTCACATATGAATGGCCAGTACCCTTTTCAATAGAATTTTCGGTGAAATTGCACTTTGCGCTAAAAATAGGTGCACTTAATACCATTTGAAACATTTTCTACGGAATTAATCATGTCATTTTCCAAAAAATAATAATGAAGTCATTTGAAATGATGCCATTTTTAATAATAATACTGATGTCATTTCAAAAAGTAATAATGTTAGTTTTCGGAAAGAATTTTTTTTACTAAAAAAGTGTTACTTTTTACTGAAATAATAATGTCATGTCAATAATAATGATAATGTCTTTTTTTCGAGTAATATCATTTTTGGATCTTTATCATCAAGTTCTAGAATCGAAAAAAACCAAAAAATCGAGAAATTTCCGAAGTTTCTGGAGACGTTTTGTTGAACTTAGTAGAGTCTTCTGGATTTGGCAGTCCTTCACGCTTATGCTTGAACACAATCCAATTTCCAATTAGTTGATTTTATTAAACGGTGACTAAAAGTTTTAAAAATGTTTCTGTACGATGTGTGCATTAGATATACAGACGAATAAGGGTGTCTGCAGATATGATGGTACATACTTGCTTGAGTAAAAAATCGAAAATAATAAATTGTAAAAATTCCAATTTTTTACAAGCATGCCATCTGCTTAAACAGAATTTTGCGTTAAAAAATATAAATCACACGATGTTTTGCGCGTCTTGCATTTTTCCTTCTCTTCTAGTGCTTCTACTTATTTAATTCATTCCCCAAAAACATGCATCAGATGCACATTAATAATCAATTAGTCTTTACACACAACTAACTTTTCGAAACATTTAAGAAATGAGGCTCTGGGATAAGCAAAGGATTTGTGCTTCGCAGGCATTCATAAATGGCGCTGAAACTGCATTTTTCGCCATTGATGTAAGTAATAGATGATAATAATAGAAGTGGAAAGAGGTAAATATTTCTGAACATCATATTTTCGAAATAATCAGTAAATAACAGCCAGTCGTATACTCAAATGGTTTTTAAATTTGAAGAAATTGCAGATCCTATTTAAATTGCGTTTATAAATTTCTAGCCATGCTATACTTAATGTATTTTGCATTTTAAAAAAGCTGAAAATCGGAAAAGATTTTCTGCTTTTCTTCATAGTTTTACGCTTCAGCTAGTTCATTCAAATGCATGACAAAATTTAGCACATTGCAGAATAAATTTGAATTTGATCAGTATTTATCGTCCGTAACTTAACTTTTGTCATTTTCGTGACTGACTGCATTACTCGTTGCATTTTATATTTCTTTTAATTTTCACATCATAACGAAGCAACGTCTGCATTCTTGGCTTTCAAGAATTATATTAGGCATAAACACAGTTGACAAAGATATAAAGATAGGGAAAGAAAACACCATTTTTGCCATTTTTCGTCGAGTTCCATCCATTAATTACACTTAACCCAAAAATTAATTAAATTTCAGTCCAAGACCCCACACCCGCCTCCAAGTCTCAGTGTTTTCGTCCAAAGATGTGTAGCATAGTCGATGAGAGGATCAACAGTAAAGAGGGTGATTTAGTGAGCTTGCTGAAGCAAAACAAGCTCAAAAATTAATATGAATGCTAAACGAAGCGTAGAAATCTATATTTTTTGTTAAAATTCAAATATTTTCGAAGAAAATGTACCATTTTCATTCATTTTTGACATATGTTTTGCTTGATTTATTCCAGAAAATTTTTCATTTCTGCATTTTGAGAGAAATTGGACCCTCCCAAACTCTCCAAGTACATGTCTGGTTCGTACAAACTTTATTAAACTTTTTAATGGCTAGAATAGGCTAACAATATTTCTAAACTTGATCAAATCGACACTGGGATCTCTTCTGAAATACTTCAGGGATTCCGACACTTTTTTGAATTTTTTCAATAATACCAAGCACACATGTCCAGCATAAAAATTTTTGGGGATCAAGCTCAAAAAAATCCTTAAAAAATGCCTTGTTGGGCTATAAAATGTGGGGTAAACGTCAAAAAATTGTTTTTTACGTTACAGACAATACTACTTTTTTCTAGAACATACAAACATGAAAAATCTTGAAAATTTTAAAATAAATTGAGTAGGTTGTACATCATATAATCCAAAAATGTGTATATGGCGCGAAGCGCCAAAAAATGAGACTATTGATAAAAAAATTTGCTTATAACGCTTGAATGGGTACTGTTTTACTATTTTTATCAGTAAAAATAAACAATTCTGGGGTTCGCAGCTACGCAATGGCAGCGCTAAAATTTTTGGGGTAATGATGGATCAAAATCTTTGAAAATACAATCAAAAATAGAATTATGGGGTCCACAGTAATTTGCGGGCTTTTTAAACTTATTTCCATCTCCCAAAACCCTCCTCACACCCATGCGTGGACGCAGCTATTTTGCTAGGTTTATAGTCATTCTGAGGGGTCAACTTACACCCAATTCCAAGAATGCGTTTGCTGCAGCCTTTTTTGAAGTTCACTGATACAGTCATGAATGATCATGCATCACAAAAAGATGTTATGTTTTTGAAATTAAGGAGCTGTAATTAAATCAAAAAATTAAAGTTCTCAATAAAATACTGCTGATTACGGTATTTCAAACTTGTTTGACATGCGAATTTTAAGCAATCTCTTACACCAAATAGTAAAAGATCAAGAAGTCATTCAAATCAGTAATAATTACGCGATATTAATTTCCTTAATGAATACTCATAAATCCTTCGTGATTTTGAATAATTTTATTCGCCGTCAAATACTGTTTCTAATTTGTGCTTATTTTGCACGATAATCAAAATTTTAATTCTGGAAAGTAAATAGTACGGAAGATCGTCTGAGATGTGGGTCATGCATGAAAATGTAGTCTGTCGGGAAAGCAGCCATCAGGCATAATTTGGGGTCCATAAAATCTGTACTGCAAAAAACGGCGAAAATTTAACCGAATCGACTTAAAACTGTCGATCAACAAAAATTTACTGCTCCTTTAAGCATTTTGACTAATTAAAGCTTTTCTAGCTCAAAATAATTTTTAATTTAAAAAAAATTTACTTTCCCTTCATTTCCTATAGTTATTTCACTTCGTCCGATCTTGCTTTGTATTTATGACCGCTAGAAGAGAAGAGGGTATTTTTGTTTCACATAACTCTAAACGACTGACCTGAATATGTTTCTATGCAATTTTAATGTCATAGTAGTATCGACTTAAAATGAAATATTGGACTCAAAATTTTATTAATTCGTGATTTCGCAGTAAGTGATGCCTTATGGAGTCGCTGCTTTTTCAGTCACAGGGCCCGTGGTTGATTCGGTTCCGCTTGCTTTTATGGCTTGACCAGCCAACACCAGAAATGCGCCATCAATTACAGGAGCTTTTGCAGTTTCAGTAGTTGGTCCAGTCTCTGTTTGGCCAACAGGAGTTGCCATTTCTTGTGCTGAGTTTTGTGCAACAGAAGTCGGGATTTTCTGTGGCAATCTGGCGCACGGATTGTATTCCTGGCAGTATGCAATAATCATATATTTTACGACTAATGCGAACCCGTAAGTTTTGTGTGCTGAGCTGGCGTTAATCTTATCAAGTAAGCATGATTTTAGGCTGTCTTCGATTCGTGAGCTATTTGACGTTAACGTGCTGTTGGCGCAGCTGCATTTTTTCTCATTTATTCGATCCAGCTGTTTTTGACATTCAGCCGGTAGTCTGAGGTAACAAATCAATATTGTCTTTAGAAATCGAAAATTTCTTTGCTCACACTCATAGGCGAGCGGCACCGAAGTTCTGGTGGCAAAATCTTTTCAAAGGTCAAAAAATAGCCTTAAAAATGGTCGTATGGTTAAAAACACAATTTTTAAATGTTTCTCACCAAGCACTATCCATTGGCATCAAAAAATTTCGAAAAAAACAAAAAAAAATCTCAAAAATTAATTCTGGGGGAGGGTTATTTTTATTTTGGTTTCTGGGGGTGCATACCCCCAACCACGCAGGCTCAGGTAGGCTCACACTATAGTGCCTTGACTGATTCCATGCAAGACACGATTTTTCCGGATAAGGGCTGCTAAGAATTGTAAATAATGCACAAGCTAATGTTACTCCAAAAGACCGGTATGATGATGATGTGTTATGACCGACAGTTATTCCCTAATTAGTTTGCTTTTTCGGTGAAGTGTAATTTTTCTTCATCATGTTCATATATTTTAAATTTTTTGCATGTATTTTACGCGATGTTAAAATAATATTTTAGCTTATTAGATTTTTTAGCAGCTGTTGTTTCTTATGCGATAGCTTAATACCGTTACTATATGTTTTCCAGAAAAATCTTAATAATTATATTTTATCTCGGACTGAAATTAATTCTAGGATCTCGCTGCAGTAATTAAAAATATGGCAGCTGAAATAACTAGTGCACGAGACACGTTTTTCTCCTTATACCTTTTAGAATATTAAGTTGATAATTTTAATTTTCAGGATCATTCGTTTTTTTCTGCGCTGTCTTACTGATTTCAGAATTTAAATTAATGTTGCAGAACGATGCTTTAAGCTCCGAAAATATTTAATTCAATTTATAGCCTTCGCTCAGCTCGATGCAATCATTATATTAATCTTAATTATATCACAAAAATGTCTTTAAGATACAGGAAATATGAAACAATAAAATGAATCTTGATATCAATATAATAAAGACATGGAAAATGGAAACAAATATTGTTTCCTATTTTAGACCAATAAATAACAAACTGAAGCTACGAAAAATCACACCGATTAAGTTCAGCTCTGGAAATGGCTTAAATATTTTACAAACACTACCTATTCCGGCATTCAATTCTTTTCGTACAAAGCTCATTGAGCTTATGTCGTGACTTTGCTTGAAGACGATTGAGCGACGTTATGCATCTCTTGACTTTGATTCGCGATTGTTTTTCCGGACAACTTAAATTAACGAGCTGATCAAGTTTTCGACCTCTTGCCATCCAAAATTCTTCTTTTGACTTCCTGCTTTTTCAAGAACTGACTATTCTCAAAATTTCAACAGAAAACAAATATGAAAGTTAGATATTACAAATTTTTTAAAACCGACGATACAGTAAACTCGAGCATAAAAGTGCAAAATCATTCATGTTCCGCACATAGAAGCACTCTTATCCGACATTTTTAAATTTTATTACGCCAGAGCATTTTGTTTACATCATTGTATAAGCCAACTATTGTCATACTGTAAATAGTTTTAGTGGATGAAAAAGCATGAAAAATGTCAAAAAGGATCAAAATCCAAACTGTACTTTATTGTAGCTATATATATGCATTTTAGCATTTGGTCAACAAATATGCAATCAGAAACTCTACCAAAAATATTAGTCTTTGAGAACTTTCAAAATGACCTAAATTATCTCATCTCATTATAGCATTAATAATGCGACATACCCAAAATCACAGTTTTGGAAGAAGTATACCTTTTGCAGAAGTAGCCTAGCTCCCTAACATTTCTTAGTTTTTAACAAGCAGTAACAGGTACACCTGGGCGTGGGCTTTTTTGGGGGAGGTTGCACCCCTCCCCCCGAGAAACCCAAATATCCTCCCAGAAACCGAAATACCCCACAAAATTCAATTTTTGAAAATTTTTCTTGTTTTTTCGCAATGTTTTGATGCCGTTGGATAGTGAGAAACGTTAAAAAATGGTTTTTTCACCATACTACAATTTTTAGGCCATTTTTTTACTTTTGAAAAATCTTGCACGCCCCAGAATTTCGGTGCTACCCACCTATGGAAACACGGTATGCTTCGGCATATAATGACTAAATATCTCTTATGACTTGTTCACATTGACTGAAATTAAATATTTTAGTGCAAAATTTTTGGAGTTTTTGGGCTTAAACCTTTTGTTTACACTTTCGTGTAAACCGAAATATGACTGTGGTATTAAAATTTTTAACACGCTTCGATAGAAAATTGGACGTTCTTCTGTTCCATAAAGAGTTTTTTTTTGGCATGTTTTACAATTTAAAGAAACAGCAAATAAAAAAGCGGCAACATGTGAAAATGTCGAAAAATGACAAAAATCAAAATTTTGGCTCACTGTAGCTTCTTGAATTTCGGTTTTATAGAAATAAATATCAAATTCGATCTCAGCGTAAATACTGTATCATATATATTATTCTGGTGCGATTAATTTTTTACTTGCTCATCACCCCTGCGGTGAAAGGTAAATGCTCTCAGAAATTCAGTCTAAATTGTGCTAGATACGAATTATACCCATTAACATACTTTTTTATCTCGTCTCGATATCTCCTTTGAACGGACTGACATTACTATAATGGATCTAGTAGGTTTAAGTGTCAGTAAACGGGCAGGCTTCTTAGAATAAGTTGGCAAGCAAAATTAGCATGGATCCTAAATTACGCCTCTTTTTGAATTATATCTGTTTCTAAATGTTTGATTCCCAGAACTTTTAACCAAGATTAATCTTTAAAACGGCTCTCAAAGTAGAAGTTAATTCAAGTTTTGAATTTTTATTGGAAATTTTGGCCTCGCCGAAACTTAATTTGTCGACGGGAGTAATAATGAAAAAGGAAATTTCATAAATAAGGAACAATTATTCAGTATTCATTTTTGACTTTTATTTCATTTCAATTCTCTGTCAGGTACAAGGTAATCTGACTGGAAAAACTTCTTGCATGTAATACAAAAATTTCTGCTTCTGATGCTATCGTATACTGTGTCAATATTTACTCATTCCTTTTGTTTTTATATTTTCTCTAATTTCTTTCAAAATTTTTATTTATTGATTCATTTTCGCACGAGGAAATTGAGTGTGTAATAACAAAGATTTTTTAGATATGTCCCGATGCTTAAGACAACTCTAATTCAGCACACTTTCCCTTCGACACTTATTTTACAAAATTTTATAGGGAAAACTTGACATTTCTATTCACTCTACGTCGGCAAAGGAAAACGTGGAGTATTCTTGCTGTAAGCATTTCTCTATATCGTCCCGGATGGATCTTGTGACATTATTCCTGCAGATGTTAGATTTCTCTTTGTTGATGTTTTTCTTTTCATCGTCCTGTCTTTCAGTAACATTACAGCTTGCACTATAAAAAACAAAAAAGTAGAGTAGGTACATTTCTGGCACAGATAAAATAAAACGCTCACTTTTCGAAGCATTTAAGGAATCTGGATTTGTGATTTATGTCCTGAAGAGAGCTTTGTATGCATTGGTGAAATGGGCTAAAGTCACAAATCTCACAGTACACATTCGCAATATTAAATATAATTAAGAAATATAAGCAGCGATACAAGTCAAAAAATAGGATATGCATTTTTTCAGAAAATACAGTCAGAATTTCAAAGCATAAAATCCACGAATATAGCGAAATGAATCTTAAAGATTTCAAAACGCCACCACGACGATAAATTTAAAAATGCAAACACATTTATCGCAACACTAGATTTTTAAAACGCAATTGAATCTGAATGGAAAGCTTATACATGTCAACTCGCTGGTTTTTCAATTTTTAACTTTTACTGCTCCAATAGAAGCGTTTTTCGCCATGGTTCAGTGCACATTATGAAGTTGAAATAAAATTTTCTCAAATACTTGGCATTTCCATTGTGTTGGGATTTTCACTTATCATAGATGCACATAGATCTTTGAGCGCAATCAAAATATCATAAAATTCTATAATATCGTAAGTCCTGCTCTAATAAGATTAAGGCAGAACGGGCCAGTTAATCTAATTTGTCTATTCCGAAGCATTCAGACGTACCATGCTTCAACATTACTCGATGAGCCAAAAGTGAATAAAAAAATAAGCATGCTCATTTTAGAGTATTCTTCATAATTAAATCATAACTTAGTAAACTATTGACTCGGTTACCTAATAATTTCAGGATAAAATTGTGGCAGTCGATGAAACGCTCTTTTTCAAGGATAGAATTTCAATGAATTTAACGTGTTTTATTTTTCCCGATGAGGAAAATCGGCGAAAATTGCAATTAAAATTCTATTCTCAGGATGAAAGTAGTCCCTGGATGCTGAAGAAGTCCCGAATCCCTTCACGCTCTTTTGTAACCTATTTTAAGTGCTTCATTGACTGATATAGTAAGAAGTCATCAATACGAGAAAGAAGCAAAAAGAAATAAACAAAAAGAAATAATGAGAAGAAAAAGAGAAAATAAGAAAAAAATAAAAATAAAATAAAATAAACAAATAAATAACCAGGCAAATATTGAAAAAAGAAGAAAGAAAGACAGATATAGAGGTGCGTGAATTATGCTATTAGTAAGAAAGAAACAAAAAGGACACGTAAAATAGCACAAGTGTACCTAAAAATAATTTTATTATGAAAAATTACTTGTCTTATGAGGCGCAAAAGTCAAAATGAAACAGAAAAAGTAGGCAGGATTATAAAACGAAAATTTACATTAAAAAGGTAAGGATAAAGACGAAAAAAACAAAAAGAAGAAGAAGAAAAAAAACTTAGAAGAGGAAAGAGAAGAAAAGAAAAAAAATCATACATGAAGTCATAGAAGTCTTTGGGCTAACAACTGGGCTGAGTTACCTCGTGTCTCCTAAAAAAATTGAACAAATTTTTTTCATCTTTTTTATCCGTAAGAGTAAATTTTTTTCGGTGCTACAATTAATTTTTGAACAACTCTCGCGTTGGAATAGAGTGTAGTTTTTCAAATTTGATTTGCTTTATTAATTTTTTCAAGAACTTTGCGTTCTGATGATTTTTTGTCCTGTGGTGTATAATCAAGCTAAGGTACTCTGGATCTCGTAAAGAAGTGGATTCATATATTTGTCTGTTTCATTCGTTTCTAAGACCTATTTTTGGAATACATCCGCTTCTTAATACAAGGCGACGAACTTGTAAGTAGAGTAATGAAATGCTTTGGAGTATGAAGAGTAAATTTTTTGTGTGCTATAATCAATTTATGAATGAAGTACAAATTTAAATAAAGGATATTTATTCAAAGTTTCCTTGATTTTTTTTTGATTTTTTTAAGATTGCTTTGTAATTGATTTTTCAACTTTAATTTCTCGGCAGCTTGAAATCTGATTTTTCAACTTTAATTAATTAAATTAGGAGGGAGCTGAATAAGAAAAATCGGCCAAACGGCGCCTAAAATTCAATTGATAGTTGGGGATGGTCTATCGAATGTTGGTGTTTCAGACCACCCTTATGCCCACGTGTGCTCATCTCCGTCTGATTCACTCACTGATGATTTTTTTTCTTTGAGTCGACAATCAGGCCTTGGCACTCTATATCTTCTAAAAAATTGGACTCCTTTATTCGTATGTTTCATTCGTTTATAAGACCCGTTTTTGCTATGTATTCTTTTTTTGCCATGGCAATCAAGTTCTAAGGAGAGTAATGAAATGCTCTGGAGCGTGAAGAGTAAATTTACTTTTTAAATAAAATTAAGCAGTGAAAAATGTTGAAAAAACTCTTTTACGTCTTAATAGCGATTTTTCCGATCTATTGTCGACTATTCGGTCCTTTAAACATTATATATCCGCTATAGCCTGTGAAATGGAAATATTCTACTTATTATAATTTAAAGCATCATGCTAGGATTTCCGTAGTTTAAATTATTCTGTAAATTTATCATTTTCCTGAAGTACTATGGCTTTTAAACTTATTTGTAAAAATTATCTTTATGCTATAACAAATCATGAGGACTTGAAGAATTCAACTTATAGAACATTGAGGACGCTCAGTCGATACGCCTTTTTTCCAATTGATCAAGAAAATCAGCGTTCAGAAAAATTCGAAGAATTAATATCAATATAGTACCTCCAGTCATTCAAATTTACCTAGACTAGTATGTATTGTATTTTTCAGGGCTTTTTCAAGATAACACACTCTATCTTTTTTACCCACGATATTCTCTAGAAAACGACGTTTCATGAAAGAAAAATTTTTGAGCTTCAATATATTTTGACGCCTTAAAAGAGGCTAAAAACTTAGAAAAACGATTGCACCCCTTTTGTCAATATTGTTAGTTTTTTTTGAGAAGCAAGTATTCCATCAGAATGAATTTTTTCTACGAGCCGAAGCGCGTTTAAGTATACATGTTTTAGAGACATTTTCTAAAAAAACTGACTACAAAATGATAACACCTTATTACGCGTAGGGTATCTTAAGTTGATTAAGTAGACTCTTTCAGAGAAACGTCCAAATCATTACCCTGCCATGATGTATCATACTGATACCATGAACGATCATATACTTGAAATTATGAATGTGAACAAATATAATGGAGAGTGGGTTCGATTTAGTGAAGGCGTCAAAAGGACTATAATCCCTTATAGTTTCATAAAGAAATACGGGCTGTTTTTTACAACAACTATTTTAAATAATCGTTCTTCTTGATCAGCTGGCAATATAAAAAATACTATATAAGCTAATGGCAGAATTGAGAGCTCAACTATTGCAAATACAGATTGCTTGATTAGCTTCTTGCTATAGCGGAAAGGCGAAAAAAATTCACATTTGGATTGCGCAGCGCCAGTGGTTCATATGTAAATGTCTTGCAAAATGTCCGACTATTATTAGAAATTTGGTTAATGCGAGGGATAAACGTATTTCGAAAGGTTGAGCCAATTACTTCGAGCTAAATATACCGGAAATACACAAAAAGAGACGTCAAAAGGCGATAAAATTTAACCGGATTTTTGCAACATTAACGCATAATATGAGGATTATATTGAAAATTGTCGCAAATTATGTGAAATTAATGACTCGAGCCAATGCACAATACGTACAAATATTACGTAATGAATGAGGCATTGTAGCAACTTGCGATTAAAAACTGGCTTTCAAGCTGTGGCACGTATATAATAGCCTCCAACGGAAATCTGCGACAAAGCTCAAATGGTCAAATTTACGGGAAAGGATGAAGATTGTAATAATTATCATAATATTAATCATTTTCGGCCATATGGAAATTAATTCGGTCCAAATATGCGATTTCATGCCGTTTTTCGATTGCATGCGGTCAACGCAACAAAATTATGGAAGAAATTCTTATAATGCATCGGTAAAAAATTGTCTGACGAGGTAAATTTTAGTCTTCTTTTTCTCATCGAAATTTGTCAATTGAATAGAGTAACAGGCAGATCATACACGCGTACAGCATAGAAATTCTGGAGGTCGGTCAAGATAAATTCTTATAAAAAGTTGGAAAAATGAAAAAGTCAGAATAAAAGAAAAAATGGCGCACATGTACTTTGCTTTCATTTAATCGAAAAGGAAGCAACATTAAGGTTAAGAGTGGCAAAAAATTATATATTATTCGCTGAAATTTTCTAAAATTGACTAAATTAGAGAGCTTTTATACTTTTTTAATGTTTATACCAATTTTTAATTTTATTCAGAAAAAACTCTCTTGCTGGGTCCTAAACCAGCTAAACTCTTTGGCCGGCCATGCCCGGGCGTCCAGGTGCCAAGGTATTGCACTATGGACCTGCGGACGTCTTTTTCTGTTTATTTTTTTCATTTATCCACTGCATGTAGTTGTGATGATGTGACAAGAAATTCAATTATCATCAAACATGCACAGCATCGAATTCGGGAGGGAGTTTAACCAAAAACTTTGCCTAGATTACCTGCTCTAGCTCAACAAAAGCTTTGATACCATAAATGGGCAGCGAGAAAATTCTGGAGGTCTGCGTACGCGAAATCACCAAAATGTTACGAAAAGTAGAAATATGGGAGTCTACAATAATTTGCGATGGAGGAAGGAGTTAAAGTGCTGGAGGTGTAAACCCTTCTCCCCACCCTCCTTCTCCCACCCCTCAGACAATGTGTTGCGGACATGAGTCAAAAAATCAGTTTCAGGCGTTTCTGACTATGCTTTCCTATTCTAGATGGTAAAAACTAAGAAACATAAAAAAATATCCAGAATTCGTAAAAAAAAGTGAACAAGATGAAGGCAAAAAAGTGATCAATAAGTGTACGGCTCGCATCGCCGAAGTTTGACCGTTTTGAGCAAGCAGATAGTTTAAAACGCTCAGAACAGCACATCAACGATTTTTTTCTTTTAAAAAGTAGCTAATTCTGAGAGGGAATTTTCTCCCAGGAGGCCAGTAAAATCTTCTAAGTCTATCTACGGTTAGCATTCTTGGGATTACGCTACAATAATTTGAATACTTATGGCAGTGCCGGGTGTCAAATTCCGTACGGGAACGAAATCAATGGTCCTGTTCCATCTGACTTGGAGCAGCAATGTACCATGGACGTTTTCAAAATGTTGGAGGACGACATATTGTCTTGCATCAATAAACCGTCAATCGATTCAATGCTATCAGAATTGTAAGACATGAGATAACTTATTTTTTGGGCGTGTACGAGTATCATTCTTTGCCATACTGCTCTACTTTCAAAACCGAAATTTCAAACGTTCGAGTAAACAAATTGAGATTTAGGATCGGTAGGCTTTATCTGATTTTTTTCACGACTACACCGTTCTAACATTCACATTGCTCTATCCTGCTTGAGATCGCTATGGATTTAGCTGTGAATGTTTAAAATATTAGGGACAAACCTGTGTTATCCAGAAATTCTGGGGTAAGCGACTGAATTTTGTTATTGCGCCTTTTTGAGGGGCTGTAAACGATTGCATTTTGTTCAAGGAAAAAATTTACTGCGCCTTCCAAATCTTTATTAGTTACGGAAAATGAAAACTTTTTTTCGCGGACGGGTAAATAAACGAACTATCCGTCAAAAACTTCAGAGTTTCTAGCCAAAAAGCGTACATTTTTAAGTTTTTTGAAAAACTTGAGATTTATCTGGTGTTGCCATAATTCGCTGGGTTCAGCAGCTATCCTAGAATCAAACCCCGAGCTCAAGTATGGTTATAGATTATTAATCAAGAATAAGTGAAGTTAAAAATGGAAATCACTTCTTACTTGTCGTCATTATAGTCCTTATTATAGTCCTAATTAGATACTCATTATACTTTACTTATTATTAGTCGAGTTGAGGAATTCTCTGGTTTTTAAATAAGTATATTTTGAAAATTATTTGAAATATCAACTTGTTTGATAAATTAAGCCACACGTCCCTTTTATACTCCTATTTTAACAAAATGAAACTTTTTAAATTTTAAATTTTTAAGCAGTAAAAAACTGTTATCATAGTTTTTCTTTTTTTCAAAATCTGATTTAAAATGAATGCTTATTGGAACGCAAGACGAATAATACGAGACATTGAAGATTTTTATGTACTTTTACCGCTTGTAATTATCACTTATACAATGCACCTGATCTACGAATTGTCAATCTTATGATTAAAAAGATATTTATGAAGCAGTTATATCTTAATAAATATAATAAACACTTTATTTAATTCAATTACTATATTAATTATAAGCATTATATTAAAATCAATTTGGCATAATAGATGCAGTTGTACGCCATCTTTTGCATCAGAAATTTTTGTTAAGTATTCCTAAGCAGAGATGAACATTATAACTGAAATAGCGAGTCAGCTAATATGAGAAGTCTTTAAAAAAAGAGCTTGAGTCTTGATTTGTCTTCGTTTTTTCGAACTCAATTCGCCTATTTTTACAGCAAAAAGTTTAGCTTTTGTCCCTCAGAGTCTCGAGGTAACATTGGCGTGAAGGATCTGAATAAGTATGGAATATTGTTGTGACCAGATTCAAAGGGTGTGGGTGGTTCAAATGTAAAATATTCCAGAAGCGTTTTTAAAATTCCATTATGTGGCTTTTTCAATTTTTTCTGAAGGTCTACTGGATTTTCAGGGATTTACTACTTCTCTCCCTCTCCCCGCCCATGCATGGTTTAGACCACCAAATCTAATAGACCCCTAAAAAAAAACCGATCGACATCCAGAATTAGATTTTTGCTGCTTTGCAAGGCGATGTCCCTTCGGGACATCAGGATTTAACTGCCGACCTCCTATAGTCCCAATTGCTTAACTACCCCTCAGTTTTTCGTGTCCTTTTCGACTTCATGCTCTTTTTTATAATTCCTTGCTCAATAGAACCGATTTGGCAAAAAGCGTTTTATTGCGCGAAAGCAGCACTAGTTCTGACTTCGACAATGCCGAAAAAATTGTCGATTTGGTATGTTTCGACATTGTATCAAGATCGAACGCCTTGCAGTGTTTGAAAAGGCGCCAAAGGCATTCCTTTGTCACGAGAAAGTCTGGGAACAGAGGCCGGAAATGGTTTTCTTCTTGCCAAAATATCCAGCTTTGTTTGAAAAGGCAACATTGTTTTTTTTCAGTTTAAATCACTAGTGGCAATTTTAACTTTAATTTTAGAAACAATATCAATTTTAATAACGGATCTAGTATACAATTTACCCGCCACCGTTTTTTAGCCGATTCAAAGAAGCTACAGTGACCAACACTGTAGATCACTATTTTTATTTATGCGAGTCAGAAGGCGTTTGATAATTTTTGTTAAAGTTTGGTCACTGTAGCTTATTTGAATCGGCTAAAAAACGGTGGCGGGTAAATTGTATACTAGATCCGCCATTTTTTGCGCCAAAAACAATAATTCAGGCACCAAAGCTATTCGTAGGAAACCTCTTCGGAAATATGTGGCCCAACCCGTAAATCCTACTAATGAATAAGATAGGGAGAAAGAAAGGACATTATAAGCATAAGTAACCACACCCGGAATTTTGAGAGAAACGGGAGAAATGGCGAACCCATGATAAGCATAGGTAACTACATCCGGAGCTTTGGAGAAACGGGAGAAACGGCGAAACTATGATAAGCATAGGTAACCACACCAGGAACTTAGGAGAAACGGCGAAACCATGATAAGCAGAGGTAACCACACCCGGAGCCTGGGAGAAACGGAAGAAACGGCGAAAACATAATAAGCATAGGTAACCACACCCGGAGAAACGTTTCTCTCGGGAGAAACGTTTCTCCCTCCGGGGAAAATTTTGATGGGAGAAACGTTTCTCCCACCGGGGGAAACACTAGTAGGATTTACGGGTTGGCCCAAATATGTCTGGTGCAAAAGGAATAATTTTGGCAGAACGATCAGTTATTTGACGAAAGTTTATTTGACTTCTGAAGGTTCGCGTGAAATCTAGCATACATTGCTCGAAACGCGCACGAATGAAGGAAAAAAGCTGTTGTTTTGGTCCTTTAGCGTTTTTGTGGTTCATTTCACACTTATTGGGCGTTTCGTACTGCCCTTGGATTTGTTAATAACTTTATGATTTATGTATAACCACTTTTTTCACACGACTTACAAAATGAATGAAAAACTTTATTACTTATGCATTAAAACTAATCTTGAAATGACACTTATTTTTGGTCAATTAAAGCATATTTGCAAGAACTTTGAGATTTTTACTCACTTATAACCCCAATTTTACCTATTTTTGAGCTAAAATCTTCCATTTTGGTTTTTCTACCCCACTCCTTGACGGGTATGTGTGGAACTGGCTCGCTAATAAAATTTCTGAATCGGCTATTGATTAAGCGTAGGAATACAAATGCTTAGCAGACGCGAAAAAAGTCCGCGGCTCGCGAAATATTCATTCAAATCAAACTAATTTAATTTAAAAAATAATATTTTCTTTATGCCACAAAAAGTTGCTACTAATTTAACTATTTGATTAGATTGAAGACGCCAAGATGTCGGCAAGAAATGAAGAATATTGTGCGAAAGGCTTGCAGGTGCGGAAAGTCACAGCTTACGAGTGGCGGCGCAAGCTTTTATGAAAAACAATTGAGGGATTGTGAATATAATTCTTTTACACCACAAGAGGAAATAATAGAAGAAGCTCATGCACGATTTAAACCAGATTATCACATTGAAGATCTGATTACACGATTATGCGATTTTAGTAAAAATCTATGTTAATATCTCAATCGTAAGGCTTGGGATGATTTTCGTATTTTTAGTTCAAAAATTATCATGCAGAAATTGATAAAAATAAAAATTAATCAAAAGCTGATAGAAATTTAAAATCAAATTAATGTTAACAAAAGAAGAGCAAATTCCAAAGGGTTTAATCGAAATAAAAATAAGAACGTCAGACTATCTGCGAGTCATTTTAAACATTTGACAACCAATGTCCATAGATCGTTTATTATGTTTGAGCAACACAAGTGTGATAAATTTTCCAAAATTTAAATTTTCACGAAAAAGTTAGAGTCAAATAAATGGAAAAAAATAAAATTAAGAAAATAATAGAATACTTGGCTGAATAATTAGAGTTTTACACATACTCGTAATGCTTAAAATCTAATGAATTTAGATGCCAAAAAAATTACGATTACATCCAAATTTAGGTGCTTTTAAGCATATTGAAATTATGCCTATATTTCAATAATTATAATGTAGACAAAAGGCTCGTAAGCAATCAAAAGCCCGATCATGCTATCCAAAAATTAAATAAATAGGATATATAGGATAAGTCTGATTTAGTCAGCAGGCTTATTGCACTTTGCTTTATCGTTTATACACTGAATATTATACGTTTTACTCATTTTTTATTTGCTTCTGACGATAGCATTCTTAATTGTTTTTGTTGAAATAAAAACTAGCATGATTTATCAAACTAATTATCAACTTTCAAATTCTAAGAACCGCGATGAAAATCGCAAAAAGAAAGATAGTTATGAAGTTTTCTCTCGAAAGATTGTCACATTCGGTGAACAATCATTTCTCATTTTTGTAAACTTTTAACCTTGAAATTTCTGAACTATGATTTCTAGGATAATCATTTGAAAACTAAAACGCTTTCTGTATGATTGCCTGAAATTGTCTTTAAACCGTAAATTAGGATTGCTATTGCACTATTTTGATGTTACGAGTATTTTCTCGAATGTTACAAATTGATTCCTGGGGTGTCAACTGTAATTTGATTCAACTTCTGGAGGTACAAACCCCCTTCCTCCCAACCTTTACCTTCCCCACTCCCATATGTACATACTACTATTAATATTTTTATTTGTACATTGTGTCCAAATGCAACAAATTAGAAGTACAGTCTACAATGTCTCAGGAGAGACTAATAAAATTGACCAGTAACTCTTAATCCTTGAGAATTTTTTTCAGTTTTTTTTAACTTTTCACGCCGATAGATTTAACATGAAACTTTGAAGAAAATTTTTTTAAATGACATCAATGATTTTGGTTTTTTGCCGACCTTTCCGTAACAGTGAGACTTACAGAATTATTGTTTTGATACACCTGGGTGTACATCGAACGTTTGTTACATAAGTCTAAAGATCTCGCTAAAATATGAAACAAAGAGGGGTACAGAATCAAAGTCTATAATTATTTTAAGTACACGCAGTCATCTGCAACAAGTGGCAATGCAATAATACATGCAATGGTGATGCAATAAAATCATTCAATACGAGGTGAACAAGTGAAAAAGCAGTGGACATCCATGCGAGTCCGTCTAATTCGAAAACAAAAATTATTCGAATCGACTAATGGAAATGGAAGATTATTTGGTAGGATTTCAAAAATGCGATAAAAAACTATTTTGAATAATTTTTAAATTGCGACTAACAAAAAAGTATTGGTGCCGAATTAAACCATGCGGTTAGTCTTCTAGGGGTCAGCTAGAGCGTTTTCAAAGTTAAATAAGCCCCAAAAATTGGAAAAATTGTAAAAACAAAATAAAACCGCCTAAATTAAGAGTTTTTGGCAGACATTAAGCACTGTAGCAATATAGTTGAGGCTTTTGTCTTTCTCTCCTTAATTTTGCCTTACTCTCAGAAATCTTCCTTTCTCCCTTTCCTCTTACTCGACGCCTGGTTTAATTCCAATTGAAGATTATGGACAAAATTATATTAAAAATTTCGTTCGAAGTACAAAGTGCTTTCCTTTGCTCTGCTTTCATTGAGCATTTAAAAAGAGGTTTCAATTAGTCCAATGATTCGTAAAAATTGATCGCACAACTAAAATAAGGATCTCTAGTGCCAAAACCATGACAGAAATTTATTGCTTTCGTCGTTCATCGCCTGCAACCTTTTCTCCTTGTCCCAAACTTCTCGTCCACGTTCTTCTCGTAGGTAAGATTGACCGACTTCTTGCTTCTGCTCTTGCTGGTTGGACCATTTTTCATAATTGAGGGCCCATACGGATCGTGCTCTGCGCGTACTATCGGTGGAATCCTTCTTGCAACAAGTCTCAAAAGATTCTCACATTATCGAACACATAAGAAACACTATTTAAATAAAAAGTAAGCAACACGAGATTATGTCAAAAACTTTTGACAAAAGATATGTAACGCAAGTATTGTCTATTTTGTACATCTTAAGACTCGCATATGCAAAATGGCTAAAAAACGGACCGCATGTCGGTCCTTACACCTTCTTTGAGGTAATGAAAAAAATTCTCAAGTGATAAAGAGTTACTGCTTAATTTTATTAGTCTCTGCTGAGACATTGTAGACTGTGCTTCTAATTTGTTGCATTTACCCACAATGTACAAAAAAATATTAACAGTGGTATACACATATGGGCGTGAGGAAGGTGGGGTTGGGGGAAGGGGGTTTTTACCCCCAGAAGTTGAACCTAAATCACTGTTGACACCCCAGAAATCTGTTTGTAACATTCGAGAAAATGCTCGTAACATCAAAATAGTGCAAAAGCGGTCCAAATTCACGATTCGAAGACAATTTCAGGCTATCATACAGAAAGCATTTAAGTTTTCAAATGATTAGTCCTTATTTAACTGTACTTGATTCTAACATTTTTTAAATTTGTCGTTCCGAAGTTCATTTCTAAGCTGTAGACCATTGATATAGAGTGGATCGCTAAACACTCAAAGTGCATTTGTCTTTTTTACTCTTGCCAGAATCGATTGGACTATTAATGCAATTAGAATTAAAAGCATTGTTTACTTATTTTCTCAAAAGATAGCTTATAGACCTATGTATGCTCTTCGATAGTCGATTGACCTTATCATTATTTTTTTTTGATCAAAAGCAATGAAAAATTTGCTCGTCTCAGTTCTGAGCGTTTTCTTTATCAAGGATTTCAATCCATTGAAATGAAGTGAAAAAACAAAGAAATAAAAAAATGAAATCAAGTAATCTCTTACTTAAACTTCTATTATTGATATCAGTGGTATTATCCTTGTTGCAATACTAGTTAGGGTAAATCAAATTAAGATATAGAAGCTATCTTCTATTAACTTACAGAGTATCCAAACAAAAATACAACGATAATAAAAACTTTGAATAGCATATTGTTTCCTTATTGCGTTGAATTTCGACACTTTAGCCGTCTACCGACTTAACCAAATCATGAACGAGTAATAAGAAGTTATTTATATTCTCATTTTTCGACAAAACTTTATTTAACGCGGGATAACTTCGTAATCACTTGATGCAAATCGGGTACACTTCAATGACTTTGTTAATGGGTCAATGATACATATGTTGTAACTATCAACCTAAATTTTTTGCTGAAAAATTGTTATCTCTATTATTTACAGTTGCCGTATTGTTTTAGTGTAAGCGCTATAAGAATAGATTAGAGAGTAAACATACAAAACATAAAAGTACAGTTTTATATAAGCAAAATCTTTTAAAATATGTACGAACAATTTTTTATAATTTAATTTCTACTTCTATAGAATTGATAATTCTTTCTTTAATTTCAAACTGCCTTATTAATGCAACTGATTTAGATAGACCGTTTAAAAGTAGTAACCGGAGATAATTCCGAAAGAAAGTTAGGGTCTGGAATATCCTTGAAGGAAATTATGGAGGAGGCCCGACCCTAAAAAAAGTTTAAATGTGCGTTTTTGGGGTCGAAAACACCGTTTTTCGACGTTTCAGACAATGCTCGTTGTTTCTAGAACATAAAAACATAAAACAATTTCGAAAATAAAATTTGAAAAAATCGAATGTCGTCAAAAATTGTGTATATGGCTCGTAACGCCGGAAATTTGAGACTTTTATGCCCGAATTGAGCTAAAACGATGTAAAAAAATTACACTTCCTACAGTATGTACGCAAGATTGTCAATGAGGGTAACATTCTAATCCCTTTCAAGAGCACATTTTTATAGTCTAGACTCCGAAAAAGCTAATCATAAAATTTTTGCGAAAAATGAAGTAATCAAGGCCTACTTTTTCGGATGACCAAAAATAGAAGGCAGCCATATTAGAAAAATCTGTAATTGCACACCTTTTCGCTTTTGATTTATTGAGGTTTAAGAATGTCTGAAAATTCTTTTAGTGAATAGCTATAATATTTTATGATCTTTCCAACGAGCAACCTTTTATTCCTCCTTCTTGTTTTCATAAGATTAAAAAAAGCTTCAAAAACCGTCATATTAGGCTTACAACAACGGGCTACCTGATTTGGGAGTATTGATATGTAAGATTAAATTTTATTGAGCTGTTTGGTACTAGAACAGATGTTTTTCTAAAAATTTTGGTCGAAACTCGCTTTTTTAGGAAAATTTGCATCAAATTACGCTTTAAAAAAGGATTTTTATATTTCTTCTAAAAACTCATGCGAATGGTGTTAACCCTGCCAAATTCCTTCTTCAAAACGCCAAAAACTCGGACAATAGTACTTCGTTAACTTGCCTTAAACATAAGTATAGTCTGTTTCATTTAACTTTGGGGTTTTCGAAAAAATTTAAATTGGCTACAAAAGTGTTTTAAAATAATACAATTAATCTGATATTCTACAGTATGTCGAGTCACTTACAGACTCATGCCAGTGTTAAGCCGCATTATTGCATCAAAAGTTTAAACCGCTTTTGTAGCCTAATTCTTGTGGAAAAATTTCAAAGAAAAGCGCAAAGTTAAATGAAACAGACTATAAGCGGACTGGCCAAGCTATTTAGACTTTTGCAGCCTTTTGTTTTTATGGCATACTTTTTTAATTGGTTTTAATAATGACAGTGTTAAGTTGGCTCAAACTCATTCATAAACATCAAGCCGGAATATTAGCACGTGATCAGTAACAAATTAGTAGGAAAAACTTTTTACATTAAATGTGTATGACATTACGATAAATAATTCTAAAACTATACCAGGCACAGTCAAACAAACGTTAGAAAATGCACATAAAGAAAAAGAAATGGTACACGTAAAGCTGCAAAATAGTTGATTGTCAAAAGCAAGCTATTTGTACGCACTTTTTCATGCTAAATTTTGGCATTTTAAATTTTAAAAAAACCATGGTCAGTAAACGTCGTGTTGCGGAAATAACCTAGTAACTTAGGTTGTTCCTGAACAAGCGAAAAACTTGAAGTATCAACGGACAGATTTTTGTTCAAGTTGATTGATCCTGCCAAAGTGTCTTGTATTTTTTTATTTTGCGGTCTGTGTGATACTTTGTAAATTTTATATTTTGTAACTTTAACCTTTTGCCAATAATTTAATTTTTTAGTAATAATCTTTGATTTTAAGGCACAGATTGAAGTGATAGTAATCTTAGCAACTACGTTGTTGCTAGCTTTTTGATTTCGGTGCCTGAAATTCTTTTATACGATCAATTTAAGTAAATTATAATTGCATTTATTATTTACTTTCGAATTCTGTGCATGCATTGAAAATTATTAAGAATTTAGAAAAAATCAAGGCCAGGAACAAATAAAAATCGAGTGATCTTTTGCTTTCAGTAATTTAGGCATGATATGCCTACGATGCCGTCAATTACACGTGGACGTGGGAGCAGAGGGAGGGGGTATCGAGGTATGTATCCCCCAGAAGGCCGAATACCCACCAGAAATCAAAATACATTTCCCTCGGAAATCAATTTCCAAATTTTTTTTGTTTTCGCAATTTTTGATTACTATGGATAGTGTTTGATGAGAAACGTTTAAAATGATGTTTTTCTGCCACACAACCATTTTTAAGACCAGTTTTTGATCTTTGAAAAATGTTGCACCACCCAGAATTTTGGAGCTGCCCATCTATGCTGTCAAGTAAACTGATGCCAAACACTGGGAATTCTCACGATTCTTAATGAAAGAATTAAATAAATGCATTAAAATTGGCGTGATTACACCCTAATCGTGCGGATCTCATAATATTTCATTCATTCCACAAACGCTTGAAAAACAATTATCATTGAGAAATTCCTAAAATTTATGGATTCACTAAAAGTGTTAAAGCTCGGACTCAAGCGTTTACAAAATCGCTAAAAATACGCTTTGGTCATCCTACGTTTGAGCAGGCGCCGGCAAAATAAATAATTGTTAGCGTAATTTTAGCTTGGACTTAATTAGGTCAGAAAATATTTTCACAGAAATAACTCAGTAGAAACCACATTTAGCTTTTTAAATTAAAATCCGTATTAGAAAATTTCAATCATGATTTATAAAGCGTTATGTAATTGCCTCGAATCAGCTGAAATATGAAAATAAGAAATAAAGGACAAAACAACGAAACAGTTTTATATACCTCAAACGACTTAAAAAATATTTCTCTGGTAGGAAACAAAATCTCTAACAGTTTCTTTATTATAAAAACACAACCTCAGATACCAGCCATTTTTGCATTCATTTATTGCTAGATTTCTTCCCATCAAATTATCGGTTTGGGGAATATTCGCCCCCGACATTTCGCCCCCGACTTTTCGCCCCGACATTTCGTCCCTAGGTACGTTTCGCCCCCGGAACTTTCGTCCCCAAACATTTCGCTTCTCGGATGTTTCGCCCCCAAACATTTCGCCCCTCGGATGTTTCGTCCCCCAAGTCAGCTGTACAGTAAACAGGAGTATGCATTATACAAGGACTGCGTCGAAATTCGGGAGGACACAATAGCCGCTTTTCTTTTTTTTTGTTTTCAATCTTTTTTGGAATAAACTGAAAAGAATTTTTATTATTTTCATTTTCAATCACGATAAGTTTTCAGTATTTTCGTTTTTCATTTTTAGATTTCTTTAAAGAATTTTTCAACCAAATTTAAACAATTTTTGAAACATATTTTAACCATATTGCTGCTTTATTTGTATTGCCAAATGTCAAGCCAAAATCTATGCGAATCTTTATCGAATAATTAAAAATTAGGTACTTGCGTGCCGACCGGGAGAAATTATAATTAGGTAGATAAAACATATGCTTTACGAAGGCCAAGCGAATTCCTGGGAATGTAATGGCAAATAAAAAAAATCAGGGCAAGCGAAATTGCAGAGGCAAGTTGATTGGTACAGTATAACGAGATATTTTATTGGGGGCGAAACATCCAAGGGGCGAAATGTTTGGGGGCGAAACATCCGAGGGGCGAAAAGTCTGGGGGCGAAACTTCCGGGGGCGAAACTTACCTGGGTGCGAAATGTCGGGAGCGAAATATCGGGGACGAAAAGTCGGGAGCGAAATGTCGGGGGCGAATCTTCCGGATGCCAAATTATCCATTCTTACATAATCATCCAATTCACCTCCAGCTCATTTTCACGTACAATGAAGATCGATTTCTGATTCGCAAGTCAAAAATTCCCAGAATTTTGTAATGAAATTGCAGCCTGACAATAGCTCAAATGAAAGAGCACACGTATTTCTACAATATACTCTTAAAAACGTGCAAATTTGGGTCCTCAAAGGTTTTTTCAGATATGAGCATGGAAACTAGCAAAATAATTGGGTTTTAAAAAGTGCAATCCAGAAAATATAAGTTTCGGTTATAGCAGTGTGTGGTTTTTTTCTGCCATCCCAAAAAACCTCTGATTTGAAGTGGAAATCTTCAATGGCTTCTGACTTTTTACAAATTTCTCTCAGTCTTTTGCGTGTAAATTGAGTCGTTTTCTATTTTATTATTACGAATGAAGTATCGTCTGAAAGCTCGTAGAATGCAAAGTCTAATATACACAAATTTATTATAATTTACGCATTTCATGCACAAGTATAAGTCAATGTACAATAATTTATACGTTTCAGAGTGAAATAACATGCCTTGATAGCGAAACACAATTTGATCATCGCTGCGCACAGTAAAATACAAACTAATCATCTAACAATTTTGAAAAAATAAATGCAATAGCAAGTCACTTTCGAAGTCACTTAATTGTACAAAACACAGCCGTATCCGGCATTCACCAGTTTTTGGTGATTCGACTTTCAAATAAAAATTGGCAAAAACTTTTGAAAAAAAACGGTCACGTGACTGCCGACCGTCGATGAATATCACATCCATGCTGTACCGCCCGACGATTCCGCGTCCGAAACGACAGGCAATTAAATCATAAGAACAATTAGCGCGGGTTGGCGCTAAATTCGCCGCTAAATTTGGGAAAAATACGTTAAGAGTCAACCTGGCAGTACGAGGAACTGCCGGACAGAACGAAACCTAAGACCGGTTTATCTTTTTTGGTTACGAGCCATTCGGACAACTCAACGAAGCTGATTCAATGGACGCCCGCGTCATTCGCCGATGCCTATAAATTCAAAGAATTTAGGCTGTGGAATCACATTCGCTCACCTTGCTTCTGTACAAGTTCAGCTGGTATTCTATCCTGAATTAAGAGACTAGCCTCCATCGAACAATTGGTCCTGATTTAAGCAAAACAAAACCATGCTACGATTCATTATTTTGATCAGCGTCGTTGTTTGCGGCGCCCTGGCCGAAACGTGCGATCTCGCGGCTTACCGCCAATGCTTAAGGGCCGGAAAGGACAAGAGCAACGAAGCGTCGGCATCACCAAGACCCAGACGACAGTGGTTCGAGAAACCGCAATTTAAATGCTTAAAAGAGTAAGCCAGGCGATTGAACGACTTAAATTTAAGAGGGGGTCTAGATGGGGCAAAAGTCCAAAGAAACATCGCAAAACATTTGTCAAAAATTTAGTTCTGGGGTCTGCGGGGATAGTTTAGAATTCGGGGTATTAATTCCTTCCCCCTCCCGGCTATTTGTTATAGGAAACTTTCAAAATAAATTTGAGCACAACTTTGAACATCTTGTTTTTTGCTCATAGGCAAGAGGTGAGATTAGAAATCTTAATTAAAACTGCGATTAACAGACCTTGTCGAACGAACACGTGCTCTACAATTTTACTTGCATTTTTCTGGTTAAAAACTTGTCCTATCTATTATGTACAAATACTAATTAAACGGGTTTTTGGATCAACAGAGGAAAATGTTAACTTTCCGGCCTGCCATTTTCTATGACGTAATTTTAATTTTTCTCATAATTTAAAAACTCCACGATTAAATGACTGCTTGCGTAAATAAAAGCTGGTCAATACGAAAAGATATTGACCAAGGAAAAAATCGATTTCTGAATATTCGAAAAACCTGTACGAAACAATATTAATCGCACTTATGGTTATAAAAGTAACAAAAAAGTTCGATTACAAGTTTTTTGATTGCTCCTTATATCATTCCTGAACTATTTCTTATTTTTGGTACATTAAAATTCTCATCGTTGCATGATGACGTAGGAAACGCAAGAAATTTTGGACTTTTGAACAATTTCCTCGCCACCCTTTTTCCTGAGAAACGAGATAAAGATACAGTATATATTACTTTGTATACGTTATTTTATATAATATATTATATTATTTTGCAGGTGAGAAGACAAGAAGTCATAAGCTAGTTGTATGTAAATTTTCTTACTGCAGCTATTATGGATCGGCTAAAAAACGGTGGCAGGAAATTGTTCGAAAGGTCCGAGATTTTTTACCACCTCGTCTTTAATTTTTTCAATCTGGTTCAAGTGAAAGGGAAATTGAAGAAGTGACTTACTTTTTGGACTAGAATTATTGGTTACATAGGTGCAGAAAAAAGCTCCCAATCCACATTTTTTTCCAATCGTCTGAATTGCCCTAGTTTTCTCAAGATAGACTGTTTTAGTAGAAATAAATGAATCACTTGATATTTAAGTGCCCAGTGCCAATTAACCACGCCGCGGCCGAAAGGAGAACTTAAGTCGAAAACCGCTGAATTTGAGCGATTTATGAAATGCATTGAAACGGCCCTCAATCCGGTCAAGAACGACATTCAGACCTGCGTTCAAAAGCAGTTTCCGTCCTTCAAATTTCCCGAGCAGGAGAAGTGAGATTAATTCTACTAATTTGGATATTTTCAGAAAAATTTAGCCAATTTCGCGTTATAAAAATCTATTATTGTAATTTATCAGCTCTCCAGAAAGTTTTGAATGCCAAAAGTGAATGAGTTAAGTCCTTTTTTAAAACAAAGGATACTAAAAAATATAGAGTAGATTATACAATGAATATAATGAATTGTGGTTAATTGGAATATTGATACCAATAAAATTATAATGAGGCAATCAGGTGAGAATCGTTGCAAAAATCCAAAAGAGATATGCATTCGTATCTACTATTCAGTCAAAAGAAACCACTATGACAACAAAGACTTTAAAATCAAAATCTAGGCTACTTTAGTCAGTTTACAGTATCGACTTCTTTATAGATTAGTAGGTGCTCTGAGATTTTTTTAGGTCATATTAACATTTATTCTTCCTGGGAAGGATTTTTATACTTTGTTTAGGTCGGATTAAATAATTGCTTACTCTACTGTTAATGTTGATGTATTTTCTGGCACAGCGATCAAGGCAAGCGTCATTTTCACAAGAGGCATCACAAAAACTTCTTCGATCATTTGGTGAATGAGACGTGCCCCACTGACGCTGCTAAAGCGAGTGCCCTTGCGTGCATCAAGGCTTTGCCGCACAAAGAGAACAACCGTACTTCGAAATTCTGTGCCAAGAAAGCTACTTGTAAAGCCAGGTATACGATTTTTCTGACAATGTTTGAAATTTTAAAAATCTGAGATTATTTGATTTTAAAAGAGTGTGGTTATGTATGACATGTAAATATGTATATACAAAGTATGAATTATGGAAGATTGACCACAAAATTTTTTTGCGGAAAATCTCTTCAATGCCTACGGGCTCAACTCTAAAACATTTTTTTAATGTTTCTCACCTGATCTTTTATTGCATAACCAGAAAGTTTTTTGGAAATATGATAAGATTACATATTGTATAAGCAAAGAATGGCTGATGCCCGAAGTTAATAACAATCGGATATACTTTGCCGACATTCTCAGAAAAACTGGGATACTTATAAATATGCTTACGTTCATGAGGTTAGACCACACCTGGGCGTGGGGGTTTGGGGGTATGCACCCCCCCCAGAAACCAAAATACCCCCCCCAGAAATCAAAATACCCCGCCCCCCAGAATTCAATTTTTGAAAATTTTTTTCGTTTTTTTCGCAATTTTTAGATGCCAATGGATAGTGCTTGATGAGAAACGTCGAAAAATAGTGTTTTTATCGCCATACCACCATTTTTAAGGCCAATTTTTGACCTTCAAAAAATCTCCCCCAGAATTTTCTTGCTGCCCACGTATGGGTTAGACCCATACAGGAGCAGCAGCTAAATCATGGGGTCTGGATGTGACAAAAGTCCGAAAAAAAGTAACAAAAAAGTATGCCAATAAATTAATTCTAGGGTCTAATAATTTTAGGATTATACCAGACTCTCGTGGGTTAACCCTCTGTTTACGCTCGCATATGATTAGACCAGCCGTCAAAATCTTCACACGTGTTATAAATCAAAAGACGTAAGGGAGGCACTTACGTATGTATGCAATTTTCCATAATTTTCATTGCAGCTTGTCCGCAGTGTGCGAGCAGCAGTTCGTGCAGATAAAGCAACAAATTTGCACTTGCGCCACTAGTGTGATCAATGCCCAGAAGAACCAAATCGATTCAGCACTTAAGTCCTGCACGCCTCCTTTTACTCCTAAGCCGGGAAAAGAACCGAAAGAAAATGTTGAGGAACGTCTGATCAAGCGTTTTTGCCCTAAGAAAGATCGTTGCCAAAAAACCAATTGATTGGACGATATAACGAATTTAACGAGGCTTCTAATAAAGTTTAACTTTTACATCTGTCGATCGAACTTGTTAAATATATTTTTTTTATTTTTCGATCATTTTTTGCTTTTTTATTCAATCTGGCTGTATGTTTGATTACAATTGCAATGAAATCCCCTCCGGTAATCAGTCAAATATGCAAAATATGTGGGTGCATTAAAAAAGTGCTAAAAAGAGTGCAAATTGAGTATTAGATAGATATACGGTACATATGCAGGTACGTAAACAGACGAATATGTACGCGAGAGGGATTTTAGGAGGGGTTTCGTACAATAAGGCGCGTCAAAAGCCGCGGAAATCGATGAAAATGAAAATTTTCCAGCAAATCTGTTCTAAAATAATTATTATTATGAATTGGGATAGTTTTTGTTTTAGCGCAGTTTTTAAAGGCCAGTTTAGCTCAATACCGAATACTGACTTACCCCCTCCTCCCAGACCGACCATTACGTGCACCAACGCATTCTCAATAAAGAACTTTTAAAATTAACTCACTTTTGTTGCTACTCATATTCCTCCGTTTACCGTGAATCAGGATTGTCCGTGCCCTCGGCAACCAAGACGCGCCGCAACGGGCTACCGTGTCAAAATTGTCAATTTTGAGCCATTATTCGCTTTTTGTGCAGTAGCCTAACGTAGAAAGGGAGTGAATGTAAATGGAAAATCTCGCTTTTTGAAAGCGCAACCAAGAAAGCGAGATCACTTGCAATATGCTCGCTTTTAAAGACGGTCGCGCGTCCCAAAAAGTGAGAATTTTTGCGCCCTGTGTCTAAATATAAAAAGTTATTTTTAGATGCACGAAAATCGCTTTTCTCCGACTGTTCCGATTCTGCGACTATTATACATATAAGCACTTGAAATTTCGTATGGGGGTTTACGGCCATTTTCCGGGCTGGGTGGGAGTGAATAAACTCAAATTTCGGCCAAAAACGGCCAAATTACACCTAAAAAAGGTCAAAAACAATTTTTTCCAGAAAAATTAGGGGGACTCGAAAATTTTTTGGCTTTGGGACGATTAACTTCAGAAGGGTGGTCTCCCATCTCCCTTGTTACATGTATACTGACCATTCCATTTCCGACTGTCTTTTGATTTTTTGTTGCATGTATATGTAATATTTTTTGATATTTTTTTTAAATATTTTTTACATTACATGTATACTTGTTACATGTATACCGACCATTTCCGACCGTCTCAGTTCTCCGTCAATCATGATTCTTCGACCGTTGACTGCTTTTGATACCTATCAATTAAATTCATTTATTACGTTATTCGTCCTATTCTCCTCCTAATCCGATTTAAATTATCTCCGTTCTTTATGCCGTAATGTTACGGTGTTTGATACTGATACTAAGAGGCTAAACATTTATAGATATGTATGCAAACATATAATATGTTATGTACATCATTAAATATATTTAGCTTCTTAGTATCCATATTGTACATCGTAACATTAAGGTTGTTTAAAAATCAAGATAAAATGAACCAGATTAGAGAAGAGTAAGCAGAAGAATGTAAAAAACAAATGAAAACGTTGGGTATCAAAAACAATTAACGTGGTCGAAAAGTCGGGACGGTCTGAGAATTGAGATGGACAGAGAAACGGGATTGTTGGATTTTTCGAAAAATTCATCTTGAGAAAATTCATCGTGGCTAATTCATCGTTTCATAATTCATCCTTAGGTAAAATTCATCGTGAGTAAATTCATCGTAAGCAACTTCATTGTGTGGACATATTAAGAAAGATGTGTAAAATTTCTTGTTGTAATGTTCAATTTGTTTTGTAAACAAATAAGAAAACCTAGATACTTTAAACATTGTCTCTTTATTCGAGTAGTTTTTGTAGATCCTGTTGTCCTGCCGCTCGAATATTTGCTCAGTGAGAAGGGAAAGCAAAAATTAGTTGAAGTTGGGCGATCTATTTATTGTTAATGTATAAACTTTACACTACAAACTTATTTTACTTCCAGAGCGTTACCCGTGATAGGATGGATTATCTTCGATGCTTAGTCCATAATTTCGACTTTTAGTCATGTTTACTCATCCATTTTTTGTTTCATTTTGACAATAAAATTTAGCAGTCTTATTCTCGTATTCTCTTTTGGCTATGTATTTTCCCATAATACAGTTTCGAGACGATGATTTTTACTTCACGACAAAGTCTGACGATGAATTATCCAACGATGAATTTGCCGGACACTGACTGTTAATGATCGCGAATCTTGTGTGTCAAAAAATGACTTCTTATAGCACCGGTCGAAAAATTAAGACAGTTGGAGAATTTGAATGGTCTCTTCACCGTACATGTAACGCGAGTATGGTGGATGTGGATCCCTATCCATTGTTGGGAGCCCCTACCCTTCCCAAAAGCCCAAAAGTTTTTCACCCCTCCACCCGTTTTTTTTTGTGGAAAATTGAATTTTCGGCCATTTTCAGGTGTTTTCTGACCGTTTTGGCCAAAAAATTGGACTTCAATTACCCTTCCACCCGCCCTGGAAAATGGTCGGAGACCCTCAAACCCAAAATTTCAAGCCGTTATATGTATAATGGTTGCAGAATTGGAACTGTGGGAGAAAAAGCGATCTTCGTGCGTCTAAAAATAACCTTTTATCATTAGACACAGAGCGTATAAATTCTTGCTTTTTGGGACGCGCGACCGTTTTTAAAAAGCGAGCAATTTCGCAAGTGATCTCGCTTTTTTGGTTGCGCTTCCAAAAAGCGAGTTTTTTGTATTACATTCACTCGCTTTTTACGTTGGGCTACTGCACAAAAAGCGGATAATGGCTCAAAATTGACAATTTTGACAAGATCGCGTCATAGTGAAACACTTTATTGGCATTTTTATGATCATCCTTATCCCTGTGTCTAGAATTGTCCAGCTTCATTTTTGCTAAAGTGTCTGTGCATGTTTAGCTCAACGAGAAGTTATAGATCAGTGAGAAGTAAGCATTTTTAAATTGCATACAAGTGGTGTCAGAAAAACTTAAAATGACAAAATAGGGTCCTAATGAAAAGTTTAGTAGTTTTTTCCAATTTAGCTTTTTAATGCATTCTCTGATTGTATGCAAGAGAAATCTGCTCTTTTTGTTTTTGCGTACATGTCCACAGGTGCCTATTATGCATTATGATAGTTATCCATTGTAACTCCTTCAAAAATAATTTTCAAGAAAATTAACATACATGAATAATGCAAACTAACTGATTTACAGAATTATTCACTTGCTTGTACATTATTCGAATTCTGTTCGAGCGAGGTTAATATTCCAGAGAATATCATGATAATGCATACGTGAAAATGAACGGAAATTTATGAATGAGAATTTTAAGATAATGTAAACTCAGGAATTTAAAAAACCTTTGACTAACTTATTGTCAAAGACTCATCGATTGACTGAACAAAGCAAAAATGAAACGGAAGTTCCATTTTAATAATTTTTTATTGTTTAGATTTGATGCGCAATCCTTGTATCGTTCTAGAAAAGCAAAATGTAATATTTGGAATAAAAAAATAGAATGCACAAGAAGGTAGAAAGTCACTGTTATAGGTGGTAGCACCGAAATTCTCGAGGGGAGGTGCAAGATTTTTTATAGGTAAAAACATAGTCATTAAAATAATGGTTAGGCGAAAAACGCAATTTTTCAAGGTTTCTAAGCGATCCATTATCATCAAAAAAATTGTGAAAAGCCAAAAAATTTCAAAAAATTGAATTCTTGGTGTGGGGGTATTTCGTTTCAGGGGATATCTTCGGCCTTCTAAGGGAAGTTCATATCCTCTTAACTCCACCTCTTACGACCACGTGTGGTCATTGCCCTCAAAAAAAGAACCGAATTCGACCGCAAGTACTTAAATTACTGTAAATAATATAAGTTAATTTAATTTACTGGAGATTATACATTGCAATTAATTAGCCTGAGTTGCAGTCAGCAGGAAAATCTCTTCCAAGTAAAACAAATGTTAGGGAAAATTTGCTGTCGCCATTAAGAAGCATAATTTCCTTCAATTGATAAAAAAATTGAGAATCTGATAAAGCACTTTGATGATAACAACATTGTTGAAATGTCACAGCATGGCCGATGAATCCGATCTCGGTCGGGGACAACTACTGAGCTTTTAGCTGATATGGTCCTAAAATTGGGCTTAACGAGTAAACTAGATTAGAAAACCGTGAATTTTTTAAGATTTTAAGATTTTTACAGCAAAAATAAATTTCAAAATTAAAATTAAATCCTAAAATTTATTTTAAATTTATTTTTCCAGTTTTTAAATTTATTAATTTGTATTCTTTAGATTTGCTTTTCATTTAAAATTTATCCTCAAAACTTGTCTTTAGTGCTCAATTGATACCTGCCGCACCGCGTCGGTTGCTGCACTTTTATTGACAAGATAATTAACCACAAAGAAAACCCGTATTTCCTGCATAGATTTAAGCATCGTATGCTTCAATAAGCTCGAACTTTCAAAGAGCATAACACTATTTCAAATTGCGCGTACAGAAATCCTGAATAAATTTTGAGATTTTCTTCTAATTTTTTAAATTTTTGCGGCCAGTTAATTTATATTCTTTGGACAATTATATTTTTGAATATTCAGCAGCCGCACTATATGCTCGAAGACTCCTCAGAACCCAAAAGGACGCCTAAATTTATATTCTAAGATACTAAAGACCCCCCAGAATGCAAAACACCCCTGAAATCATATTTTTAAATTTGATTTCAAACTGATTCGCAGTATTATAAAGATGCACAGATGGCTGTAAATAGAATCAAAAGACTCCCCAGAATCCGAAAAGCCCTTAATGTTATAATTCCAAAGTTTCTGAATCTCCACTAGAATTCAAATGACCCTCAGAATGCGGTAGACGCACAGGATTATATTTTTAAAGCTTCTAACCCCAAACGGTATGTAAAAGACCCTTCAGAATCTCGAAATTCCGTAAAACAACGTAAAAAAACTAATTAACAGTCACATCATTTTCTACTTCACACTACAATTTGTCATTTTGTAATCACGAAAACTACCATATTTGACTAAAACTCTCTCTCTTCTCAACGCGGAAGAGCTCTTGCAATTTAAAATAAAAACTTTTAAATTCGCTATTCGCAGGTAGATAATACAATTTTAATAAAAAAATTTTGAGAAATTTCCGCTTATGATCAGTGCACAGAAAATCGAAAATATAATTTTAGGGCCTTATGGAAAGTGATTGGTCTGACTCCTCTTTTTAGAGACTTCTTAATTTTTCTCGCTTGAGATTTCTACAAAATTGTGAATTATGCACTAAAACTTTTATTTTCTGGAGATTGTTACACAGTTTTGGCAGTTTACGTCTCTTTTGCACCTAATGCGACTCTGGAAACTGATAAGCTTTGTACAAAATCGATTGTTTTGCCCCTAATCGGCTAATGCTTGCATCTATTTGACGTAATTTTAATCCGATCTCTAATTATGCATTTATATTAGTGAAATCAAAAGTTTTTTTATGTCAACTGATTAATTTGGAACAGTGTGAGTTCAATTTTAATTGTATCGTAAGCACGTAAGCATGGCCCAGATAAAAACTGTGAAAGCCCGATTAAAAATTAAGATTTATAAAATAAATTCACTTCCACGACAAAAAAATTGATTATAAATAAAAAAATTACAAGCAAAAAATGACCCACTAAAGTATCAATTGGCCCAATCACTTATCTACGTGTTCGGCACTTAATGGGACAATAACGTTCTATCGAGTGTTGCACAGAGCGGTTAAATTGTGTAATTTCGGTGTCGAATCTAGTTTTCTGCAGGCTTTTAGCGCCACATCGAGTTTGTCTTTTGCGCATTGATTAATCTAATGGCGCAAAGGCATTTTTTCGCCTTTCTCTGCATCAGCCCCAGCTGGCAGGATGCAATTAGGCTAAGACGATTTATTCAGCACAAATTTATTTATAAAATATTCACTGTCTAGTCTGCCCGAAAAGTAGTTTCAAACTTTTTTATCGGAGTTTTTAACTTATGTTTTTCTTAATTTTGACTTCTTTTCAATTTTTATATATATTTATTTTTTATTTTTTATTTCTTTCTATCTTTTAAAAGAAATTTGTGACATTTTTACCTAAAAGAATTCAGATTTGGAAAATAGAAAAATTAGGATAAGGATTCAAGAAATCCGCAAGAATTATTTTCTTAAGGATTTTCCGTTTTGTCACAAATTATGAATTCTAATGGATATAATTGGACGAGAAACATAAAAAACGGTATTTTTGTGCTTCTTTATATTTTTTGGCACTTTCTCTACCGCTGAAAATTTTGGACTCCGGACCCCGAAATAAGTCAATGTCTGTTTGCGATTGTAACCATCACAGTCATAACCAATCTAATTAAGCGGCAGCCCAATTAAGAAAATCTAGAATGTTTATTTGATTACTTTTGAAGTAATTTTAGCCGAAATATTGCTTAAAATATATAGGGCGCGGGATAATAAGATTACGGGATGAAGATCACACAAGCGCGCGGGGACTAACGGGACTTGCTTAATCCTCTTCTTGAGGCCTTTATTTGTCGTCAACTTTTTATTTTTTACTGAAAATTTCTCAGTTTTTTATTCATGGTTCTAGACCCACTTTACCGCGCGCATTTATCATTCTTTTGATAATACATGATTTAATTAATTAAACTAAATATTATATGCTCAACATATCATTCTACAAAAGGTCAGAAATGTAAACTTAAAATACGGATTTGCACTAAAAAGAAAAGTCAGAAACGTAACATTTAACTACGGGTTTGAGCAGAAATAATTTTTTTGTTTGCAGAAGGCTGCAATCGTGCTTAGAAGATTATTTAATTATAGGCTACTGACATTGAGACGCAAAACGCGGTAAAGAACCGAGTTAAGCGCTGCAATGGGAACAATAATTATCGATACCGTTACAGGCTGCAAACTGAGTGTAATAAATTTCGTCGACAAAAATTGCGGAAACGAAATCGCAACGTCTTCCATAAACTTCTTGGCCTCGGACTGGTCGGCGGATTATTCGATCTTATCAGAATTTTTTGATGTGCGTATATATAGGCTTTTTATTACAAAAAAAGTTTTTCATAAATAAGATTTAGAGTGTCTTACACGAATTCTAAGCTTAATTGTGCAAGATTAGGAACGATTTAGTTCAAGATTTTTTCTATGAAACTTAAGAAGTCAGCATAAAATTGAACGCGAATTTCTCTGACCTTCAAAATTAACGTTAACTCCATTTCCCCCTTGCTCTTGCATTCGCATTCATTTTTTAAATTTCTTTAAAACGAAACTTTGTTTAATACTCCTTGAGGGCCCTTCAGACCGGCGAATAGCTCTGGATTCGGAAGGTTGAAAAAAATATTTTTGAACAATAAATTAAAAAAAAATTTTTTTTGAACAATAAATTGAAAAAGTAAAAATTAGGACAGAAATGAGAAGAAGGAAACTTGAACAATGACAAAACGAATTTTTGAAACATTAAAAATTATGACCAAATTTAGGCAACAAATTCTTTGCGCAGGAGCAAGTTAATGCATTTTAAAACATTTGAAAAAGATTATTAAAAGATTAATAACTGGTTTAAATTTCTCAATTTTTGTAGTTTTTTTGCAAAAAAATCAGTTCTAACTGCATGTAAAAGCTTTGAATATCATGGTATTTCATAAATTCACGTAGCTACTGGCTTGCACCATTTGCTCGGCACTTTTCATCAAAATATCACGGATTATTTATTGGAATTCAATTCCAGCGGTTTAATTTTACTGGTCTTATTTTTTGGAATTTGTATGTTTATGTAGGATGTGTTTTTGCACCCTTTTACCATAGAATTGTTCGACCGATACATCATGTTAAAATAAAACAACTTTGTTTAGGCAAATCTGTAAAAAAACATTTTTTACCAAATAAGATTTTAAATATCGAAATTTGCCGAAATTCAAATACACAAGTTTTAAAAAATAAAATTCGATTTCGATCGATTTATTTTTGATGAAGATTTGAAAAAAAGAATTTTTTCAAAATTTTATAATTTCTTTTACTTTCAGAGGACCATTTGAAACAGTTTTTTTGGCGTTTACGGGATGCTATAACATTTTTCCAAAGTTAAATGTTGTTTAACTTTTTTTCTTTGCCATGCATTCAAAACAAATTTTTGCTCCTCTACTCCGATTAAGGCAATTACGCATAAAAGTGAATCATAGTAAGTGCCGACCTCTTTTCTGAATAATGTAATGTCTGTTCAAAAATTAAAGTAACGGTCAAAACATTGAACAACAGCGTTTGTATTCTTTTATTTGCCTAAACGGATTATGATTTTTTGTATAAACAATCATTCCGCCTTGTTGCTGACGCTTATTCGGGTCCATGAAGTCCAACCGGTTTGTGCATTTATTTTCTTATCTTATTTTTACCGTACCTTACGTAGTTAAAACACAATGCCAAAACAAAAATCCAGAATTATTGTATGCCATGCCCTACTAGGAATTAGCTGATCAATCAGATATAATGTTTGATTTTCAATTTAGCAAAACTAGAAAAATTTGCAATATCTTTTTACAAAGTCCTCTGCAAGGGACCTACATATTTCAAATCAAACAAATTATCTTTTTAAAGTTTCAGGATAAAATGATAAAATCAGCTTTATTGCAACATACTTGAGTGCACAAACATCGTGACTTTTCTATTTGTTTAAGCCGCTGCTTTTAGCACAAGCATGATGACTTTTTCATAAAAATACTGATAAGCTGGTTTATAAAATGGAGCCACGGAGCTAATTGGAGTCATCTTCGAACGAAATAAGAAATAAACTTATTGTAATTATGATTCACTGGGTATTATTAATTATTTCGTTTTTCTTTTATCATCAAGTGGATCCTCATAAAGCTGTGAGACTACATGAATGCGCTAATGTTCTTGGAAAGGTGACATGCCCGGGCAAAAACGTGAACATTAATATGAAATTGATTGACGAAGATGGTAAATTTTGCTTAGAATAATTTTTGGTTCCATAAAGCATTTCGTTCCAAATTGCTTTTTTTGTACTCGAGCCTTTGTACCAGTTGCGCAAAAGAGGGTCCGAAGATTTCGGTCCGAAGAAAATTTTTTTTTTTTTGATTTTCGATCCGAAGAAAATTTTTCCAAAAAAATATAGATTTCCGTCTGAAGAAAATTTTTGTTTACTCCACCTTCCAGATCCGGAAATTTTGGAAAGCAACCTACCCCTCAGATTTTAGAAAAAAATTTTGCATGCACCGCGACAAAGCCATCTTTACGACCTAAGTCGACAATGACATAATTTTTTGCCCCTTTTTTGTGCATAGGCCTGACAAATTAAAATAAAATAGACCAACAGGACTATTCAATGAATTAGTTGGATGCGATTTGTTAAAAAAGTCCTAAATTTTAACATTTTTTGATAAAATTATTAAATGATGTTATTTTTAATCTAAAAATACATAAAACCATCAAATGTATCCTTAGGCGCAGCAAATTTTCGCGTACCTTGTTGCTTTATTCGTAATAAAATGATCAACTTTTGGTAAAATTTATTATTTTAATGCAAGGCAATGAACACAAATATTTTGCAACGCGAAGCTCCGCGAATTTTCAATGATTTTGTTTTATTTTGAGCTAAATTTGCACTTTATTTTGATAGTACATTTGATTATAAATTATCCAATAAAAACTTGTTGGTCAACAAATCTTTTCTCGTTTCAAAATTTTTCAAAAACACAAATTTTCAACGATTCTCATAAAAGCACTATTTATTAGCATAAAAAATTGCGAAAAAGACGAAAAAATTTCAAGAAATTGAATTTCGTGGGGGGGGGGGTATTTTGGTTTCTGCCTGCTGGAAGGGGCTATTTTGGGTTCTCGGGGATGCAGACCCCAAAACACTCTCCCCCTCGCCCAGGTGTGATCGTGATTCGAGACTGAAGCAAAATAATTAAAAAGTTAAAATTGAGTAATTTTGCTTGCTTAAATTGAATAAAGCATCAATGTAATATTTACAGTTCGAGCTAAGCGCGGAAACATTTTTTAATCTGAACTTTTTCCGGGCTAAATTAGAATAATATAAAGAACATTTTAGCGCCAAAATTTTTCCTTTTTCGCAAAGCCGTCGACTTTTTTTGTCTAATATTCCTAAAAAATATCCAACAAAAATGGAAACTACCCAAAAAATGTTCCACGATCCAAAATTTTTTTCCACCAAATGTACAAAAACCTTATCTCCGGTTTCCGAATGAAACTTAACGCCAGGGTTAACTAACCCTCAGGGGTGTGACTTAACCCTCAGGGATTAAGTACTTACGCAGTCATTGTATACAAATTAGTGCAGCTATGCATTGCATTTGTAGTTAGGGCATAGCTGATTGATAGTTTGCATTGTACACAACTGATTGATATTTCAAAAAATCTGAATAAATCCGAGCATGAACAAGCACCCTTCGAATCTATCTATCACTATTGGAATGTACTAGTACTTGCGATTATTGACAACACCGGTTGTCAAATGTGACCTAATATAAGGAGTTTAACATACTTTTGTACTATATAATATTCAGTCAGTCGCAGATCTAAGATTTTTGTAAGGAGGAGGTAGGGGGCGGTCGGTACCCCAACTTCTTCCAAAACAGTAAAAAAAAACCAGCTACTTACTCGTGGGTGCAGAATAACGTTTTTTGCCGTCTTATGTTGCGTATTTTTGGTCAAAATAATTTCTGGTCTAGAATTTTTTCAAAAAATTTCACGATTTTTAACAATTTTGGAATAAAATGCTTAAATCTCTTCAATTTTAGCTAAAACTCGGCGCGATGACAGGGAAAATTTGTGGAATTTCGACAGAAAGACGCTTAGAGACTTGGATAAATCGTCATTTCTTGTTCTCAAATTTTTTTAGAATTTATCCTAAAAAATGTAAGAAAATCACAAAAATATAGCCTTCTGACTATGAATGTGGATGAATGTCATATATAGGTAATAAATTTGAGAAATTACGCTGCTCGATGGCCAAAAAATGTTGCAAAGTACATATCCATTCTTTATCTCGCCAACTATTCTAAGCGACAGGGGAAGGCGGCCGCCCCTCGCTCCCCCAATAAATACAACCCTGCATATATTAAAATTAAATCATCAAACTCGGATAGAACATATATGCTAAACCGCTAGATAGTCAGACTCAGAACTCCGATAATAAAAAAATTTGGGACTGGAAAATCGAAGAATTCATGATATTGGCAGAGTGAAACATCAAAAATTCTGGAATCTGCATTGAATATATAACTTTGAGGATCTTGAAAAAAATTTAAAATGAGAAGAAGTGTTGTAAACTGACACCATAGTTTCGATGTTCTACAGTATACCGAGTTATGGGGAGATGTTTGCTATTTTTAAAGCGCATTCTTAAATTAAAATTTAAATCCACTTTTGTATATTTTTAATTCAAGTTTCTCACAGTAGCACAAAAGTTAAAGCTATTCAGAATTCTAAAACACACTAAACCGCGAGCGACCAATACAGTTTGCAAAAATAAATCCTGATCGGCATCAGGGTTAATTTTTATAGAACAAAACAAGGAAAGGTAATCCTTGACAATTTAACCCTTTCATTCAGAAACCGGGGATAAATTAATCCTGGGGTTAAGTTAACCCCAAAGGGTTAGAATTAACCCTTGAAAGTTAGTTAACCCTTTCATTTGAAACTGGGGATAAATTATTTAAACCCCAATCTCGACAAAATTTATCGAATTTAACCTCGGGGTTAGCCTAACTCCTTCATTCGGAGACCTGTAGGTATAAGATCTGTGATGTTACTGCTAGAAGCAACAACGCTTAATTTTAATCATTCTAGCCAAGCGTTTTCCTGTGTCAAAAGATTCTTAAAAAAACCGTCCATAAGTTGTTTGCTTGCTTTTGCATCATTTTGATTTGAAACATTAAATTGGCGGCTCCAGTGATAAAATTGCACTATATTCAGAGTCAGACATTTTCTAAGGGACGAAGGGGACCCTCTACTACCCCACCACAATTTCTGGTATTGCAAAGCATGCACGCATTCAAATGTAAGAAGTGGCCTCTGGAAACATGATATTTGAGGCGGCATTGTTCAGGGATAGAGTTCACTTTTTTGAATAATGTTTTTTTCTATTTTTTAAGGGTGGCCCGATTACCAGGTTATGGATGAAAAAGATTTCAATATGAAGACGAATGACTTTAATTTGAAAGGTTGTTCAAAAGATGAAAATTCAGAAATCGACGTGGAATTGCTAATCACCCATGAATGCAAAGGTCAAACGAAAAGAATCAGGATTCCAATATCTAATAGCGCAATCACAAGAGGCTCACCAAGCAAGCAGTACCGTGTCCCAAATACAATTGATTTGAGCCAACGGTTTGAGAAGGAATTCAATGTTTAAAATTAAAACGATTCTTTTTAAACGGCTATCAGTGATTAATTTTCAACACGCTATTTATATCTTTTATTACAATTGCTTTTTAGAGTTTAGGATTTGCCTGTAAGCATTGTTGTACGCGTGCTTTTTGCATAACCAGGAGAAAATTTTGAATTTGCAATTTGTAATAAAAATTTTCTTGAATTCATTTATTCGTGGGGTAAGAAAGGAGACACTTTATTACGAATAGAAATTTCTCAAAGTGCTAGCGATGCAAGGCTATCGTTTTCCCTACAATTCGATATCACTATTATTGTTTCATGCAGTCTCAACTAACCTCCCGAATTGTTGCTTTACTATCTTATGTTTTAAGGTGTTATGAGAGAGTTTTTCATGTAGCAACAGGATACTGCCTCGCTGCTCGAAATCGGTGAAATGCATGATAAAAATTGTCTGCAGTTGGATAATTGTGCTCAAATTAGGCGCATGGGAATAATGTAACATTTAAATTTCGTTGAATACCACTGTCACATAAAATTTTTCTACTGTAATTTTAATTTAAACGTTAAACGACTCTGCTTAATAATAATAATAATGAAGAGCAACAGGATAGAGAGGATGTCTCTCGAAAAATAAAGATAACGTGGAAAGCACTGTAATAATCATTTCTACTTTTTGTGGCACTTAAACTGTGACCATAGTAAAATCGGTATTTTTTTCTTTTTTGGTAAAAATACGGGCCTATTACTAACAAAGCTCGAACTTTTAAAACACAATTTCTGATAGAATCGACCGTACTTTGTAGTTTAAGGGTGATAAATTAAAAATTAATTGACTAAACAAAACATATTTAGCGCATATTTTATGATGAATGAAATGTCAGCTTTGGTTTGATCTAAAACTCAAAATTTGTATCACTACAGTAATACAAAGTTTGAAATTCTGCATCTTCTGGAATTCAGACTACTTTCATTTATATCCTGTACACAGTTTTTTACTCGAGCCACTAGCACAAAAAGTATCTGAAAAGTATTTGTATTTTCGGAAAAATTGTTGTACCACATTTATTATTATATATGCTTTGATCCTGAGAAAAATCGATATTTTACTCGTACTATTTTTTTTATGGACCATATTACCAGCTGACTTTTGGAAATGAATTTTTCAATCACATTTAGCGGCAATAATTTTTTTAGAAAAATTTAGTCTTTTAATGGAATTTTTGAAATGCCCCTAAAAATTAATAAAAAAATTACTTTTTGAACTTGATTGAACTTTGACCTTGAACAATTCTTGAGGTGAGATAAGAGGATGAAAAAATCGCGAAGTCAATTTTGAAAAAATTGATGACAAAATTGAAATTATTTTGTTCGCAACACCTGAATGTGCAGTGAAGAAAACTGGCAATATCATATAGAACTGATTTACAGCTGTCAAGATTGAAACTTCACTTTAAGAATCAGAGGCTTTGTTTTTTAGTTCGGCGGACAGCATCGTAAATTTTCGACCCTTAAAAATTTTTTTATGTAAAAAATAATTTTTTTTTACAGTAAAATGACTTTTTCATTGAGCAAGTGACAGAATGCGTAGGAGGGTTAAAAAATGAACATGAGACATCACTGAAAGTTTACAAGACAAAGCGAACTAACGGGTGGTGTATAACCTTCCCCCTATCGCATAAACAAGAAATAGATGTATGACAAGCTTTATATTATTTTAATCAGCATTCAAAAGGGGATTGACAAGGACTTAGTCTATAGCCAGTGTCAGTGTAGCCACCATTAGCCTGCAAAACGGTTTCAAAAAAGCAGCTTATTGATGCAATTTTCAATGAGCTTCTGGCTTCCTTGAGATAATTTCAGCCGTCGACCTTCACTAATTCCTAAAACACTCTTACGCATCCTTGCTCTATGTCAACTGAACTCATCTTTCACTTTAACGTAGTGATCTACTTTTTCGTAATGAAAGTTATCCTTCAGCATCACATGCTTCACAAAATGCAATACAGTTGATCCGGTCGATTTGACATTGCATTTCGCTGCCGTACTTTACCGCCATAAAAATGAATTAAATTTATATAATATTGGTACTGATAAACTCAAACGGCCTACAAAGGCATATAAAAGTTATTCAGGTATAATGAAGGGTTGCGGTGCTAGGGGGAGTTTATGCACCACCCGGTATATCGGTCTTGTTAGCCGACCAAGTGCATGACATATCGAATTTAACAAGTTGAAATTAAAGTCCGAAATTGTACCCTATAAAGTCAAAATTATCAAAAAGTAGCATATCAAGCTATTGAAGATAATTGGTTGATTATCTGGCCGCTTCACGCCCATTAAATTTCATTTCAAAGTTTAAAAAACCTTTTTGCATCACAATATGGTCTAAGTGCAACTCATCTATAAAATAATGAAAAAATTAAAACGAAAAGAACGCGTTTGAAATGTACATAAATGAATTAGTTTAATGAGGTACTGCGCATTTTGAATTTTTAATTCATTTTTTGAAGCTGAGTTACAATTAGTGTAATTTATCATGCAAAGAACTTAATATTATTTTTTAGGGCGGGCATGTGGTTAGATTGTTTACCTACTACTTCCAGTTCTAGAGAGTAGCAATTTTGACTTGATAGGGTCAGGGAGGAAAATCAAAACTTTTTGCTTTCATAAACATAATTACTAAAAAATTAGATGATATTATAAGCAATGAGTCATTATAAATTTAACCCCTTCCTTACCGGGGTTGTTCTAGGGCAACTAAATAATTATTGGTTATTGTGGGCGGAGATATCATTTTAAGCCAATCAAAAATGGTTGTTTTTAAACAACTATGGGCGTTGTACATGGAATAACACGATTTTACTGCTGTATAATCGAATTTTTGCAAAATACAGGTTCGCAAAGTTGGTTTTTTCAGCTCTTAGCTACCTTAAGTTCGGGGAGCCCTTTTGTGACTACTAAAGGCAGCTGTGACTTGAAAAAATTTGCACTGTGTCTTGAAATCTGGTTCTTTCAAGTCTGCTTTAGTTTCTGTAGTAGCTGATTTTGCACTTCAGCTTGAACTGCTTATTAAATAGTTGTTGTGTAACAACTAAGGGCACTTGATATGCTATATGCATTATGATTCAGATTATGACCCTGCATACAAAGCAGGACTATTTTTATATAAATTTTGTCAAAATTATTTGAAAATTGAAGATGAAGACGTTCAATGGATTAAATAATTATTTCTACAAAAACGCGTTGGGGAATTCGGCAGAACGTACAATCCTTAAAAGCCGCTTATGGTGTTAGTGGAATTCTCTACGATTTTCCGCTTTATATCGGTGCCAACAAGGAGGAAAAATTTTCTCAGCAGCTAGGTGATTCTGCTGCGGTTGTTTCTAATTTATGTTTAACACTTCATAAAATTTTAGACATATGACAACTTATTTACATCACCAGCTTTATTTGTATACCTCCGTTCTTGAGGAATTTTTTGTGTTAGCACAATTATTGGAAACGTCTGAGAAAGGTGAACGAATTGAAAAACGAAAAACATTCAAAGTGGAAGGTCGTGGATAATTCAGGTTTATGTGTTGTCCGCTGGCTGCGAAATTGTACTGTCAATTCGCTTTCAAGGTTTCTTGACATTGAAATAATTGATCCGGTGAGAAGATAGTTTGTAAAAGATACAGATGATATTGAAATTCAAAGGCCAGAAATTGTATTGCAGTATTATCTTCGCATGGGTAGAGTTGACCTGAATGATTGATGCTGGTTGCTTCGTAAAGAGTTAAAGTTGGTTAAAAAACCCTGAGTGCGTCTTGCCATTGTGAATTCATTGCTTATATATCGCCGCCACCGCCAGCAAATGAAAATCAAACAAAAAGAAGTAAAGTCTTTGGTAAGCTTCTGATCAAAAATTGCTGACGGTTTGAGAAAAATCTGGAATAGATGCATCTATTCGTGAAATTGATCGACCATCTTGAACTCCAACTCCTATTATTGAGCCAGCAGCAGAAAAGGATGCAAAAAAATGATTTCTCATAAAGACAACTTGATGTTGGATATTTTCCTAATTTCGTTGACAAACAGCAAAAATGTTGCCTTTGCGCCAAAAAGTCTGACATGACTGGGTATACTTTTGTAAAATGCACCAAATGTGAGGTTCTTTCGTGTTTGATCAAGAGCCGCAACTGTTTTGCTGAATTCCATCAAAAATAATGTGATTTACTATTTTGTTTAACATAAAAGCTGAAACCGATCCTGTGGGGGGCATGCCGCCAGTTCTGACCGGAGCGACTGGAGCAAAAAAATTAGCGGCCCGAGCGCTCACTTAAGTAAACGAAAGTGCGCAATTAATTATGCTGGGCTGACCTCGTCGGACGACCAAATATGCGTCTGGTACTTACAGTAATGCGCCCGACTAGGGGAGCATTTTTTGAACGCAATTTTTTTACACAGCGAAAATCAAATTTGAAAGTTTGTTTACTTAAGTGAGCGCTCGCTTGGCTAATTTGTTTGCTCTAGTCGCTCCGGTCACAACTGGCGGCGTGCCCCCCAGGATCGGATCTAGCCAAAATTAATGTGATTCTTTGGAGTTAACCTTAGTTTGCGCTTTATGACTCGTAAATTTTAACCCCTGCGTTGCAGCACCTGTTTGGCACTGGTGTCTAAGGTGAAGCAAATCTTTCTTTTACAGATGGGTATAGTTCCATAAATCTGTGCAACACATTTCGGGCTTATTTCGACAAAAAACATATGTCGTAATGATGTCTAGAATATCAGATATATTGCAGAAATATATCAATCAAACCCTCACAGAGCCGCAAGGTAGGTAATACCTTTCTGAAAGAGACCTTCTTGGACCTCCCTAATGCTTTGTGGTTACGATTTTAATACAGTTCTATGCTTCTACATACATAGTAAAAAATTTTTTTAAAGTTTCGATGCATAAAACTTTTTAGTGTAAAGTTTATACGCTGGTTGGCTACAAGGTATAAACTACCTTGTGCAAGGTGTGCAAAACCTTTCTTCTAAAATGTGCTTTTGAGTCAACAAGTGACCCTAAAATGTGACATAAAAAGTTTTCTATGCTAAAAAAGCACGCAGAATTCGAATAAATCACTCGCTTGAAGAAAAATTGTCGAAAATTCTTCAAAACAAGTATGTGAAAAAGTTTTTCTTTATGCCGATTTAAAAGAATGGGCAAAAAATATGCCTCAAGACTTAAGGTAGACTAAGTCAGACCTTTTTGTAAACTAAAAAAGCACGCAAAATTCAACGAAAACACTCGCTTGAAGATAAATGACGACTGTCCTGCAAAAATAGCATCCGAAATATGGGTCTCGCCGGAAAAAGTTGAAATTTAGACCCACTTTTGGAACAAAAAATTTTAGGTCAAAAAATTGGCCTGAAATTGCCTTAAGACAAAGACCCCAAAAACTTTCGATTTTCTTTTTCGAATTTTAAAAATATTTTCGAGTCAACAAGCGGTCTTAAAACGTTCTCAATAATTTTTTATAAGCTAAAAAAGCATGCTAAATGTAAGAACACTTACTTCAGGTTTTGTGTAGCAGAATTTTAAACATAATTAAATTTTGAAAAACGATTTCCTTCAACCGGAGAAGAAACGTCTTTAGTATTTTTCCTCAAATTCGAAAAGTATTCATGACAATTAATTTATGGAAGATCACTTCTTGCGCATGTTTTAAAAAAATTCAAGTTTCTAAGTGTAATTTTTCATGGAAATTTCGAATGTTTAAAAATTTTTCAAAATTGCTATTTTTGGTGCGGCTCTGTAAGGCTTAAATAATTTTCCCAAAATAATAAATGTGAAAGGCTAAAATTTTGAAAATGAACTTTCATTAAATATGAATTCTGCAAAAAGTTGTTTTTTCTTAGAAAACAAAGGCCAAATGTCAAAAAAAAGTTTTTTTCGACGTTTCGTGCCGAGCTACATAGCAGGATTACTAAAATTTTTGCAAATTTCACGTTTCTGTTGTTTCTTGATTTTCGATATTCCTTTATGTTTTTAAAGCTTTGAAAATCAGAATCTTAGACTTTTCTTTTTTTCATGAATCTAACTAAGCTCACATATTTTTTGCAAAATGTTTTCAGATTCATTTCTACGGAGAAAGTTAATCTGTATCGGTATTAGTGCATTACGTGCACAGTTCCAAGAACTGTGAACAGTGCACAGCTTAGGTGGGCAGCAGCGAAATTCTGGGAGGGGGGGTAGGATGAAAAAATTTTCAAAGGTCAAAAATGGTGTTGAAAGTGGTCGTATGGTGAAAAAATACCATTTCTCGACGTTTCTCTTCGAGCACCATACAATGGCTTCGAAAAATCGCTAAAAAAAGCAAAAAAAATTCAAAAATTGAATTTTTAGGCTGGAGGGTTTTTTCATTTTCGGGAGGTATTACAACTTCTGGGGGTTGCATACCCCCACACCACCCCTCCACCACACCCATGTGTGGTGCACAGGCCCGTAGTTGCAGCACGTGCACTGATCAAGTAATGGTAATTGGGTATTTCTAAACTTTAGGTCCTACCGAATTTTTTCTGTTTTTCAACATTAATTGCTGGGTTTCGATCAAATGTGGGCGTGGGGAGTTGGTAGTATGCACCTCAAAAACCAAAATACCCCCAAGAAATCAATTTTTGAAATATTCTTTTCACAATCTTCTGATGCCAATGGAGATTGCTCGATGAGAAACTTTGGAAAATGGTGTTTTTACGCCAGATCACTATTTTGAGGCCATTTTTTGACATTTGAAAAATCTTGCACCCCCAGCATTTTGGTGCTGCTCACCTGTCGTTGCGATCCTCAGACTTCTCGCTCTACAGCGGAATGCGTTCACTAATCGGCTACGCCGCCTGATTCTGAGAGTAAGTAACGAAGTTATAAGCGAACCATTTTATGTTTACCAGGTTTCACAAACGACACAAAAAAGCTAGAAAACACGATAGAAATGCGAATTCAGTTCTCATTTTCATAATCAGGACATAGGCTACTGACTACTGCATAAGTGCCCAGTTTTTGTATGCATACCGATTAAGGATGTTGACCTGCAAAATAGTGATCATGTTATGGTCATTGAGCACATTATTAGGGTGTCAGTAGCTTTAAGCAAACAAACGCGGTTCACAGTTTTGGGAAACTGTGCACGTAATACACTAATACCATCTGTATCTGTGTATTTTATAATAAAAAATTATACAGTCAAGTTTAACTAAAAATTAATTTCTATAATAAAAAATTCTTATGCAGGATGTCTGGTAAAAAGTAGTACGCAAAAAAATATTGGAGATTAGAAAGATTTTTAGACTGTTTTTTGTACGGTTCTGCATCAGAAAAGCAATAAGGCCTGTCTTAATAAAAATTGCTTGTACACTAAATTATTATTATTTTCAAAATAAAATGTTTTTTTGCATATATTTTTTGCGACCTTTTTCGGCTTCGAAGAGAAAATTTCCTTTTTCACATTGTTAGGTGAGTAGTGGGTAAATGTTTTTTAATCAGGGAAATAAAGTTTTTTACCTGTCCAAACTATTTATCAAAATTACGGCCTAGTTTGTTTTTTTTAACTTGTCAGTTCGTTACACTATGAGGGATATATTTTCACGTGCTTGACTGCCAGGTTCAAAAGACAAAGTATTATTGTTATCATCATGATGCGAAAGCAGGGGACTGTTTTTTTAAGATGAACAATGGACCCTTCCTAAAATTGTTCAAAAAAATAAGATAAGGTTAGTGAACACTGAGCGGCAGAAAGTTAGTTGGAGCCAGGATTTTTTTGCATCACGCATAGTTACCTGGGCTGCGCAAACAACTTAAGCTTCATGTTTGCACGCATGCAAAGATTTTTTGAGCTGGAGCAAATGCACTACTGTATGACCTAAAGTACATGCAAAAAAATTATTGAAATTCTGTGCACCGTGCCAAAAAAGCCTGGTTAGAGCCCTTCGAGCATCACCGAAAACAATTTTTTTTGGTTTAAAGCAAACAAATTTTATTTCTTTCTGAAAATGGTCATATTAGGTACTTTCATACTAGAGAATAAATAATTAAAGGCTTTCGATACGTTCAAAAAAAAATTTAAGGGCAGGTTAGACCTACTGTTTTCGCTAAACGTCGTCATCTAATATTAATTTGAGCCATGTGAGGAAGGGAGACTCTGAATAAAATATTCACCTTGATAAGAAAAGCAAAAAAAGGGAAAAAGGGGTTGGTCTTCCGAATAAAAATCTCAAGAAAAGGTAAAAGCTTTAAAAACTTTCTTTGAGTAAATTTGGCACATTACTTTGAAAATTAGTTTTATCGGAAAAACGAAGCGACTCGAGATTTTTTAAAAAAGTCGTTAGAGTCAAGGCAACCCGGGTTGTTTGGCTAATTTGCAGAACTCTTATGATGATCTTGTGACGATTCGAGACTTTTACTTAACCACATCCTACGCAATCATATTGAATAATGCTTCGAGCGAGATCAAGGTTGCGTAAAAATGACAAAAAACAATGGGCTAAATCAAAACAAGATCGTAAAAGAAAATCATACTAGCTATTTTAAAAGATTGTACGTAAGAATAATGAAATCCTTTACATAAACAAAGCAAAATTCTGAAAATAGTGTAATCTTGAGAGCTTAGGGGGATGTTATCAGAGTTTTTCCATATGCATTTGTTACAATAAAAAGTTTTTCAAAAAATAAAATTTAAAGTATCTAACACAGATTGTAAGCTAAATCGTGCAAGATTTGGAACAATTTAGTTCAAGATTTTTTCTGTGAAACTCATCAGAATCATCATCAAAATTAAACGCAAATTTAATTCCTCTGACCACTTCAAAATTAACGTAAACTCTTTTATCCACTTGCTCTTGCGAGTGCTCTCATTTTTCCCATTTCTCGAAATGAAACGTTTAAAAAAATCTTTGTTTGAACAATAAATTGAAAGAGTAAAATATGAAGAGAATATGAAGAAGGAAACTTAAATACTGACAAAACAAATTTTTGAAACATTGAAAAATGATGTCCGAATTTAGGCAAAAAATTCTTTCGCACAAGCAAGTTAATGCATTTTAAAACACTTGAAAAAGATTCTTAAAACAATAATAACTGGTTTATATTTCTTAATTTTTGTGGGTTTTTTGCGAAAAAAAATCAGGTCTAAGTGCAGACCAAAGTCTTTTGATATCATGGTATTTCGCGAATTGACGTAGCTTCTGGCTTGAAACATTTGCTTGGCACTTTTCGCCAAAATATCACGAATTATTTATTGGAATTCAATTCCAGCGGTCTACATAATTTTACTGGTCTCATTTTTCGGAATAAGTATTTCTATGTAGGACGTGTTTTAGCATCCTTTTACTATAAAGTTGTTCTTCCGATACATCATGTTAAAAGAAGACAACTTTGTCTAGGCACCTCTGTAGAAAAAATATTTTGTATCAATAAGATTGTAACTTTCGAAATTTGCCGAAATTCACAAACAAGTTTTACATAATAAAATTCGATTTTGATCGATTTATTTTTGATAAAAATTTTGAAAAATGAATAAATTTCTTCAAAGTTTTACAATTTGTTTAACTTTCAGAGAACCATTTGAAACAGTATTTTTGGCGTCACTTACGGGATGCTGAAACATTTATTCAAAGTTAAATGTTGTTTAACGTTTTTCCAAAATTGATCATAATTTATTGGGTGGTTATAGTAATTATCAAATCATTCACGTCAAAGAAAAAAGTAGATGTATTTTAGCATTCTTCACTTTTTCGTTTCGTGTTTTTTTCTTATTAACTTTTCCATCCATTCAAAACAAATTTTGCTCCTCTATTCCGATCCAAAGGCAATTAATGCATAGAAATGAATAAAAGTAAGTGCCTACCTCTTTTCTGAATAATGAAATGTCTGTTCAAAAAATTAAAATGGCGGTCAAAAGATTAAACAACAGTGTTTGTATTTTTTATTTACCTAAACGGATTACGATTTTTAAGTATAAACAATCATTCCGCCATGTCGAATCGCTTATTCGGGTCCATAAAGTGCAACTGGTTTGTGCATTTTATTTCCTTATTTTATTTTTACCGTACCTTACGTGTTTAAAACACAATGCCAAATAAACGATCTAGAAATAATGTATGCGCTGCCCTAGCAGGAATTAGCTAATCAAGCAGATACAATCACACGTGGACGTAGGGAGGTTTAGGGGTATGCATCCCCCAGAAGTTAAAATACACCTTCCCCGCAGATATCAAAACAGCCCCCCCCAGAATTCAATTTTTACAATTTTTTTGCTTTTTTACCGATTTTTTGATGCCATTGGATAGTGCTTGATGAGAAACGTCGAAAAATGGTGTTTTTTTGCCATACGACCACTTTTAAGACTATTTTTTAGACTTTGAAAATTTTTTAACCCTCCCCAACCCCAGAAATTTTTTTACACCCCCCCCCACCAGATTCGGTGCTGTTCACCTATGGATATAATGCTTGATTTTAAAGTTAGCAAAAGTAGAAAAATTTGCAAAATTTTCAACAAAACCCTTTGCAAGGGACCTACATATTTTAAGTCAAACAAATTATCTTTTAAATGTTCAAGAAAAAAATAATAAAATACTGTTTATTGCGAAGATACCTCAGTGCACAAATATGATGACTTTTCTATTTGTTTAAGCCGTTGCTTTTAGCACAAACATGATGACTTTTCACAAAAATACTGATAAGCTGGTTTATAAAATGGAGCCCAGGAGCTAATTGGCATTATTTTTTAACGAGATAAGAAATAAACTTAATGTAATTATGATTCACGTGGTATTTTTAATTATTTCTTTTTTCTTTTATCATCAAGTGGCCCTTGGTATGGTTCCTTTTCAGCAATGCGCTAATGTTATTGGAAAGGTGACATGCCCGAGCAAAAGCGTGAACATTAATGTGAAATTGATTAACGAAGATGGTAAATTTTGTTGAACACTTTTCTCGTACTCGAGCCTTTGTACCAGTTGCAGGAAAAAAGGGTCCGAAGATTTCGGTCCGAGGAAAATTTTTTTTTATTTTTGATCCGAAGGAAATGTTTTTGAAAAAAAAGAGATTTCCATCCGAGAACATTTTTTGTCTACTCCGCCACCCAGATCCGGAAAATTTTGGAAAGCAACCTACCCCTCAGATTTTAGAAAAAATTTTTGCGTGTACCGCGACAAAGCCATCTTTTCGACCTAAGTCGACAATGACATATTTTTTGCGCCTTTTTTGTGCACTGGCATGGCAAATTAAAATGAAATAGACCAATAGGACGTTTCAATGAATTAGTTGGACGCGATTTGTTCAAAAACCTTATTTTTAATCTAAAAATACATAAGACCATCAAATTTAACCTTAGGCGCCGCAAATTTTTAAGTACTATGTTGCTTTTTTCGTAATAAAATGATCAACTTTTGAGAAAATTTTGCATTTTAATGCAAGGCAATGAATATAAATATTTTGCAACGCGAAGCTCCGCGAATATTTGATAATTTTGTTTTAATTTCAGCAAAAGCTGCACTTTATTCGATAAAACATTTGATTAAAAATTATCCAATAAAAATCGGTTCGTCCACGAATCTTTTCTCTTTTCAAAATTTTTCAAGGAACGCAGCAACGAGAGAATTTTTTTGTGGCCTTTAAATTCTTAGTATAAATACATTACTACTTACTAAGTTTTGTTAACCATGATTGAAAAATTGAAAAAATTAAGCTTAAAAAAGGGCCCTGAAAATAGTGGTATGGCGAAAAATACAATTTTTCAACGATTCTCATCAAACACTATCATGGCATCAAAAAATTGCTAAAAAACAAAAATATTTCAAAACGTTGGATTCTGGGGGTATTTTGGTTTCTAGGGGTATTTTGGGTTCTCAAGGGTGCATACCCCGAACCCCTTCCCCGCTCGCCAGGCGTGGTCGTGATTTGAGACTGAAGCAAAGTAATTGAAAAATTGAGTAATTTTGCTTGCTTAAATTGAATAAAGCAACAATGTAATATTCACAGTTCGAGCCAAGCGCGGAAACATTTTTTAATATGAGCATTTTTCGAGCTAAATTAGAACAATATAGAGAATATTGTCGCGCCAAACATTTTCTCTTTTTCGCAAAGTCGTCGACTTTTTTTGCGCGGAGTTTCTTGAAAAAATCTTTAACAAGAATGGAAACGACCCAAAAAAATGTTCCACGATCCAAAATTGTTTTCCACCAATTGTTCAAAAACCTTAGCATTTATGATATATGTGCAATCATTGAAATTTAATGACGATGTCTTTTGGCGTTTGACTATACGAAACATATCAACACGACGGGTTATATGGATAAAATTGACATCGCGATACTTTCAACGCAAAATCCTACTGTTAAAATCCTCAGTAGAGCCAGTAGACCTATACAATTAATTTAATAGGGGTAACTGCTGGGGAGCCCCTCTTGAATACTGATCCATTTTGGTCACATTTTTTCTTCTTAAGTAGGTATAATATCTGTGATGTTACTGCTAGAAGCAACAACGCTTACGTTTAATCTTCCTAGCCAAGCGTTTTCTTGTCAATAGATTTTAAAAACCGTCTAAAAGTTTTTTGTTTGCTTTTGCATCATTTTGATTTGAAACATTAAATTGGCGGCTTCAGTGATAAAATTGGTCTATTTTCAGAGTCGGACATTTTCTAAGGGAACGCAGGGGACCCTCTACTACCCCACCACTATTTCTGGCATTGCAAAGCATGTACGCATTTAAATGAAAGAATGGCCTCTGGAAACATGTTATTCGAGGCTGCATTGTTCATTGAATAAAGTTTACTTTCTTTGAATAATATTTTTTTATTTTTTAAGGTTGGCCCAGGTACCAGGTTATGGATGAAAAAAGTTTCAACATGAAAACGAATGAGTTTAATTTGAACGGTTGTTCAAAAGATGATAATGGTTCAGATATCGACTTGGAATTGCTAATCACCCATGAATGCAAAGGTCAAACAAAAAGGGTCAGGATACCAATACCTGATCGCGCTATCAAGGCAACCGCATTCGACAAGGCGTACCGTGTCCCAAATACGATTGATTTGAGCCAACAGTTTGAAAATGAATTCAATGTTTAAAAATTAAAACGATTCTTTTAAACGGCTATTAGTGGTTAGTTTTCAACACGCTATTGATTTCTTTTATTGCAATTGCTCTTTAGAGTTTAGGATTTGCCTATATGCATTGTTGTACTCGTACTTTAAGTTTCAAAACCAGGAGAAAATTTCGAATTTGCAATTTTAAGTAAAATTTTTCTTAGATTCATATATTCGTGGGGTGGTAAAGGAGACGCTTCATTACGAACAGAAATTTCTCAAAGTGCTGGAGATGCAAAGCTATCATTTTCTCCCTACAATTCGATATCAACATTAGAGGGAGAGAGGTAGAGAGGGCGAGAGGAGAGAGGAGAGAGGGAGAGAGGGAGAGAGGGAGAGAGGGAGAGAGGGAGAGGGAAGGGAGAGGGAGAAGGAGAGGGAAAGGGAGAGGAAGAGGGAGAGGGAGAGGGAGAGGGAGAGAGAGAGAGAGAGAGCGAGAGAGAGAGAGAGCAAAAAGTATCCGAAAAGTCTTTGCACTTTCGAAAAAACCTTTGTACCACATTTATTACCATTTATGTTTTACTCCTAAAAAATGATATTTTACTTGTACTGATTCATCTATGGACCATATTACCAGCTGACTTTTTAAGGGCAATAATTTTTAAACAAAATAAAGATTTAGCCACTTAATGTGAGCCACTGAAAAATAATTGAAAATTATTTTTCGACCTTTATCGAACCTTGACCTTGAACAATTTTTGAGTTGAGATTAAGAATGAGAAAATCACAAAGTCAATTTTGAAAAAAATCGGTGACAAAATTGAGATTATTGTGTTTGCAACACTTGAATGTGCAATTAGAAAACTGGCAATATCATACAGAACTGATTTACAGCTGTCAAGATTGAAACATTACTTGAAGAATCAGAGGCTTTGTTTTTCAGTTCGGCATACAGCACACAAAATTTACTGGAAATAATTTTTTCGCTGATATGGCATGAAATACTTTAAAAAACACTTGCGTGCCAGTGCACAAGGATTCTATATTCTGTTCCGTTTAGCTTTGAGGTTTTTGAAAACATTTAAAGTGATTACAAAAGTAGTTTTAACTAATACGGTAAATATGATATTCTACAGTATAACGTGTCATATGGAGACGTATGCCATTGCTAAGCCGCATTACTGCATCAGCATTTTAAACCACTTTTGTAGCCTGATTCTTGCGGATTAATAAAATAGGAATCTGAAAAGTTAAAGGAAACAGACTAAAATTAGATATGCACGATGTTAAATAAAGATGTTAAGTAGAACAGTTAAATCTAAAATAGAGAGCAGAAATTTATGGTAAAATGAGTCAAAATTAATGACAAGATCTATCTAAATATGTTGATCTCTGATTGCTACGTTTTGGTCTAAAATTGCTTACTTTTTAGGTTGCTATGCAAATACCAATAACGACATTCATGGATAAATAATCTGGGAACGCTAACCATGAAGTCTGCGTCGAATTTTGTTACAAATGTACAACATGACTAATCGGGGGGGCATTAATTCTTAACAAAAAAGCGTAAAAACAACATTAATTAATCGTTTCTGGTCGACTTCGAGCTTTTTCTGCAGAATTTTTTCATTTCTATTCATCTTTAAATTGGCCTTTATTTTGTCTTATTTTTCTCAGAAATAACCAATTTTTTATTTTATGTAGGTACCACAAGCTCCACACTGATATGCACACATGTGTGTTTTCCTTTTTTCTATTTGCATATATGCGTAGATATATGTAGGTAGGTATGTACATCAAACCCTTTTGTAGTTTGTTTTTTCCTAAGAAATTATTCGAATGCTTACTGAGATGAACCTAGACTAATTAGGTCAACTTAAAACTAAGGTGGATTTGATCTAAATGACATTCGAGATGGATAATGCAGTGCAAAGTACAGTCCATTCGGCACGACTTTTCCTGACTTCTAAGTAGACTAATGTTTTTAATCGTAAACAATTTTAAGCTTGCAATGCTTACTTTTACTATGTCCACTGTTTAGCACAAAAAGTAAGTGAAAAAATTCAGTTGTGAAAATATTCGATTGACAGTCCGAAACAACAACTCGTCTTTTTATCTACAAGCCTTTGGCCTGCTTCAAACGTAGGCTTAGGGTATGAGAATCTGGGCTCCCTAAAGTCCGAGACTCACCGGGACTAGAAAGACAGAATTTAAAAAAAGACATTTAGTGTTTTCGTAATTTCTATAATGTTATTGTATAGATCTTATACCTTGAAATTGATATCAATTTTTAGACACTTTTTTGACTTTCTAAAATATTTAAGCTTCCAGGGATTTAGGCCCTATGACCTTTATGTGTATCACTCTTGTCACCCACTTATACTTGTTTAATGATCAATGCTGCTCGTATTTTATAAGTAAATTTGAGCTTTTATCGGGTTATTTCTACTTGAAGTTAATGATTCTGTCTTGATTCGTTGACTGCTTTACTATGTATGCTTACAAAATACGCACATTCCGATTTTAATTACTTGGAAATGTAGTCATTTAAATTAGTGAGCAAGGTCACGTGTCCAAAGCAAGAATGAAAATCTTCTGGAAAACATGGCAAACGGTTGAAAATATAGGGCAAGTCAAATCTTTTTTTCACAGAACATGCTCAAGTTCATTGCAAAATGAAAATCAATCAAATTAAAGGATATCTAAATGCTTGTGCAGGCTTTATAGCAATTTTCGCTCAAAATAATTAAAACAAACTATAGTTCTCCGGAAATCCCAATTAATCGAAAAGATTGTTTTGTTACACTTGAATTTAAAGCCAAGAAACCATAAAAAATAATTAAAATAGAGATATACGTGAATGCATGCAAATTATATTAGATCAAAATTTAAATGTATCGCTTAATCACTGGCGGCTAAGCTGATTTTTCGCATTTATTTTTTTGTGGCAAAAGCGTTTGATCAAACGGTCTTCGGCGCTTTCACCGCTTCCCAAAATTTCGTTGCTTCCCAAAACTGAATTAGCAGCTGATAATTTTAAGTTTTTGCAGGCATTCAGTGCCAAATCAATTTTGACAATTTGAGCCTTGATAATGGAAGTGGCACAAGTGCACTTTTGTTCCTTTATTTGTACCAATAGCTGCTTGCAATCAATGGATAAGCTGTAATAAGTAACTTGGTAAAACAGGGAATCAAATTTATGCCCGTATCACACAGATCATAAAATATGTCATTAACTTCGTACGCACTAAGTCAAAAAGAAATAGAACAAGTAACAAGAAATTTTTCTATGATATTTCTTTTGCCAACAGCAGTACATAACTTACGTGTATTCGAACTTTGTGACCACATATGCAATTACAATAAGCTTTTGATAATATGTGCATCTCTGCGCTTTTACTCATCAATTTTACGTGTAGCATAGTTTTATCTTACAGTGAGTTTTTATATCGCACCAGTACTACATCCTTGCATTCATTTATGGTCCAAAAATTAATTATCTTTTTACTAATTATTTCGAACTTCGAGTTGCGCAGGATTGCCTACTGATCTTGCTCTTTTTGAAAAAAGGAAAAAAAGGGAAAAAAATTGAAAAAGACAGAAAATGATGTACATAAAATAGACCGATCTGGGCAATGGCTAAAGCTAGAGTCCGTCCAAGCAAGGGCTGTCAAGGGTTGAACGGTCTTCAAAGAGGCAACTAGGAGTTTAAAATGAGTGAAAAATGCGATTTTCGATTGTTTTCTGTAGTTCACTCAATGTATCAGCCCATATTCCATCGATGAGCCTTGCTATATTGTCAGATGTGCCTAACAAAGTACGTTAGTAAGAATGCATTACGGTATTGGATATAATTAAATTTTAAGCAGCTTATCCGATCGAATAAATAAAAAAATTTACGAAAAAAATCTAATTTATCAAACTAAATAATTTATAATAGCTGCCCGGGCACGCTAATTTCTTCGCACAGAATTTCGCCGTTCGGTTGCCACGAGGTAGTTCTTTAGTGCACGCCAAGGCGCTGGCCTTGGCAGCGTCATTTGGACATGTTTTTTTAATCAAGCGTTCAAAAAAGTGACGGCGATGACGGCTCTCGTGTTTTTCGTCTTGATCCCTTAAATTTACAGTGAAAAAGAATAAAACTGAAAAAAACAAAATAATTTTTTGAATCACAAAAAAGTTAATCACTTACTCGAATAGGACATACGAGCGTGCGTGAATTGTTTTCTGAAGAATCAATGTTGAAGCGCAAAAAAATTGAAAGGGTGAAATAATCTACGTAGAAATTGATACAAAGCTGAATAAGTATAAAAACCGTAGTTTTATAAAATACATTACAATCATTGCGTCTTTGACAGTTTTTGTGAAGCCAATATACTAAATAGCGAAACTAGAGACATGCTTTCAATGTATTCCTGCTTGCAGTTGACATAAAAATTTTCAAATTAATTTGACAACGTTTTAAATATTGTGCTGCAAATAAAAATGAATTACAGAGCACTGATGAAAAAGTAAAGATCAATAGCTTAAGATCAGTGTCCTGATCTCACATGGGGTCTGTGAGTCTAAGGATTTACTAACCAGATACTAAAAGACCCCATCCAGAATCCAACGGTCAACCATAATTAAATTTTCAATATTTTTTTTGACTATATTTTGTCCTATTTACTCAATATTTTCAAATTTTCCTAAAGTTTTTCACGTCTTTCTGGTATAGAAAGAAAAGAACTACCATTGTCTGAAACGTCTAAAAAATAGTGTTTTTGACGTGTACCCTTCATTTTTTGCCAAAAAAAATTTTAAAAATTTTTGGAGCTGACCCCCTTCAGTTTTTTCATACTGTACAAGTATGCTTCTGTCCATCATTTTTCTGCATTTTTTATTTTTAAAATTTATGGATTCCCAGGACTTTTTGCTGTCCATGTGTGACTTTGATTTCTAAGATTCTAAATTTTGCCAACTCAGAACTTTAAGGCAAGACAGAAAACGAAGTTAACCTCAACTTTAGATCATTACGTGCGGAATTGCTAAACTTTGCCGAAGAATATAACGAACTAATATCGTATAAACATTCCTTTTACTAGCAAGAAAAAATGCTCTGATGGAACAAAAAAAGTAGAATATACTTGGAACAAAGAATTATCAAGGACGTAAAAGGAGGGTACTAGAAAAAGCTCATATCTACAAATATCACAAAATTTGCTAAAACTCAGAAATTTCCTAAACAAAGAAAAAATGAAAGTAAGTAAATCAAAGAAAAACCTACCTGTGCCTAAAACTGTAAGATCTGCTAAAAATCAGATTTTTTCTAAGCAACGCAAAAATCGAAGTATATTCTGCGGCTTGCAGAAGAAAGCAGCATCCTGTCGAACAAAGATAAAACATTGGGCTAGATAACTGAACCACTCACTCTGCAAAAGCAGATATCGCCATAGCTGAGCAGCGCCATGTTGCAATATTTTTCTGGGTCAAAAAATAGTAATTATGGTATGTTGGAAAAACGGCAATTTTCGACGTTACTGATTGAACGCTAGTGCATACCCCTAACCTCCCATCCCTAACGGTTATCAGTCTACATGGGCAGCAATGAAATCCGGGTGGTCTGGTGGGATTACATGCCAGAAGAGTACTGAATGGACGCATGCATTATACAGAAATCACAGTCTTTCGTTGCGGTATCGCAAATAATCATAGGATATAACTTTTTGTAATATTTATCTAGCCACAATATCGAATAAATTTACATTCAAGTGATTAGCAAAAACACGGATTTGAGATTTATTTTAAAAGCTTTATATTAAGCATTGGACACCATACCTAGACGTAGGGGGTTCGGTAAGTATGCACCTCAAGGCAAAATACCCAACAAGAAAACGCAAATATCCAACAATACCTCCAGAATTCAATTTTTATATCTTTTTGCTATTTTTGGGTTTTTTGTAGTAGGTATCAATAGATAGAGCTCGACAAGAAACGTTCAAAAATGGTGTTTTCTTCGCTATAGCACTATTTTTAAGGCCAATATTCCAAGTTGAAACCCCCCCCCCCTTAGAATTTTGGAACCGCCCACTGTATGGTGGACAATATGAGAAGGTTCACCTATTTTTTTCAGACGCCGCAGAATATACTTCGATTTTTGCGTTGCTTAGAAAAAGTCTGATTTTTAGCAGATCTTGCAGTTTTAGGCACAGGTAGGTTTTTTCTTTAATTTACTTACTTTCATTTTTTCTTTGTTTAGGAAATTTCTGAGTTTTAGCAAATTTTGTGACATTTGTAGATAGGAGCTTTTTCTAGTCCTCCTTTTACGTCCTTGATAATTTTTTGTTCCAAGTATATTCTACCTTTTTTTGTTCCATCGGAGCATTTTTTCTTGCTAGTAACCAACTTTTTGTTAGCAAAAAATAGTAGTTGTTCCTATCTTTGTCAGTCTTGTAGTGAATGTCATTAGGTACTGCTTCCATCTTAGCAATTTATACTTGCATTGCATTCACTCAACTCACTCTATCAATACCCGCATTAACACTACGTACAGTAATTAAGCTTATTCAACAAGTCAAAGAACAACAACTCAATTACCTGCGGATCAAAGCATTTATGATAAGTTACACATGTTTGTATGAAAACGTAACCAACACTTATAACAATTTCTAAAGCAAACCATTATGAATGCGGAGCAACATGCACGAATAACAATTTTTTGAATCACTGTACTCAAAAAACTGAAGTGACCTTAGCTGAAGGAACAATCATAATATTGTACTTAACAGTTACATGACACATGAATGTTTACTTTTCAAAACTATATTACTTTAGGCAATTTTTTAATCACTTCTGTGGTCACTTGATAATGAGCTGAAAATTGATTCTCATGCACAGAATTACATGAAATACATAAGACTGTAGCATCAACAGTAAGCCAAAACCTATTTTCTAATCGTTATAAGACCAGTTTTTGAACAGCGTCATTGTTAACAAACGCGCCCAACTGGCATCTCACACTCGATTTATTGTTTTTTTGAATTTAAGAAAAATATTATGTTTTTTGCAAGGCTCTAGGTCAAAAGTTCATATGCAGTGTTTACTTATATACACAGAATGCACAGAAGATTTTAGTCGGATTCGTAAATCTGATATTACGCGTATATAACAATCAACATTTATAAAGACATCACGTCTCAACAATGGTCTGATGACAAATTAACATTAGGTGTAAAACACTTTACACCACTGTTGTGTAAAAAATGTGTCTAACCGACTTCTCACACTTGATTCCTTAAAAATTTCTAGTCATAAGGAAAAATTAGGTTTCCGCAAGGCTCTAAAACGAAGATTAATATGTAGTGTAAACGATATGTTAACACTAGTGATGTCCTGGTACCGGCACTGGCACCGGCACCGGCGCCGGTGCAGCACCGGCACCGGGCCGGAGCTAGGCTGGTACCGGCGCTGGTGCTGGTGCTAGATAAAGAGAAAAAATTAGTGTAAAAAGAATGATTGGAGATCATTTATTACCAATTTAATGAATAAAGGCGCAAAAAGGTAGCATTTTGTTAATAAAATCTTCTGATTAGCATAGTGAAGCATTTTGACTGAACTCCAGAACAAGACTTCGAGCTTTAAAAATGAATGATTCATTTAACGAAACACATCTTATTGAAAACATCAATTAACAGCAAGAAGCGTGGACACTAATAAATAAAGTAAATTAAAATTAAAAACATCGACATATAGAGTGGAAAGTTCTTCAATCCTACCATCTGTCGGCAAGAAGGATGAGTACTACAGAGTAGTTTTCAACTTAATTTCATCAAATCCATTTTTTCCATTTCGTGAGCAGAAGACCGTAAAACGCAGCTAGAATTTTAAAATAGTTTTTAAGCAAAACTTTTTCCTGGAAATTATTCAGAAAAAGCTTGTTAAAACTTTGTAAATGAAGTTCTAAGTCTTTTGCATTACTAATATATCCCATGTTTATTTTCAGAGGCTTTTGAAAAACTTAAATGATAAACTCGATTAATTTAACCTCAAAAAGTTTTGTGGCTATTTTCATGTTTGTTTCTTACTTGTTGAATATTTAACTAATGCACTAAAACCAAATTTCGATTTGACTTAAGAATCGACTACTGCACAAGCCAATCTTGATTGCGCTACACCTAAACTTATAATACACTATTTAACTTTTATTTTTCTTCGAATTTCAATTTTATTACAATTGTTTGTTTGTTTAATGCTTAAGTGAGAAAATTAATATGTATTCATAGATTAAAAATAATGAGGTCGTCACTAGCCAAATGAAATTTTGACCTGAATATGTATATCCGGTGAAAAATAGGTACAAATTTAATCCTTTTTGAAGTACACTATATAATATGCTAATGTTTCACCGGCACTGGCACCGGCGCCGGTACAGAAGTACCGGCACCGGCACCGGCGCCGGTAAAAAAGCGGCACCGGGACATCACTAGTTAACACCTAATGTAAAAAGATTTTAGTCAGAATCGTAATTTTGATATTGCTTCGATATTACGACCAACTTTTATGAAAATAGTAAGTCTCCATAATGTCGTAAGGATAAATTAACATTGGTTTAAACCACTTTACTGAACTGTTGAGTGTAAACATACGCATCAAAATTGCATATCGAATTTGGTTTCAGGTTCATTTACAGACTTGAGAATCATGTCCCTGACTCATAACTGGAGAAGCTGCAGAAAGAAACAAGACAGAAACCTGTTTAAAGCACCCCATTCTTGACTTTACACTCGCTTGACATACGCGATTCGCTAGACATACACCCCATATAAGGCACTTTATTTTTATTCTATTGGACCTATCCTGACTTCTGAAAGGAGGAAGTGGCGAAAAAACCCAAACAAAGACATATTTCCATCATTCAGAACATTGTAAACTTTAAAAATCCGTACCATATTCCCCATTGAGTGTAAAGAAATTCGGTTTGATACAGTTGTAGCTGTCGAGTCGTAGTACGTTTCTATGTGCAAAAATTCTGTTGCAAAAATAATTTTAATATGATTTACCAATCAAAATTGGGGAAAAAAACGTGTTTTTCGCCCATTTTTTACGTCCGATTTCGAACTATACACCCCCATAATTAACTCAATATTGCGTCTTTTGAACGCGGTTTGCTGCGACTTACAGCCCCTAGAAGCTGCTTAATTACTGTTATACTCGTTTTAGCTGACTCATAAGCGGAAAAAGCTGGCAGAGAATTCTTAGATAAAATCTGTTTTTTACACAATCGACAAGAGTGTAAAGTTTAAACCCAAGGATCTAACTCACCATAGAGCGTAGTAAATCTTTGCTTATATGCAAAATGTAGCCCTTGATCCGCTTTACATTTCTCTTAGAAAACATTTCAAAAACTTATAATCGGAGTTAGTATCAGACATAAGCAGGTTGAAAACTTGACCAAAAAGTGTTTTTTCACCTCCAGATTTTCGCACTCTTTACACTGCCATTCAAGAACTAATGCGAATTTCAAATAACAAAAAGATGATCATCTGTAAAATTTATACTTCTATAATCCTATGCTGTTTAATTGTTCGAGTCATCAATACTCAGTTGTCCACATGCCGCAGTAAAAAGTACCAAAATTTGTCCCATGTTATACTGTTACACAACAACTTTACACCTTCTTTACACAGTCAGTTTCGAGTTTCAACAAAAACCAAAAAACACGGGCAGCAAAAATTTTTTATTATCTTTCTTTTTAAAAAACCGCACCTTCAGAACTGTCCCGTTATAGCTGTAGGGGTGCAAAGGTGTTAGGGGTACCTAAGTATATTATAGGTACTGCGCTAACGCGCTACCTATTATAAGAAACAGTCAATTTTTACTTTTTTTCTGAAATTTTTTCTATCTTTTTGTCTACCAGACGGTTTAGACTTTCCACAAAAAGTAGTAATGGCCGGGACCCTGGAGGGCAACGCTGTAGGATAGGCTGTGTTATAACATAGGCGATGACGCAAAAATCTGCACCCTGACGTCATCCCAGGGTGCAACGTTAAAGAATATAGAACATTTGGACGGGAAAGGAGGGGTGTGTGAGGGGAGGGGCCCCACCACGTCGCCTGTTACATCATGGTCTATCTTGCAGTGTTGTTCGTCAGGTTGCATGGTCGATCTGGGGGTGTCGATGAATTTTTTTACCGAAAAAATGCTAAAATGGCATAAAACAGGCACGTGGCTGGCCGTCCTACTCTGGGGGACCACAACTAATTTGGGAGGATTATGCCCAAAAATAGCACAAAATAACGTTTAAAAAGTAAGATTTTTCCGAATTTTAGGGGGTCAGGACCTAATTCCCCCAGATCTTCGTGCCTGCATAAAAATTATGTATCTGGTCAAGCATATTTCCGATTTTCGGCCTATTTTATCTAGAAATTTTCCTTGCTGAGATGCCCCCGTGCATGCCTTGTATGTATTATTCACTGTTCGAAGAAAGCACGTACACAACAAGTCACGAATGATGTACAACTAATTTTGCTAAAAACTACAGTAAAAATGAACGAGGCAGCCACATAGATCAGCGAATACATCGGATATGCGCGAAATGTGATCTCGTTTCAGTATAAGAGAAATACGATATGAGAAATCGTCGCGGTTGAACATGAAAAATTCGCAGTTATTTCAAGTGTTTTTTAGGCATATTATCCGTAGATGCGAACTGGGGGCAGCCTCAAAAATAGGCGCATAAATTGATGGTCATTGCTGCAAAAAATATAATTTTCATTATTTCCCAGGAACTTTTCCATTTAGTCCCTCCCGTGTGTGTCTCGTCTCCCACTCATTTGCATGGGGTCTGCATACTACCGAAAACTTTGCCAATAAAAACAATTATTGATATATTTTTGTAAATTCGTGGAAAATCTTTGTCATGTTGTGAAATATTTTTGTCAAGTTATGAAATATTTTTGTCACGTTGTGAAATATTTTTGTCACGTTGTGGAAATTTTTTGTCACGTTGGGAAATTTTTTGTCAAGTTGTGAAATATTTTTGTCAAGTCATGAAAATTTTTTGTCAAGTTGTGAAATTTTTTTTGTCAAGTTGTGAAATATTTTTATGTGCTTAAGCATAGTACTTTTGTCAAGTTGTGAACCATTTTTGTCACGTTGTGGAAATTTTTGTCAAGTTGTGAAAATTTTTTGTCGGTTAGAAATTTTTTGTCAAGTTGTGAAAATTTTTTGTCAAGTTGTGAAATATTCTTGTCACGTTGTGAAATATTTTTGTCAAGTCATGAAAATTTTTTGTCAAGTTGCGAAATTTTTGTCAAGTTGTGAAATATTTTTATGTGCTTAAGCATAGTACTTTTGTCAAGTTGTGAAACATTTTTGTCACGTTGTGGAAATTTTTTGTCAAGTTGTGAAAATTTTTTGTCAAGTTGTGGAAATTTTTTGTCAAGTTGTGAAAATTTTTGTCAAGTTGTGAAATATTCTTGTCACGTTGTGAAATATTTTTGTCACGTTGTGAAATTTTTTGTCAAGTTGTGAAATATTTTTGTCAAGGTGTGAAATATTTTTGTAAAATTTTTATATTTTGCTGAAAGTATGCAGTTTTACGAGTTTTTTTTGCTAAAATAATAGGAATTCATCAATAAGACAAAAAACGAGAAAATATAGATGAAAAATATGAGTTTTAAGCACTCAATTCTGGTGTCTCAGCTTGATCAAAAGCTGTTTACACCTTAAAAAATTAAAATTGCTTCAATTCTGCATCATGAATGCAGGTTTACTGCATCCATGACCCCAGCTGGCACGACGTGGACGTATGAATGTTGCGGAATTATTGCGGTTATTGACCGCACATTTCAAATAAAATTCACGTAACTCATCGAAAAATTCCTATAACTGCAAACAATTTCTCAGAAAGTATTAATTTGTATGTTTTTCTATGCTTTCTTTTAGGGGCTAGGCACCATAAGGTCAAAAATTGCCTTAAAAATGATGGTATGGCGAAAAAACACCCATTTCTCATCGAGCACTATTCATTGGACATCAAAAAATTGAATTCTGGGGTTATTTTAGTTTCTCGGAGGGGGTTGCATACCCCCCCAACGCCTAGGTGTGCTAGGCAGCCAAAACATGATTAAGTATCAGGATGAGTCATCGTCAAAGCACTACAAGAAATTTCGGTATGTTGCGTCATATTTTGCAATTTGCGCGCAATGATGACTCATCACGCAATTTGTTCCGGAAGGGCTTACAGACCTTCCGGAATGGTTTGCAAGTTGTTCCGGAACGGCTTTCAGAGCGCTCTGACTATAAATAGGCCAAGCAGAGCTAGCGAGCTCATTCTTCTCAAGTAACTATGGCGGCGCATTTCGAGCTTCCAGCTTTCAACACACTATTGGCGGTGGTCGAGTCGAAGATTTGGGTCGGAAACGAACGACTTATTGGCGTTATACTACGAAAAATTTTAGAGTATGGACAAATAGGAGTTCGGAACGCGATAACGGCGCAATTCTGGGCGACTATTGTTGAAGACGGGTCGTCGCAGGAATTACGTGAGCCGGTTATCAATCGTCAAACGCTTCAAAAGCTGGTCGATAGCCGATTATGGGTCGGCGAAGAAAAAATCATTTCGTTTATTTTCCAAGAATTTATTAAATTATCGAAAGCGGACAGAACAAATTTCGGATCGCCCGATTTCTGGGACGTTATTTTCGGCGAAGAGGAAGGAGCGCAGGTCGGCTGGGGACGAGAGGCGAGTGATTATTACGTTGTCGGCGAAATGTTCAGGACGAGAGTGAAACGATTTAACTCTGAGGCCCGGGGCTACAACCTACGTTTCCTACGCGTGGAGGAGCTCCGCGGTTTTGGCGGATTCCTCCAGTCCGTTTTGAACAGCGCATTGGAAAGGATTTTAGACGGCTGTAGCCCCGACGATTTGGTCGGAGTCGAGCTAATTCACCCGAGTCTTGATCGGCACGTAATAATTCCTTTCGTCCCCAGGCAATTCATGACCGCCGATCGGATTTTAAGCGTAGCAGAACGAGTTAATCAGTCGAGGAAGGATTTTTCGTTCGATGAGGTAATAAGTTTGAACGTTATTATCGTTAACGCCCCCATGGGCGGTGGTAATTACCGAAAAAGAACTAAGACTAGAATCGTAAATTGGGACACTTGGTTTCAAAGACATTGTGGGAACGGGGGTGTTTTATCCAAATCCAAAACACTGATAAATTATGTTTAGCCAGGGCTATAGTCACGGGAAAAGCTAAATTAGACAACCATCCTCAATGGAATTCAATTAGGCAAGGGGACAAAAGGCGTAGCACGTTACAAAAACGTTTGGCCGAAAATTTAATGGTCGAAGCGGGGCTAGGGGAGCATAGGGCACTCTGCGGGATCGAGGAAGTTCGTAAAATCCAGACCATTTTATCACCCACGTACCAATTAAAAGTTTATTCTCGAGATTTCAACGATTCGCTAATTTTCTCAGGCCCTACGGCCGAAAAAATTATACATTTGTACCACCACCATAATCATTTTGATTTAATAACTCGAGTCCCCGCCTTTTTCGGCGCATCTTATTATTGTGAAACCTGTGATAACGCGTATGATCATTCTGAGCGTCACGAATGTAATAAGGACGAATGTAGATGTTGTGATTCGTCTCCTGAATGTACATTTGTAAATTGGCAATTATGTAACGAATGTAATCGATGGTTCGTGAGCGAATCATGTTTTGATAAGCATAAAATAGGAAAACCGTCAAAAACTAACGATCAAGCTCGTCTTTCAGTCTGTCAGACTCTAAAACGTTGTAAATCTTGTAATCAATTATTAAGCAGCAAATACGGTAAAAATCATAAATGTAATCAGTTTTTCTGTAAAACTTGTAATTGTAATGTAGATCGAGACAATCATCAATGTTATATGAAACCTATAGACAAGAATTCCGAACCAAAACGAAAACCTTTCTTTATATTTTTTGATTTTGAAACTCGTCAGGATGTAGAAATTGGGGAAAACAAGTACGGAAAAATTTTCAAGCACGAACCAAATTGTTGTATAGCCCATCGCGTATGTGAAAAATGTATAGATACAGATTTTTGTCAGAACTGTGGCAAGTATACGTTTTTAGGCGACAAATGTCTAGAAAATTTCTGTAAATGGTTATTTAGCGAGCAGCATCGGGGCGCCACAGTTTTAGCCCATAACGCTCGCGGTTTCGATTCACAATTTTTACTCGAATATTTACACGAAAATTGTACAGTTTTACCCAAAATCGTAACGCGCGGCCTTGAAGTCATAATGTTGGAAGTGGGGGGTGTTCGGGTTATCGATTCCTTAAATTTCCTACCCATGCCCCTTTCTTCTCTTCCAAAAACTTTCGGGATTCCAGAGCTGAAGAAGGGGTACTTCCCACATCTTTTCAACACAAAAAACAACCAAAATTATATCGGCCCCCTACCTGATTCCGAACACTACTCACCCAACACTATGAAAGACGAGGCGCGCGAGGAATTTTTTAAATGGTACGAAACTGAAAAAGCAAAAAATGAACCCTTTGATTTACAAAAAGAGCTTGTAGAATACTGTAATTCCGATGTAGATATTTTAAGACGTTGTTGTTTAAAGTTTCGTCAAATTTTCATTGACGAAACGGGCGTAGATCCTTTTCTAGTCAGTTTAACAATAGCATCGGCCTGTAATCACGTCTTTCGAAAAAATTTTCTCAAACCAGAACGTATTGGCATTGTTCCAGCTCACGGGTACCGGTCTCAAGAAAATCAATCGATAATAGCATTAAAATGGTTAAAATGGCTTTCGGAAACTCAAAATATTCGCATTCGACATAAATTAAACGGGGGTGAGGTAAAAATTGGGCGGTTTAAAGTCGACGGGATCTCGGGGAACACAATCTATGAATTCAACGGTTGTTACTATCACGGGTGTACAAAATGTAATATTGTAAATAGAAAGCAGCGAACTCTAGATAATCGAACGTTCGAGGAAGCGTATCAGGCCACTGTAGATAGACGTAAAGCGTTAGAAAATTCGGGTTATACAGTTGTAGAAAAATGGGAATGTGAATTGAAGCGAGAGCTAGAACAAAATGTAAATATGAAACGTTTTTTCGATTCTGTAAATTTTGTAACTCCGTTATCGCCGAGAGAAGCATTTTACGGCGGTCGTACAAACGCTGTAAAGTTGTATCATGAATGTAAAGAAGGCGAAAAAATTTCTTATACAGATGTATGTAGTTTGTATCCTTGGGTATGTAAAACGGGCGAATTTCCTTTAAAACACCCTGTAATTATCACTGAAAATTTTGTTTCGTTGTATGATAAGCCGTATAATGGTATTATTAAATGTACAGTCGTCCCCCTCGGGGTTTGTACCACCCAGTCCTACCTTTTCGACACGACGGCAAATTATTATTCCCCCTCTGCCGGACCTGTGTTTTCGAAAAGCAGGACGTCTGTGAGCATTCAGACGAAGAGAGGTCAATCACGGGCGCCTGGGTATCATTAGAACTGTACAAAGCGATCGAGAAAGGCTACACTGTATCAAAAATCCACGAAGTTTGGCACTACACAGAAATCGAGAAATACGACCCAACGACCAAGGAGGGAGGGCTTTTCACAGAATATATCAACACGTTCCTACGATTGAAGCAGCAGGCGGACGGGTGGCCAAAGGGATGTTCAACGGAAGCAGAAAAAGAAGAATATATTAGACGATACGAGGAAGTCGAGGGTATAAGGTTAGACAGGCAAAAAATTGAGAAAAACTCAGGTATGCGCGCTTTATCTAAACTTATGTTAAATTCTTTTTGGGGAAAATTCGGTCAGCGTAATAATTTATCTCAGGTCGAATATTTCACCGAGCCGGAAAAATTTGTAAAGTTAATGTTCGATCCTACGAAAAAAGTTAGCACTGTACAGTTTTTAGGCGAGCGCATGGCATGTACAACTTATGTCGTAGAAGACGAATTTTTAGAAGCGTTAAATAACACAAATCCCGTAATAGCTTCTTATGTAACAGCACAAGCTAGACTTAAATTGTATTCATATTTAGAAAAATTGGACACACGCGTAATTTATTTCGACACTGATTCAATTATTTATTTAACTCGGAAAAATGATAATTATACGGTTCCGATAGGCCGTTACTTGGGCGATATGACCGACGAGCTTAGCGGTTATGGGGATGGGGCTTACATTTGTGAATTCGTAGCGGGAGGGCCAAAAAATTACGCATACAGGGTTACTACTGACGGGAAAAATATTGTAAATCAGACTCATAAAATTCGGGGGTTCCGTTTAACATTCAACACTAGAAAAGAAATCGATTTCGACATAATGAAACAAATGGTTATCGGTTTCTGTTCAGGAAACGAGATCATAAAGACCGTTTTGGAAAAGAAAATTCTCAGGGATAATATGAGAAACGTTTTTACCGCGGTGTACAAAAAAGATTATAGGGTTGTGTATGATAAACGTTCTTTGGTCCCCGATTACTGTACTTTACCGTTCGGCTTTTGATTGTAGGGTGCACGTGTTACCCTGGTGAAACAGGTTCGTGGACACGTGTATACCTTTATTATTTTTTCTGAATTTTGTTTTGTTTCCCGTTTACATGTCGTGCCTTGTGAGGAGCAAGTGCCGGCGATGTGTAGCGGCCTCTGTTCGTTTTCGATTTTGTTTTGTTGTACATTCTCAGCCGTACCCCGCGATCCGGGTTAGTGGCGGTTGGGGTGTACAGTGTGTCTGGTGAAGTGAAAAGGTGCGTGCGCTACCTCCTTGAAAAGAGTTCGTGGGCGCACGTATACTTGTTTGACTGGCCGAGCGGTAAATACACACGTCATTTATACCCTGCGATCATACACTGTCCTATTTCCTTTTTTTGTACATTGTGCTAAGAATGTTTTTTATATTATCTCGTGGCTGGCGAGCTTCATACGTCCACGTCGTGCCAGCTGGGGTCATGGATGCAGTAAACCTGCATTCATGATGCAGAATTGAAGCATTTTTAATTTTTTAAGGTGTAAACAGCTTTTGATCAAGCTGATACACCAGAATTGAGTGCTTAAAACTCATATTTTTCATCTATATTTTCTCGTTTTTTGTCTTATTGATGAATTCCTATTATTTTAGCAAAAAACTCGTAAAACTGCATACTTTCAGCAAAATATAAAAATTTTACAAAAATATTTCACACCTTGACAAAAATATTTCACAACTTGACAAAAAATTTCCACAACGTGACAAAAATATTTCAAAACGTGACAAGAATATTTCACAACTTGACAAAAAATTTTCACAACTTGACAAAAAATTTCCACAACTTGACAAAAAATTTTCACAACTTGACAAAAAATTTTCACAACGTGACAAAAATGTTTCACAACTTGACAAAAGTACTATGCTTAAGCACATAAAAATATTTCACAACTTGACAAAAAAATTTCACAACTTGACAAAAAATTTTCATGACTTGACAAAAATATTTCACAACGTGACAAGAATATTTCACAACTTGACAAAAAATTTTCACAAGTTGACAAAAATTTCCATAACGTGACAAAAATGTTTCACAACTTGACAAAAGTACTATGCTTAAGCACATAAAAATATTTCACAACTTGACAAAAAAATTTCACAACTTGACAAAAAATTTTCATGACTTGACAAAAATATTTCACAACGTGACAAGAATATTTCACAACTTGACAAAAAATTTTCACAACTTGACAAAAAATTTCCACAACGTGACAAAAATGTTTCACAACTTGACAAAAGTACTATGCTTAAGCACATAAAAATATTTCACAACTTGACAAAAAAATTTCACAACTTGACAAAAAATTTTCATGACTTGACAAAAATATTTCACAACGTGACAAGAATATTTCACAACTTGACAAAAAATTTTCACAACTTGACAAAAAATTTCCACAACTTGACAAAAAATTTTCACAACTTGACAAAAAATTTCCACAACGTGACAAAAATGTTTCACAACTTGACAAAAGTACTATGCTTAAGCACATAAAAATATTTCACAACTTGACAAAAAAATTTCACAACTTGACAACAAATTTTCATGACTTGACAAAAATATTTCACAACTTGACAAAAAATTTCCACAACGTGACAAAAAATTTCCACAACGTGACAAAAATATTTCACAACGTGACAAAAATATTTCATAACTTGACAAAAATATTTCTCAACATGACAAAGATTTTCCACGAATTTACAAAAATATATCAATAATTGTTTTTTATTGGCAAAGTTTTCGGTAGTATGCAGACCCCATGCAAATTAGTGGGAGACGAGACACACACGGGAGGGGACCTTAATGGAAAAGTTCCTGGGAAATAATGAAAATTATATTTTTTGCAGCAATGACCATCAATTTATGCCTATTTTTGAGGCTGCCCCCCAGAAGCGCCCTGCTTCGCATCTACGGATAATATGCCTAGAAAACACTTGAAATAACTGCGAATTTTTTCATGTTCAACCTGCGACGATTTCTCATATCGTATTTCTCTTATGTGAAACAGATCACATTTGCGCATATCCGATGTATTAACTGATCTATGTGGCTGCCTCGTTCATTTTTACTGTAGTTTTTAGCAAAATTAGTTGTACATCATTCGTGACTTGTTGTGTACGTGCTTTCTTCGAACAGTAAATAATACATACAAGGCATGCACGGGGGGCATCTCAGCAAGGAAAATTTCTATATAAAATAGGGCGAAAATCGGAAATATGCTTGACCAGATACATAATTTTTATGCAGGCACAAAGATCTGGGGGAATTAGGTCCTGACCCCCAAAATTCGGAAAAATCTTACTTTTTAAACGTTATTTTGTGCTATTTTTGGGCATAATCCTCCCAAATTAGTGGTGGTCCCCCAAAGTAGGACGGCCAGCCACGTGCCTGTTTTATGCCATTTTAGCATTTTTCGGTAAAAAAATTCATCGACACCCCCCAGATCGACCATGCAACCTGACGAACAACACTGCAAGATAGACCATGATGTAACAGGCGACGTGGTGGGGCCCCCTCCCCTCACACACCCCTCCTTTCCCGTCCAAATGTTCTATATTCTTTAACGTCGCACCCTGGGATGACGTCAGGGTGCAGATTTTTACGTCATCGCCTATGTTATAACACAGCCTATCCTACAGCGTTGCCCTCCAGGGTCCCGGCCATTACTACTCACAAAAATATATATTTATCACGAAAAAAATAACAAATGGAGCATTGACAGAATTTTTACTGAATTCCTGCAGAAATTTCGAACGATGGAATCAATGTTTGAACGCACGCCTCAATGTCAATCCTAATCGGCTGGAGGGCATTTTCGACGCCAGTCATTCAATTTTGATGATCCTTTCGGCGGTTTTGTGGGCAATGGACAATTTGCGCTAAATGATTGATCTTTTAAAATGAAAATAATTTTGTAAATTTCCTTATGTTTTTACTCTATTTCATTATACTTGTATGCAGACTTCGAATACTTGCTGATTTCTTAAAACTGGTTTTTATGAGTTGGAGTAAGCAAAAAGACAAACGGAAAAATCAGTCTTGGTTTCTCTTTTTTCTCGAAATTGATCTGTATTATGAAAAAGATTAGGCCAAATGTACCGGCCTTTAAAAAGTCAACGTATTGCACGAAAACTTCATCATTGGGAAAAATTCGTTGCGTCCGTCCGTATGTCATGGCATGCTGAAGGAAACCCGCTAAGTCCGGGTTGTAATCACGCCATTGTAGGAAGTTTTACACAATTTGCTACTTAGATATTAAGTTTAATTAATAAAATAAAATCTATAAAATCAAAATAAAGATTAATTAATAAAATTAATGCACATTGCAGAGAAAAACATTATTGAAACGAGCGTTTCTCTCCTCATGCGCATAATTGAAGGACAGTAAATTTTTTGGCTAAAACTACGCTAAATGAAGGCAAAATAAGTGGAAAAAATGAAATATTATCCGCAATACTCTAGATTGACCAGAAATTGTCGCAGCACAAATTAACTTCTACGGTAATTCAGCATTGATTTTTAATTTTTAGTTTATTTAGCTTTATTTTTAATTTTTTAATTTTTGATTAATTATTTATTTTAGATTTTGAGGCCATTTTAACTCAAAAATCTCCGGCATGGAATAAATTTTGAGGTTTTCTTCTAATTTTTTAAAATTATTAAGCCTGCAAATTTATATTCTTTTGACAATTATATTTTTGAATTTTCAGCAGTCGCACTATATTCCCGAGGACACTCCAAAATACAAAAAACGTGTAAATTTATTTTTTAAAATACTATCTAGAATGCAAAAGAACTCTGAAATCATATTTTTAAGTCTTAAGGATCCTGCCTGATTCACTCACTAAATCCGCAAAGCCCTTAACGTTATATCTAAACTTTCTTAATCCGCACTTGAACTCGAAACACCCCAAAAAATGCGGTAGACGCCAAAAATTATATGTTTTTAACTTCTTGGAGCATAATCAATATTTAAAAGTCCCTTCAGAATCTCAAAAGCTCGTAAAACAACGTATAAACCTAATGAACAGTCACAGCATTTTCCACTTCATACAGCAATTTGTTATTTTTATCTTGAAAAACTACCTTTTCTTAGCTTAAGCCTTCCTTCTGAACGCAAACGAGCTCTTGCAATAACTTGAGTTTTACTCCTGGAATTCAAAATAGAAACTTTTATATTCGTAGGAATGTGATGCGATTTTGATAATTAAATTTTAAGAAATCGCTTGGTTTGTACATGTGCCCAAAAAATTGAAAATATACTTTTGGGGCCGTATGGAAGCTGATTGTTCTTCGACTACTTTTTTAGAGACTTCTATCTAAGTATTTTTCACTTAAGGTTTCTACAAAAGTGTGTCGTTATACAATTAAAGGGTCATTTTCTGGAGATTGTTTCACACTTTTGGCAGCTTAAGTTTGTTTCGCCGCACCTAATACGACTTTGAAAATTGCTAAACTTTGTACATAATCGATTGTTTTGCCCCTAATCGGCTAATGCTTGCACCTATTTGACATAGGTTTAATCCGGTCTCTAATTATGCATTTATATTAGTAGAATCAAAAAATTTTTTCTATGCCAACTGATCAAATTGGAAGGGTGTCACTTCAATTTTAATTGTATCAAGCACATAAGCATGGCCCAAATAAAAAACGTGAAATCCGGATTGAAAATTAAGGTTTATAAGAAAATTTCACTGCCACGACAAAAAATTGATTATAAATAAAAAAATATAAGCAAAAAATAAGACTTAGGAAATTATCAACTGGCCCAATCACTTATCTACGTTTTCGGCACTTAATGGGACAATATCGTTCTATCGAGCGTTGCACAGAGCGGTTAAATTGAATAGTTTCGGTGGCGAATGTGGCTATCAGCAGGCTTTTAGCGCCACATCGAGTTTGTCTTTTGCGCGTTGATTAATCTAATGGCGCAAAGGCATTTTTTCGCCTTTCTCTGCACCAGCTCCAGCTGGCAGAATACGGTCAGGCTAAGACGATTTATTCACTACAAATTTATTTATAAAATATTCACTGTCTAGTCTGCCCGAAAAGTAGTTTCAAACTTTTTAATCGGAGTTTTTAAGTTATGTTTTTTTTAATTTTGAGTTCCTTTAATTTTTATATGTATTTATTTTTCTATTTTTTATATCTTTATATTTTTTCAAAAGAAATATGTCGCGTTTTTAATTAAAGCAATCAAGATTTGGAAAATAGCAAAAATTAATATAAGGACTCAAGAAACCCCAGAAATTAATTATCAATTATTCTTCCCTTTTATCACAAATTTTGAATTCTAATGGATATAATTAGACGAGAAACGTAAAAAAAACGGCATTTTTGTGCTTCTTTATATTTTTGGCACTTTTTTCTACAGCTGGAAATTTTGCGACTCCGGACACCCTAGATAAGTCAATGTCTATTTGCGGTTCTAACCCCCACAGTCATAACCGAACTAATCAAGAGGCAGCCCAATTAAGAAAATTAGACTGTTTATTTGGTTACTTTTGAACTGATTTTCGCCCAAATATTGCTTAGAATGTTGTCTTTTGTTCTCCTGATGGGGCGCGGGGTAATAAAATTATTGGATGAAGATCGTACAAGCGCGCGGGGGTCTAACGTGTCTTGCTTAATAGCCTCCGAGGCCTTTAATTGTCGTCAATTTTTTATTTTTTACAGAAAATTTCTTATTTTTTTATTCATGGTTCTATACACTGTTTACTGCGCGCATTTATCTTTCTTTTGATAATCTAGGATTTCACTGGCGTCTGTACAAGTTTGCTGCTACAATATTCCCTGAGCACTTTTTTCGGACGTTTTCCTTTATAAGTTTTTTAAAAATGTGTTTTTTTCAGAAATTTTCTACCTTTGAACATTTTTACGGCTTTTCCTGCCGGGTTAGTATTGCTTCAATTTTTGTTTCACTATTTTTCCACCAATTCAATTCATGTGATGCAAATGCGGCTATTCTTCAAGGATTTACTCAGTTTTTAAGTTGTTTAAATCCGTAGATGATTGACAAAACTTCAATCAAGAATTTTTGACAAAAATACTTATTAATTAAGGAATTCTCAAATCGTATTTGAAGTACAAAAGAGGCAGAATATGGACGAGCTGTAATTTGTGATAAATTTGAGTTTTTGTTTATAGTTTTTAAATGCGCAACTAATGTCTTAGAAAATTGTTATGGGAAAGAATCTTTTCAAAAAAAGCTTAAGGAATAATTTTTTGAATAAGACATCACGCAGAAAACTATGCGAGGTTTTATTATGCATCTGATACAGTAGTATAGAAATGTTATATAATCAGAAATTCTGATTACTCATGATTTTTTACATGATTTATGAAAACTGATCCGCAAATCAGTTTTAGAGCCCAAATAAATTGTTGCCCCAACAAAAATTTTCGACATTGAAACAATGTCTGAGGCATAAACATATCTCATTTCCTTTTATTTTTACCATAAATTCAAAAAAATTATTTTGGCGCTTAACGTCGCATGCATACGTAAAATTTACTGTAAAGACAACCGGAAAAATATAGCATTAGTTCAAACATACATGAGTGTAGTATAACAGGGAAGTATGGACTCCCTAGAATCGGGTGGACACCCCCTAAGTTGATAGACCCTATAGCTGAATTTTTGGTGCCATTTTCGGCTGTTTTGTCCCATCGGACCCCTCTTCAGAATTAGGATGTTACCCAAGTATGAGTTCGAATCTCTTAACCTCTTTCTGTCTTAAATTTCTTCATTTTTCGGCACTTCGCGCCATAATTTCGCTAAATTTTACATCATTTGTGCACTTTTTCGCACCTAAATGCTAAAAATTATTAAATTTTATGAAAAAATCTTGCCTCTTAAATCATTTTGAATAAAACTAAACAAATCAGAATTTTTCCATGTGCGTGTGGGCTTTTTATAACAAAAAAAATTCTCATAAATAAGATTTAAAGTGTTTTACCCAAATTGTAAGCTGAATTGTGCAAGATTAGGAACGATTTAGTTCAAGATTTTTTCTATAAAACTTAAGAAGTCAGCATAAAAATTAAACGCAAATTTCTCTGACCACTTCAAAATTTACGTAAACTCTTTTACCCTCTTGCTCTTGCATTCGCTTTCATTTTTTTATATTTCTCAAAACGAAACTTTGTTTAATCCTTCTTGAGGGCCATTCACGCCGGCGAATAGCTCTGGATCCGGAAGGTTAAAAAAAATTTTTTTAACAATAAATTGAAAAAAATATAAATGAGAGAAATAAGAAGAAGGAAACTTGAACAATGACAAAACGAATCATTAGAACATTAAAAATATGAAGTTTGAATTTAGGCAACAAATTCTTTACGCACGAGCAAGTTGATGCATTTTAAAAGACTAGAAAAAGGTTCTTAAAACAAGAATAACTGGTTTTTATTTCTTAATTTTTGTGGGTTTTTTTTGCGAAAAAATCAGGTCTAAGTGCAAGTCAAAGTCTTTTGATGTGGTTTTTGGCTTGAAACATTTACTCGGCACTTTTCGCCAAAATATAACGAATTATTTATTGGAACTAATTCCAGCGGTCTAATTTTACTGTCTCATTTTTCGGAATTGGTATGTCTATGTGGGATGTGTTTTACCAAAAATTTAAAAAATGAATATGTTTTTTTCAAAGTTTTATAATTTGTTTTGTTTTCGAACAGAACCATTTGAAACAGTATTTTGGCGTCACTAACGGGGTGCTAAAACATTTTTTCAAAGGTGAATGTTGTTAAAGATTTTTCCCATAATTAATTATAATTTTGTGGGTGGTTATAGTAATTATCAAATCGCTCTTGTCAAAGAAAAAAGTATATGTATTTTCGCATTCTTGACTCTTTCGTTTCGTGTGTTTTTTTCTTTTTTACTTTCCCATCCTTTCAAAACAAATTTTTGCTCCTCTACTCCGATTTAAAGGCAAATAATGCATAGAAATGAATAACAGTAATTGCCTACCTCTTTTCTGAATAATAAAATGTCTGTTTAAAAATTAAAATGGTGGTCAAAAGATTAAACAACAGCATTTGCATTTTTGTTTGCCTAAACAGAGTATGATTTTTTTGGATAAACAATCATTTCGCCTTATAGAATAAAATTAAATTGTTATTGCTGACACTTATTCGGGTCCATTAAGTCCAACTGGCTTGTGCATTTTATTTTCTTATCTTATTTTTGCCGTACCTTACGTGTTTGCAACACATTGCCAAAACAACAATCCTGAATTAATGTACGCCCTGGCCTACCAGAAATTAACTGATCAAGCAGATATAATGCTTGATTTTCCAAATAGCAAAACTAGAAAAATTTGCAACACTTTTTACAAAACCTTTGCAAGGGACCTACATACTTCAAGTCAAACAAATTATCTCTTCAAAGTTCAAAGAAAAATAATAAAATCATGTTTATTGCGAACATACCTAAGGGCACAAACATGATGACTTTTCTATTTGTTTAAGTCGTTGCTTTTAGCACAAACATGATTGCTTTTCACAAAAATACTGATAAGCTGATTTATAAAATGGAGCCCAGGAGCTAATTGGAGTCATTTTTTAACGAAATAAGAAATAAACTTATTGTAATTATGATTCACGGGGTATTATTAATTATTTCTTTTTTCTTTTATCATCAAGTGGCCCCTGCTTTGATTTCTTCTGAGCAATGTGCTAATGTTCTTGGAAAGGTGACATGCCCGACCAGAAACGTGAACATTAACGTGAAATTGATTGACGATGATGGTAAATTTTGTTTTAATAATAATTCGTTCCTTAAAGCATGAACGGTGCTTTTTTTGTTGCTTTTTTTTGTACTCGAGCCTTGGTACCAGTTGCAGCAAAAAAAGGGTCCGAAGATTTCGGTCCGTACAAAATCTTTTTGACTTTCGATCCGAAGAAAATTTTTCTGAAAAAATAGAGATCCCCGTCCGAAGAAAATTTTTTTGCTTACTCCACTACCCAGATTCGTAAAATTTTGGAAAACAACCGACCCCTCAGATTTTAGAAAAAAAATTTGCGTGCACCTCGACAAAGCCATCTTTTCGATCTAAATCGACAATGACATAATTTTTTGCGCTTTTTTTGTGCATGGGCATGACAAATTAAAGTGAAGTAGTCCAATAAATTTATTCAATGAATTAGTTGGACGCGATTTGTTAAAAATCATAAATTTGAACAATTTTTCGATAAAATTATTAAAGGATGTTATTTTTAATCTAAAAATACATGAAACTATTAAATTTAGCCTTAGGCGAGCAAATTTTCATGTACTATCTTGCTTTATTCGTAATAAAATCATAAACTTTTCGAAAAATTTAGCATTTTAATGCAAGGTGATGAATACAAATATTTTGCAACATGAAGCGCCGCGGAGCTTAACCTGCACTTTATTTTGATAGTACATTTGATTAAAAATTATCCAATAAAACCTGTTGGTCGACAAATCTTTTCTCGTTTCAAAATTTTTTAAGCAACGCAGCAACAAGAGAATATTTTTTGTGGCCTTTAAAATCTTAGTACAAATATTTTACTACTTACTAAGTTTTGGTAACCATTATTGAAAACTGGAAAAAATTTTCGTTATTGGGCGGCTGACTTTACCCTGAGTAGTTTCGTTGATGGGGTCGTGAGCATACATGGCCAGCAACAAAATTCTGAGGGGTGCAAGATTTTTCAAAGGTTAAAAAAGGGCCTAAAAAATGGTGGTATAGTGAAAAAACATCATTCTTTCAACGATTCTCATCGAGCACTTTTTATTGGCATAAAAAAATTGCGAAAAACAAAAAATTAAAAAAAAACTGAATTCTAAGGGGGAGTGGTATTTTGGTTTCTGGGGGGGTATTTTGGGTTCTCGGGGTACATACCCCCAAACACCCTTCCCCACTCGCCCAGGTGTGGTCGTGATTCGAGACTGAAGCAAAATAATTAAAAAATTGAGCAATTTTGCTTGCTTAAATTGAATAAAGCATCAATGTAATATTAACAATTTGAGCTAAGCGAGGAAATATTTTTTAATCTGAGCTTTCTCGAGCTAACTTAGAATAACATAAAGAAAATTGTCGCGCCAAAAAGTTTCACTTTATCGCAAAGTCGTCGACTTTTTTGCGCGGAGTTTCTTAAAAAAATCTTCAACAAGAATGGAAACTACCCAAAAAATGTTCCACGATCCAAAATTTTTTGCCACTACATGTAAAAAACCTTCGCATTTATGATATGTATACGATCATTGGAATTAAATGATGATTTTTTTGTCGTTTGACTATACGGGTTCAATAAAAAAATTGACACCGCGATATTTTCAACGCATAATCCTACTGTCAAAATCCTCAGTAGAGCTCAGTAGACCTTTAAAATGAATTTAATAGGGGTAATTGCTGGATTAGCCCCCTGTTGAATACTGATCAATTTTGATAAGTTTTTTCTTCTTCTGTAGGTACAGGATCTGTGATATTACTGCTAAAAGCAACAAAGCTTAATTTTAATCTTTCTAGCCAAGCGTTTTCTTGTCAAAAGATTCCCAAAAAACCGTCCAACAGTTTTTTGTTTGCTTTTGCATTATTTTCATTTGAAACACAGACTTCGATAATAAAATTGCACTATTTTTAGAGACAGACAATTTCTAAGGGGACGTAGGGGAACTGCCCCACCACCATTTCTGACATTGCAAAGCATAAACGTATTTAAATGTGAAAAGTGGCCTCTGAAAACATAATATTTGAGGCGGAATTATTCAGTGGATAATAGTAATAAGTCATCAATACGAGAAAGAAGCCAAAAGAAATAATGATCAGAAAAAGAGAAAAGGAGAAAAAAGGAAAAATATGATAAATAAATAAATAAATAAATAAACATGCAAAAATTGAAAAAAAGAAAGAAAGGCAGATATAGAGGTGCATCATGCTATTAGTAAGAAAGAAACAAAAAGGACGCGTGAAATAGCACATGTGTACCTAAAAATAATTATATTATGAAAGATTATGTGTTTTATGAGGCGCGAAAGTCTAAATGAAACAGACAGAAAAAGTAGGCAGGGTTATAAAACGAAAACTTACATAAAAAAGGTAAGAAAAAGGAATAAAAGAACGTAGAAGAGAAAAGAAAAGAAAAAAATTGCAAAATCATAAATAGACGAGGTCATCTGAGAGGAACTAGGTTGCTACAGTTTCGTGCCTTTAATCCTCTGACTGTCACTGCAACCTAGCGGCACCAGTCTAGGCGGCTAGACTGCCTCTCATCGTTAAAAAAGGAGGGAAAAAATAATTAATTGAATAAATAAATAAATAAACGAATCAACATTATAGATACTATATATATTATGATAATAATAATATTAATATTATTATTAAAAAAATTAATAGAAAATATATAAATACTTAAATAAATAAATGAAATAATAAATAATAACAAGATTTTATTTTTTCTATTTTTAAGGGTGGCCCGATTACCAGGTTATGGATGAAAAAAATTCAACATGAGAACGAATGATTTAATTTGAAAAGTTGTTCAAGCGATAGGGGTTCAGATATCGACGTGGAATTGCTAATAACCCATGATTGCAAAGGTCAAACGAAAAGGGTCTGGATTCCTATACCTGATAGCGCTATCCAAAAATTATTTGATTCCAAGAAGTCGTATCGTGTCCCAAATACAATTGATTTGAGCCAACAGTTTGAAAAGGAATACGATGTTTAAAAATTAAAACGATTTTTTAAACGGCTATTAATGATTAGTTTTCAACACGCTATCGATTCCTTTTATTACAATTACTCTTTAGAGTTTAGGAATTTGCCTGTATGCATTGTACTCGTACTTTCAGTTTCATAACCAGAAAAAATTTTGAATTTGCAATTTTTAATAAAATTTTTCTTGAATTCACATATTCGTGGGGTGGTAAATGAGACACTTTATCACGAACAGAAATTTCTCAAAGTGCTGGAGATGCAAGCTATCATTTTCTACCTACAATTCGAATATCACCATTATTGTTTCATGCAGTATCAACTAATCTCCCAAATTGTTGCTTTACTACCTTATGTTTTGAGGTGTCTGTGGAAATTTTTCATGTAGCAAGATGATATCTGCCTTGCTGCTCAAAATCAGTGAAATGCATAATGAAAGTTGTTTTGCAAGATTTCAACGGTTTTTAAGCTTGCAGTTGGATAATTGTGCTCAAATTTGTGCATGGGAAAAATGTAACATTTAAATTTCGTAGAATACCATGGTCACAAGAAATTTCTACTGTAATTTTAACTAAAACGTTAAACGACTCTGCTTAATAATAATAAAGAACAAACCAGCAACATAGCTTACGGAAGAACAGGATAGAGAGGATGCCTCTCAACAAATAAAAATATCGTGAAAAGCACTTTAATACTCATTTCTACTTTTTGTGGCACTAAAAGAGTAAACACAGTAAAATCGGTATTTTTTCTTTTTTTGGTAAAAATGCAGGGCCTATTACTAACACAGCTCAAACTTATAAGACACAATTTCTGATAGTATCGACCGTACTTGCAGTTCATGGGTGATAAATTAAAAATTAATTTATTTCAACAAAAGATATTTAGCACAGTTTTTATGATGGATAACATGCTAGCATTGGTTTGATCTGAAACTCAAAATTTGCATAAATACAGTAATACAAGGTTTAAAACTCTGCATCTTTTAGAAATTAAAATACTTTCATTTATATCCTTTACACAGTTTTTTTGTACTCGAGCCACTAGTACAAAAGTATCCAAAAAGTTTTTGCACTATCGAAAAAATTTTTGCACCAGATTTATTACCATATGTAATTTACTCCCGAGAAAAATCGATATTTTACTCATACTAATTTTTATATGGACCATATTACCAGCTGACTTTTGGAAATCAATTTTTTAATCACATTTAACAGCAATAATTTTTTAACAAAATAAAGATTCAGCCACTTAATGGAACTTTTGAAATGCCCTTGAAAAATAATTGAAAAATTATTTTTTGACCTTGATGGAACCTTGACCTTGAAGAATTTTTGAGGTGAGATGAGAGAATGGGAAAATCACAAAGTCAATTTTGGAAAAATTGATGACAAAATTGATATTATTGTGTTTGCAACACCTAAATGTGCAATGAAGAAAACTGGCAATATTATTTAAAACTGATTTACAGCTGTCAAGATTGAAACATTACTTGAAGAATCAGAGGCTTTGTTTTTCAATTCGGCGGACAGCGTCGAAAATTTTTGGCCTTTAAGATTTTTTTCATGTAAAAAAATAAAATAAAGTGATATCACAAAAACTTAAAATGAGAAAATAGGGTAATAATAAAAAGTTTAGTAGTTTATTTCTTTTTAGCTTTTAAATGCACATCCTGGTTGAATGCAAGAGAAATCTGCTATTTCTTACTTTTGTGTTGAAGTCCACCAGGTTTTCCAATTCAATAATTATTTTCTACTCAGATAATAAAACCTACATCACAATATTTAGTGATTGAGAAAAGACCATTGCCTGCACGCGCAAAAAGCGAAATATGAATGCTCGGTTCAATTTTTTGAGCTATGCTGGACGGGATAACTAGAAACTTATAATGCTTCCAAATATTATATAAAGAAATCCATGAAAGAAATAAAAATTTATAATGTGCATCGCTAGTACTTTCTAAATAACCATTATCATTTTTGGCTGATCATTCACCATTTGATAAAATAATTAAGTAATTAATTTATGAATTAATTAATCAATCAATTAATTAATAGATAAATAAATAACTAAATAAATGAATAAATAAATAAATAATAAATAACTCAGCTTTGCATTCTCTTTCTTAGACAAAGTGGCCTACTCCCAGAGTGGCAGTCTATATAGTAGAACAATCTGGAGTTGAAATAACGCATTTTGGTCGATTTTTCGACTTTTTTATGTCCATCAAATTCTTCGGTTTAGGAGTCTTCAAAAAGACCTTCGTTGGAAAAGTACTTCCATGATGCGTAATTCCAAATATATTCGTCCTTTTCCATACCAGAGCATATTTTGCTAGTAACTAAACAAATAAGTAATCAAAAAATAGAACAAAATAGAATATATTCCTTCGTCCCAGTATGTCAATTGAGACTTAACTGCTCCTGTATTCGATTCACACTATTCTATTTTCATTTTACTGTAAATGCAAGATTGTCCTCAAGCTAATCCCTCTGATTGATGAAGCCACCCCGACGCTTCTCATTATTGTTCCAATTCTGTCCGGACGTCTGTCTAAGTAATATATAAACAGAAGAAATCGTAGTACTCCACAAGTATGCTAAAGTTAAACAATTATAAAGTCATTAAGACTTTTTCATACCTACGAGCACATTACATGAAAAGTCTTATTTTACTTTACTTGAATTGAGTATATAAGCAGGCCCGTACAAAAAAACGAGAAAACCCGATTTAAAATAAAAATTCTTATAAACAAATACAGTCCCTTGGAGAAAAAAAGAAAAAAGTAGAAAACTTAATTAAATTGAAGAATTTTAGAACAAAAAAGAGCCCACAAAATTAATAAATGGCCCGTCAGTAACGTTTTCGGCACTTGATGGGACAATAACGTTCTATCGCGCGTTGCACATCAGTTAAATTGAGTTCTTTCGGTGGCGAATTTGGCTTTCTGCAGGCTTTCAGCGCCACCTCAAGTTTGTCTTTTTGCGCGTTGATTAGTCTAGTGGCGCAAAGGCACTTTTTAGACTTTCTCTGCACCAGCTCCAGCTGGCAGTATGCGATCAGGCTTAAACGAGTTAATGCAACAAAATCATATTCATATAAATTTTCATTTTGTTTTTTCAAAAATGAATTTGAAAGTTTTCATTCGATGTTTTGGAAATTTTTTGTTTTTTATAACTTTAAAGTCTTTCTAACTTTTCATATATTTATATTTTTTATTTTACGTTCTTTCTATGTTTTTGAATAAAAAACTGGCGGCCTGTCTAGTTTTTCAAAAAATATTAAAAATTCGATAAAATAGCGTAAAAATTGAGATATTAAAAAGATTTAACAAACCACCAAACATAGAGTTAAATGATTTTTCCTTTTTAGCGCAATTTTTTGAATATCAATGGACGTAATTGTTTGAAAATCTTCGTAAAATGGTGTTTTTTGCACCTAAATAAATTTTTTAGCACTTTTTCAACCACAGAAATTTTACGAACCCTCAGACCACCAGAATTTAATCACTTTCCACTAATGTTTATTACCTCACAAGCATAAACGGTCTAGTCACGAGGCAGTCTAATCTGGTAAACCTAAAAAGTTTTCTGTTTTTATTTTCGGCCAAAGTTGATCCCAAATATTGCTTAAAAGGTTGTTTTTTCTCTCGATGAGGCTAGGAATAAGAATATTAAAGGATAAAGACTAAAGAAGGGATTGGGGGTCTAAGGTGTCTTGTTGACCCCTCACTTCGTAAATTATACGGACCCTCCTTCCTCCAAAGCGATGCACTTCCCTTCCCAATATTTAATGCTATTTTTAGCAATCTTGCTCCAAACCTCCCCAGAATTTGGCAGCTGCCCATCTATGGTTAGGAGCCTGCGATTCGGGCATACCTTCAGAATTATGTAATTGATTTGTTTGCTGCCTGTGTATAGTCTGAACCACACATGGGCGTGGGGGGTTGGCGGGTATGCCCCCCAGAAGTTGAAATACCCCTCCCCCAGAAATCAAAATACCCCCCCCCCCGAACTCAAATTTTTTTGCTTTTCTAGCGATTTTTTGATGCCACTGGATAGTGCTCGATGAGAAACGTCGAAAAATGTGGTTTTTTTGCCATATCACCAGTTTAAGGCCATTTTTTACCTTTGAAAGTTTTTTCATTCCCTCCCCAGAAATTTTTTTACCCCCTTTACCAGAATTTGGTGCTGCCCACCTATGGTCTGAACCCCTAATCCCGCTTTCATGTCACATCAACCTGGACTGATAGCAATGAAATATTTATTGCACTCCTCAATGCCAAAAAGTATGTTGACAAAACAAAATTGACAAAAATCACATACTTGTGCCGGCAGGCAGCTCTCCTAGCGCAGAATTTGGCAGTAACGTTTTCAGGTGGCAAGGCCTTAAGGCATGCAAGGGCGCTTATTTTAGCTTCGTCAGTTAAACATGTCTTATTCACCAAACGTTCAAAAAATCTCTTCGTATGATGTCTCTTGTGGCCCTGATGTTCGCCTGGCTTACTAGCAAATAAAATCATCAACATACGAGTTATAGTGCCTGCAATTACAAATATTTTTGATAAATAAACAAAGTTTTATTAATCAATTAGTTTTTAAGTAAGCGACGCGTATCTTTATTTTTAAGTTTTATTTCTGAAACATCCATCGTGATGTTTTTAATTTTATAAGGCGAAATATATTCTGACTTAAAATCTTAGATAAGTATGGAATCAAAATCGAAATTCCTTCCCTTCTACTTAATGCTTCAACTCCTTTAAAAATGTTTGCAAAACGGTAAAAATAGAAAAACTCGAAAGTTAAAAAGCCTAATGTTAAAATTGTAAAAATTACGTGGCGTGGAGCTGTGAAGACATAGAATGTTCTTACTTTTCGGGGGTTCAAAATCAAGATTTCTATAACAAAATGTTTTTTACAAATTTTTCGCAATTTTTTCTAAATAACCTCGCTACGTATATTTACCAAAAACGAACAGCTACGCGTATGTATAATATTGAAGACAGCCATTGCGTGTTTGGTGATTCAAACTCTCTAACCTCCTTCTTGTCCACCGACACGATTCTCCCATTATTTTCTCACTTATTATCGCTTCTTTGAAATAATAAATCATTTTTGGCTGAAGATTTAACGAATGCACAAGTCGAAGTATTAAAATAAAAATTAGATAAATCATAATAAACTGAATTAAATGAAATAAAATCAAATTAGCTTTATTCTTACTTCTCAGGAAATTTGAACGACGGAAACTGCTTTTGCACACAGGTCTGGATTTCGTTTCTGACTTCCTTGAGGGCCAGTTTAACGCTCTTTCTGTATTGTTCGGACGCAGCTGCTTGATCATCATACGCCTCTTTTGGCGATTTACACTTTGCGCTTAAATAAGTTTCAATTGGCTTATTTAATTTTAATTTTCAAGCGCCATATTTGTTTAACTCTAATTAAGGCAACGGGAAATTATGCAAAACTTATTTTAATGTAGGAAATATTGAGCATTTATTATTTCCAATCGCGATAATGAGTGAATAAGGAATTTGAGCGAGATACCGGAAGAAGCCGTTTTTTATGACTATACGGTAACCTGAAATAAAAAGCGGACATGTCTGGACGAAATAAGAAAAGCATTAATCTGATCTGATTGCGAATTATACCCCAGGCACGCACATGTTTAAAAAATCAGAAAAAGCCGCATTTTATTACTGTTGATCCGAAAAATTGGTTTTCCCAATTTTTGCATGCATCATTAACTTCCGAAAGAAATATTGCTGAAGGATACCCGTGCTATACAACAAGGTATTCTAGCCCCCCCTATAACTTTCAACCACGCATTAGCGTTAGAATTCTGTGGGTCTGTCCCAGAAATTTACAATGAAGTGCCTTTTTGAAACGATGGGCAAGCGTCAAAAAACTTTGTTTCTGGCTTTTTTGACGGCGCCGTGCTTTTTAGAACATGAAAACTCGATTATATTATACAAAATACAAGTATAAACGAAAAAGAGCATTTGGTGTAAAGCATTAAAAAATTGATACCTTTTGAAATTCCATAAAAGTGCAGTAACGAAACTTTACATACAACTAGCTTTACATACAGCTAGCTTATTTTTGTGCAGAAGTCAATAAAGGTTGTTTAAATTCATACCTTAAATTTGATTATTGTAGCTTTATTTCGTCTCTCAAAAAATGGTGGCGGGTAAATTGTCAAAAAGACCAAAATTATTATAATTATTATTATCATTATTATGAATATTATTATTATTATTATTATTATTATTACTAATATTATTATTATTATTATTATTATTATTATTATTATTATTATTATTATTATTATTATTATTATTATTATTATTATTATTATTATTATTATTATTATTTTTATTATTATTATTATTATTATCATCATGGGCCATGTTACTGCGCATCGGACAGCTTACTCTATGAGGCATTTGACGCGGGGTCCCACAACCTTCGGTTCTGCCAGTCTGGGCGACCTGCCGCTCTTTGCTTATCGGCTCTAAAGCATTGCCGATAAGCCTCAAAATCGCACGTTTCGGCCATGGCCAAGCAAATTACGATGCTAACCAAAATGACAAATCGCAACATTACTTTATTTGCTTGCTATCGTGATCATCAGATCAATAAAGATATAGCTTCAGGATGCAATAAAGTACTAAAGGTAAAAGCTTTTATTTGATTCTGTATTCTGTTTCATTATGCACTGATAAATACAATGATTAGTCTGAGTGGCCTGGACTGTGCCATCAAAGCACCACAGCTGGTCTGGAAGTCAGCTGGAGAGCCTTTTTAGCCAAAATATCCTCTGGAACGGGTTAAAATGCACAAATGGCATGAAAATCGCATATATAAATGCAGTTTAATAGTGGTCAATTTCATGTGTTAGAAATGTTTGAATTATCATATATTTCTAACTTTTTGCCTAATTTTTGGTAAACATTCTCCATATAAACTTTTTAGAATCTTAATGCCCCAATGTTGGTGTCTAGCCAGTTTAGGGGTCAGTGAGAGAATTTTTTTAGCTACACTGGCCTTAAAAACTGCTTTACGTGCTACAATAATATAAAAACAAGTTAATTCACAAGTAGAAGTCATTTTAATCACTTTTAGAGGATTAAGTTCATCTTGTCTTGGCCCTCATTTTGCTTTAATTACTTCAGAAAAATTCACATTTCTCTATTCTCTTGGGTGAAAGTCTAGACTAGACATGCACTTGGGGAGGAGAATTCAAAGGTCAAAAGTCCTCACAATCAAATGAAAATTTCTAAGTAAAATGCTATGAAATTAAGGCCACAAATAAAAATTGAAAATATTCTTCAAAAGCGTTTTTTGACTTGAAACTACATTGTAGTCTTAAGGCTGAGCGCCTTTGCATTTTTTGAGCTCATTTGGGCTCAAACAAGCTAATTTTTTAACCTTCTACAGACCAGGTCACTGCCATTATCGGCCATTCTGTACATTTGTTTTCTAGACCCCAATCTTATTCTTACGTCCAAAGTTTGTGTCTGATTTTGACAAAGAAATACGTAATTTTTTAAGAATTTGCTTATCTCGCTGTCTGATTGGACAGCGAATTGCGTGATGAGAAGACCAAATCATTTTATAGATTGCAGCTGCTGCACCAAGCACACTTGTTTATTGATGAACGATTGTTTCTTTTTTAACCAACAATAAGGAGCACAAGAAAACATTTACCTGAAATGCTTATTTGAAAATTAGATTATGAAAAATTCTAATAAATTAATAGTAAACTTGTGTGATAATAATTCGAGCCTGAAATTATTAATAAGAAATTAAATTGGAAATTAGATGAATCAAAAATTAAAAATTTAATTAGAATTTGATATTAACCAAACTTCGGAGCTAAAAGACCTGCCGACTTTGCGTGTACTAATGCTATCTATAAAATGACTAAAGAAGAAAGCTAAAAACACTTATATTCGTAAGTTAGCCCAATAATGAAATCGTAGGCAAAATCAGAGATTCAGAGATGTGAACAAACAACTTTTCCTCGTCTCTCATTGTGTGAGGTTTTGTGTTGACAAATAAAAAATGTTAGTATCTCATTTTAAAAAGTCTGTATCAGGATAAGAATTGCGTTTTAAATATAGTAAACTTGTTATTCAAGAAAGGACAATGGCATATACGTTTGATGGTGAATGACTTATCAAGCTTTCTCAACTGCATATAGAATAATGCAAAATAAAAGATTCACAGAACTATTCACTTGCTTGCACATTCGAATTTTGTCCAAGCATAGTTAATACTCCAAGAGAATATCGTGATAATGCATATGTGAAAGGGAACGGAAAATTATGGATGAAAAACTTGAGATAATCAAACCTAGCAATTTCAATGAACCTGTGGCTAACTTATTGTCAAAGACTCATCGGCTGATTGGACAAAGTAAAAAAGGAAACGAAAGTTCCATGTGAATAAGTTTTTATTGTGTAGATTTGATGCGTAATCCTTGTATCGTTCAAGAAAAGCAAAATGTAAAATTTAAGCAGTCATAAAAATATTGGTATGGCAAAAAACGCCATTTCTCAACGTTTCAACGACAGCACTATCTACTGGCATCAAAAAATCGCGAAAAGCCAAAAAATGAAAAAATTGAATTCCGGGGATATTTCGGTTTAGGGGAAAGTGCATTTGGCATTCTGAGGAAGGAGGGTGCATATCCCCTCAAACCTCCCCTCCCACGCTCACGTGTGGTAACTGCCCATAAATAAAGATCAGAATTCGATCGCACCTAATTAACTTACTGTAAATAAAATAATTTAATTTAACTCGGAAATTATACAGTGCAATTACTTAGCCTGAGTTGCAGATAGTAGGAAAATCTTCTCCAAGTAAAATGAATTTCAGGGAGCATTTGCTGTCGCCATTAAGAAGCATTATTCTTACCATTGTTGACACAGCATGGCCGATGAATCCGATCTCGGATGGGGACAAATACTGAGTTTTTAGCTGATATGGTCCTAAAATTGGGCATAACGATTACAATAGAGTGAAACGCCGTAAAGTATTTTGAGATTTCGTGATTTTTACTGCAAAAATGCGTTTTTAATTTTAAATTTAATCAACATTTATTTTGAATTTATTTTTCTACTTTCTAAATTTATTCTGTATTTTTTAAGTTACTTTTAATTTAAAACTTATTCTCAGAATTTGTCTTTAGTGCTTAATTGATACCCGCCGCACCGTGTCGGTTGCTGCATTTTTATTGACTAATTGACTACAAAGTAAAAACCGTATTTGTCGCACAGATTTAGCCATCGTAAGCGTCAATAAGCTCTGATTTAGCCATCGTAAGCGTCGATAAGCTCTAAAACAATTATGTTTTTTGAATTTTAAGCAGTCGCACTATATTCCCGAAGACTCCTCAGAATACAAAAAAGACGCCTAAATTCATATTTTAGAATACTAAAGACCCCCAGAATGCAAAAGACACCTAAAATCATATTTTTTAATTTTTAGGGTCCAGATCTAAACTAATTCGCAGTATTTGAAAGATGCGCAGATAGTTCTAAATAGAATCAAAAGACTTCCTACAATCCTAAAAGCCCTTAACGTTATTTATCTAAACTTTCTGAAATCTCACTAGAACTCGAATGATCCGCAAAATGCGGTAGACGCCCAGAATTATATTTTTAAACTCTTTGAGCCTTAAACAGTATCTAAAAGACCATTCAGAATCTCAAAAGCTCGTAAAACAACATAAAAACCTAATGAAAAGTCAACGCATTTTTGAGTTTACACAGCAATTTGTCATTTTTAATCACAAAAATTACCTTTTTTAACTTAAGTCTTTCTTCTGAACGCGGAAAACTCTTGCAATAAGTAGAGTTTTGCCACTGGAATTCAAGATAAAAATTTTTATATTCGCAGAAAGATAATCGCAATTTTAATCGATTAAATTTTAAGAAATCTCTTGGTTTGTAATATGTGCTATGAAAATTGAAAATATAATTTTGGGGCCTTGTGGAAACTGATTGTTCCTCGACTCCTCTTTTAGAGACTTAATTTTTCTCTCTTAAGATTTCTGCAAAAGTGTGTCGTTATACACTTTAAGTATCATTTTCTGAAAATTGATTCACAGTTTCGACAGTTTAAGTCTATTCTGCACCTAACGACTCTGGAAACTGCTAAGCTTTGTACATATTCGTATGTTTTGCCAATAATCGGCTAATGCTTGCACCTGTTTGACACAATTTTAATCCGGTCTCTAATTATGCATGCATATTAGTAGAATCAGAAACTTTTTTCTTTAATACCAACTGATTAATTTGGACTGGTGTCACTTCAATTTTATTTGCATCATAAGCACGTAAGCATGGCCCAGTTAAAAAAACTTGAAAGCACGATTGAAAATTATAGATTATAAAATAAATTTTTTTCCACGACAAAAAATAAATTATAAATAAAATAATAGAAGCAAAAAGTAAGATTCACAAAATTATCAATTGGCCCAATCACTTATCTACGTATTCGGCACTTAATGGGACAATAACGTTCTATCGCGCTTTGCACAGCAGTTAAATTGAGTAGTTTCGGTGGCGTATCTGGCTTTCTGCAGGCTTTCAGCGCCACCTCGAGTTTGTCTTTTTGCGCGTTGATTAGTCTAGTGGCGCAAAGGCATTTTTCGCCTTTCTCTGCACCAGCTCCAGCTGGCAGGATGCGGTCAAGCTAAGACGAATAATTTGGGAAAAGTTTATTTATAAAAAATTTTACTGTCTAATCTGTCCGAAAAGTCGTTTCGAAGTTTTAATCGTAATTTTTGAGTTATTTTTCTCTAAATTTTAAGTAATTTTAATTTTTCTATGTATTTATTTTTCTATTTTCCGTTTCTTTTCTATCTTTTAAAAGAAATCTGTGGCTTTTTGTTCATAACAAAAACAATAAAGACCCTAAAAATAGCACAGATAAGGTTTAAAGAAACCCCCAGAAATGAATTTTTTAAACATTTTTTCGTTTTATGGCAATTTTGAATTCTAGTAGATATAATTAGATGAGAAGCTTTAAAAACGGTATTTGTCGTGCATCTTTATATTTTTGGCGAATTTTCTACCGCTGAAAATTTTAGGACCCCAGATTCCGAAATAAGTCAATGTCTATTTGCGTTTGTAGCCCTCAAAGTCATAACCGATCTAATCAAGAGACAGCCCAATTAAGAAAATCTAGAATGTCTATTTGGTTACTTTTGACCTGATTTTAGCCCAAATATTGCTTATAATATTGTCTTTTGTTTTCCTGATAGGGCGCGGGGTAATAAAATTAGAGGGTGAAGACCACACAAGCTCGCGGGGGTCTAAATTGTCTTGCTTGATCTCCACCTTGAGCACGTGGCGGAACCCCTCCCTTCCCCCGCGAAATCAGTAAGCTTCCTAGAATTGAATTTTTGGTGCTATTTTTGTCTGTCTTGCCCATCGAACCTCATCCTTATAATCTGGATGCTGTTTATTTATGACAAAACCCGCGAATCCGGCAGACCCGTAGAATTCCTATTAAAAATTTGTCTGCTGATTCTGTATAATCTTAGCCCCTAATTTAGCGCTTTCACCGCAACTTCAATTGGACTGATAATAATGAAATGCTTGTTCAAGGCTTCAATCCTAAGAAGTATGCTCGAAAAAACGAAATTCACAAAAAATCGCATACTTGTGCCGACAAGCAGCTCTCTTGGCGCAAAATTTGACAGTAAGATTTCTGGGAGGCAAGGCTCTAAGACATGCAAGGGCGCTTGTTTTAGCTTCTTCCGTTGAACACGTCTTATTCACCAGGCGTTCAGAAAATTCCTTCTTATGATGTCGCTTGTGGCCGTGTTCTTCGGCTGGCTTACTGTCGGATGAAGTCATCAATATATTAGTAAAAATGGTACAAACAATAGCCATTTTTGCATTTTCATTGAATAAATTTTTATAATTCCATACTTATTGAATAAATGAGCGAATTTTTATTTTTTATTCAATAAAAAGGTTAACATCCGTCGTGATAACGTGCACGTCTCTCAAATAATTCTATCAATTAATAAAGCTAATTCAAATTAATAAATTGCTAAACATTCAATCATAGAAAGGGCCGCGTACCTAAAATATACTCTGGTTCCCATAGCATATGACAAACTTACAGCAATAAAGACACACACACATACACACACACCTGGATAGGGCGGCTCTTTTAAAAAATAGACTAGCAAATGGGGTGCGTCGCAGCCCCATTCGCTAGAGGAAATTTTTTCGCTAATGGATTGCTTCGCTCCCTATTTGCGAAAAAGACAGATATAACTGATATCCAAAATATGCCAAAAATTGTCTAGAAATTCATGCATTTGTATTATTTATTATTGTCTAATAATGTTAGCTTATTATTCTTATTTACCCTTTCAAATTTTGCTTTTCCTCTCACTCCATTCAACAATTTGCATTTTTCGGCACCTCTCAGCACACGTGGGCGTGGAAGGGGGTATGCAGCCATACCCATCAAAAGGCCGAAAAGTCCTCCCTACAAGAAACCAAAAATGCCTCCACCAGAATTCAATTTTTAAAATTTTATTTGTTTTTTTCGCAATTTTTTGTGGCAATGGATAGTGCTCGATGAAAAACGTTGAAAAATGATGTTTTTTTTCGCCACGCCACCATTTTTAAGACCATGAAAAATCCTGCACCCCCCTAGAATTTTAGTACTGCCCACCTATGCCTCTCAGTCCAATAATAAATGGCAGATTATTGTTAAGGAGCGATTCATAAATTATCAACTTCTTTATGGTTGTCTTCGCTCTACGAATTAAATTAGTTGTAAATAACCATACTCACTAAAATGTTACAAATCTGATCTCACTCAGATTTCTTTATTTTATTTTACGTACCTACTTATAAACTTTTTGCTTCGATCTCCTACTTGATGATCTTTTAAACTGAGCAGAAAACTGGATAAATAAAGCAATATGCTATAAATTATCTGAATTCAAATGTCAAATTTGTTATTATTATGTTTTTTATTATTTTTAGTTAGTTCTTCCAAATTTTACTCCCTTTGATCTCACTCACCCTGCATGATCCATAGAATTAGCAACTTCGATTTTTTAAGCTTCTTTGTCAACAGAAATTCAATCTTACATTAAATATCAAAATATCAGTGAATATCAGAAATTATTAATTTTTCAAAGCTTGCATTTGTAATACAATTTAAATTAATTATTCATTGTATGTTAACTACCACGCTCACCAAAATACGCAATTTCGGTTAATTTAATTTTTGTAGTCACTTTACTACGACTTATTTATTTTGCTTGCTTTTTAAAGTTTTTTGCTTTATTTTCCTACTCTTGCCACAATAAAGGGCATTGTAAAGTGCGCAGCAAGTTAAACTGAAGTCTGTCCGGATTGTAAACAATTGCAAAAGGTTTCACGTAAAATTAGCCTCTAGAAGCAAAAATGTTTCAAATCGCATTAGCATTTTTGAAAGCAGTGCACATGAAGCTTTTTGGATGTTTTACACTAAATGACGCGTGCATTGGTTTACAACATGTAAAACAGTATTCGTAGTTGATATTCTGGCTTGCTGCGATCTAATCACCTGCAATAAATGTAACTTCTTACAGCCTTCCCTAAGTATTTTGTTAACCCGCTTTCAAACGTTTTACTAGAGCAGCTCGCGAATTTTGAATAGTCAAACTGGAATTAGGAGTTCAATAAACCTTGAAGACCAAATTTGGGTAGTTACACTTAAACTGTGCTCCTGCATAGATGCAAAAACCAAAAATTGCACAATATGGATATAATATATTTGGGCGCCTGTATCTCAAAAACCAAACCATGAATTTTACTAGAAATTCTACAGTAAGATCTGTTAAGACGTGACCGGTTGAAGGCGTATTAAAAGTTGATCTAGAGCGCATAAAATATTTGACCTACGGCAATTATATGTGCATGTAGGAGTGTCAAAACTTTTTCGGATTAAGACATCAACTTCGAGTTTCAGAGGCTTGATCGGGTAATTTTGATAAAAATTCGGTACAGGGATCCGGAATACCCCTTAAGGTTAACTATGAGGTGTAGTCGATTATTCAATAAAAACTTTTTTGTACACACACACACACACACACACACACACACACACACACACACACACACACACACACACACACACACACATACATACATACATACACACACACACATACATACATACATACACACACACACACACACACACACACACACACACACAACATATACACACACACACAAACACACACATGTACAAAACACACACACACACACACACACACACACACACACAGAGAAACTCGAAATTAATATTATAGATAATAAAAAACATTAATGACACTCAATACGAAGTTATTGATCAGCGCGTAGAGTGTAAACCAGAAAATGGGATAATTTGCGGAGGAAAAACATTTTTAAATGTTGGTTGTGACTTGAAACTTACTTTTTAAACTCAATGGTTCCTGCACAAGACCGTAAAATAAACGTTTTTCACTGTTTGCCTGTGGTAAAGGTTACTTAGCTTAATTTTGCGTTGAATTCAGTTTGGTTGGTTTTAAAATATAGACATTGAATAATTCTGCGAGGACCTTTTTCTTTTTTTCCGAATTAGTCATATTTGAAAAGTAATAAGCGACCAAGTTTAAAGTACTTAGGCGGAAATATATTTTCTTCCAGTCCAGCTTCCCGCCTATAGTATGTTTCGCATAGCTTCGTGCATCAATTACTTAAAATTTTTAACGACAGTAAGACGAGGGTCACGATAATTATATATCATTTCAATGCTATAATCGCAATCTGTCAGCTTATTGTCGGATATAGTTTTAAAATTTATGACTGATTAGTTAGTGAAACAGATTATAGTAGGTGAAAACTTATAATTATGCTAATCATATAGCTATGTCGTTGAAACACGGAGCAAAATGCGGATTTGCTCATTTCTACTGCCAAAATACGTTGTGGTCGTGCTAGTTTTAATATTAGGCTTTTAAACTTATTTCTTAATAAAACAAATCGTTTTTGTTTGCTGGTGGGCAACATTTCTGGAGTTTTAGAAACTTTACTATTGAGACCTGGTGACAACACTAGTTTTTTGATCTTACTTATCGTACGAATCACGGTTCTTGTTTCGGGACATTTTTTACGGCAACAAGATGGGTCAAGGGTTGCACATTACCCTTTATTTAACTCCTTTACGTCCAATATTAAGTTATAGGAATTCAAAAATTACTCACTAAAAGCAGTTGTTGTTATCGAGAAAGTCAATTTTATATCAGATAATCTTCATGACCTAATCATTACGAATCTGACGTCATGATCCATTAAAAAAACTAACATTTTAAGCTAGAGTATGGAATACCACCACTCTCAGTATGCAGCCTTTCATGCTGGATCGATCAGCTTAGTTTCATACCTTGATAACAAAACCGGGCAAGTAGATTGGCAGGCTCATAGCCAGGATCTCTTGACCGGGGCGAGCACGGTAACGCCAGATTCGTCAAAATATTCGAATAAAAAGTACTTAATTTGAATTAAATTAAGCTAAAATTAAATTAAATCGTAACAAATTAACTCCATGCTTACTTTTTCAGGAAATTTAAACGACGGAAATTGCTTCTGAACACATGTCTGGATCTCGTTCCTGACCTCTTTGAGGGCTTTCTTAACGCATTTGCTGTGTTTTTCGGACGCAGCCACTTTAGCATTATACGCTTTTTTCGGCGATTGGCACTTCGCACTTAATTAACTTTCTATTGGACTGTTTAATTACATTTTAAAGCTCCATAGTTATTTATTAACGTAAAGGAGAATTAAACAAAGCATGGATAAAGTGAAACTTTTAGTATTAGTGTCATTCAGTCGCAATAATGAGTGAAAAACATGAGAGCAACATGGTGGACGAATCGGTTTTTCATTTTTAAATGACAAACGGTGACTTCGAATAAAAAATGAAAATGCTAGGACGATATAACGAAAACAGTTATTTCATCTGATTGCTAACTTTATCACTGTATGCACTTAAATGATAGCGAAATTCAGAGGTTTCTCAATGTTGACCCGAAAATCTGTTTTTTCTATTTCTGCTTGCCACGTTGAACATATGAAAGAAGTACTGCTGTAATGCAAGCAAGTGTATTAAACGATGTCGAATCATCCTGTCCCCGGAAACAATTTTTGTCATTACTGTACATCATACGGATTATCTAGGCCTGCCCAAAAAATTTCTAATGAAGTGCCTCTTGGGTGTAAGCGAAAGAAAGAATTGTTTTTTGAGTTTTTGACAATGCTCGATTCTTAGCAAAAAAAATTTGAGTAAATTAAGAAATGATCATTGGCGAAAGGCGCCTAAAGATTGCTCTTAACCAAGATCGTTAGAAACGTTAAAAAACTGTCCAAATTAAATTTTTTTTTGGAAAATTTGATGTCGCGGGCTCAACAGCATTTTGCGGTGGTAAGCAGCTATTTAAAGACGTCAGTCCCCTAAAAAAGCCTCACAAGTCACGTTTCATAGGAACACTTATGTGCTGCGCGTTAGCTGATGGGCCGAGATTATAGTAATATTTTTTTGCTTTATTGCTAGTCATGTTTCCGATTACACAAACTTCGGTGCATCATATGCATGTGCAAATGGCTTTAATGATTTTGTAATTATTATTATTTATTATTTTATTACTATTATTTATTATGATGATGATTATTATTATTACCATTATTATTATTACTATTATTATTATTAAAAATAATATTATTATTACTGTTATTATTATTATTATTATTATTATTATTATTATTATTATTATTATTAATATTATTATTATTATTATTATTATTATTATTATCATCATTATTATTATTAATATTATTGTTATTATTATTATGATTATTATTATTATTATTATTATTATTATTATTATTATTATTAATATTATTAATATTATTATTATTTTTATTATCACTATTATTATTAGCAGCATCATTATTATTATCATCATCATCATCATCATCATCATCATCACCATCGCTATTATTAAATTTGTTATTATTTATCATCACTTACAGTGATTAAAGCCTCATTATTGTGAAATCGCATAGCTTACTCTACAAGGCATTTGAGGCGCGGTCCAACGGGCTTCGGTTCTGCCGGTTTAGGCGACGTCTCGCTGCCCTTTTCATGATGGTGGGCTCTGAAGCACTGGCGATAAGCCTCGAAATCACACGTTTCGGCCATGACGCAACAAATCACTACGCTGATCAAAATGACGAATCGTAGCATGACTTCGTTCCTATCGGGATCAACTGATCAATAAGGATATAGCTTCAGAATGCAATAAAATTCTGAATGTGAAAGCTCGTGTTTGCTTTTTCCTTTGTTATGCACTGGTGATAAAATGAGCACGATTATAAATGGGAGTGAGATATCTGGTTGGTCTGCATCACAAATGCAAGGTGAGCATTTGATCAAAGCCAAATTGATTATCTTCTCTTTTCTTATTTTTCCTAGAAAATTTCCAGTTTTTCCCTTGTGGGGTTTTAGAAATATAACACGCTACATGAATGTCTTCTTCGGGTCCCCAGAATTTTCTGAATGTCATATGGTTAGAGCGTAATTAAAAATGTCGAAAACGATGTTTTTGTATCCAAATAATTTTTAAGGCCTTTTTCGACTTTAAAGTTTCCGAATGCTTTAAATCGACCATCAAGAATTTAGACATTACTAAATACGACTTCTATTGGAACTGTTCGATATTCATTCATTCATAATACAGATCTAAAGTGTGTTACATATTTTCATATTTACATATGTTCATATTGCGTGCCAACTTGGAGTCTAGTTTGGCAGACTCAAAATCGCTCGCTTAATACGAGTGTTGATTGTACGTATTTTTGAAATGGGCTTAACTCCTTTCAGAATGCTTGCTGCTTCTCCTCGCAAAATAGCTGCGATCTCCTCCCAGAATTGACGATTTTTATAGAAAAACTGTAAAAGTGTGCTTTTTTAAGCGGTTTTAGCGTATTTGTTGCTAAAAGTCTCAACTTTTAAGCGCTTTTTGCGCGATATACACATTTTTTGATAACTTTCTTCAGTTTTCTCGATTTTTTGCAATTTTTCATATTCCGCAGAATTACCTTGCTAATGTATGATGTTGATCGGATAGTCAACCATAGTTGCTGTATGTACGTGTCCTTATCTTTCCCGAATAAATTTCTTGTCTTTAAATAGGAGTCAAACAAAAGTGAGACATTTATAGAATTTTCTTTAAACTTTCTTCAAATGATGAGTATGTTGCTTCGAAAATAGCCCTTCAACGCCTTTTTTGTAAAAATCGGATAACCATTCCACAACATTATTTGCTTGCAACTCTTGTGCATGATAATTGTAAGATACCTAATTATCCTACATATATGGATTAGTAGACAGGTACATTAGGAAACCGAATTGGTAAAAATGAACGTGAGGCAGGGGTTCAACGTTAAGTCCTCCAGAAGATTCAAGAAAAAAATTTTCTGCATAAAATAAGAGAAAATCTAACACGAGAAATTTTAAAATTAAAAAGAAACACTTCAAATTGAAGATAAACTATCCTTAAGATAATTTTTATACTCGTTTGATGTGTTTGACAATTCTCTAATTCATTTCAGCCTAAAAAAGCTCTGCAGCCGACCCCCCTTGTGTACTAAAGATTGTAACAAAAACGGTCGCGCGGAGGGATGAGTCGAAAACTGAGATAATGAAAGTGTAGAAGAGGAAAAATCAAAAATTGTCTACGGGGAATAAAGCAGTTGAGGACAGATAAAAGTCAAACTTTTTCTTCCGAAATTCTTCACCGAAAATTCCGACCAATGTTTGCTTTTTGGCTTAAAGTTTTACTTTTCAAACACTTTATGCTACCGTAACAATTTTTTTGGATGGCTTCCTCGGTCAGTATTGCGTCCAGAATTCAGACACCCACGCTATCTGTGTGGTTTTGATCATAGCCGAGGAAAAGATGGATTTTGCAGCAGATGCTTTTGTAGTTATGGATATACTCGTGGATGCATAAAATGGCTGTTCTTGAGTCTGATAGAGACCTCGAAGGCCTCAATCAGCCTCAAAGACTGGAATAATTGCTAATTTTTAATATTAATCTATTTAAACTCATCATTTTGTCTTACTTTTCCCAGAAACTTTCTCATTTATCAGCTATTCATGTGTCTAAGTCTAGACCCCCCGCCTCCTCCTTCCCACCTGTATGTCTTGTGACCTCAGACCATCCTACGTGCAAGACTTGACCATGAAATACGTAAGAATTAATATATTTCTGAATTTTCTAATCTCCCATCAGACATTGAATTACGGAATTGAGAAGAACGAATTCATTCTTCAGGTTGCTGCACTATGCACCCTTGTTTAGTCGAGAAACTGTTGTTTTTTAACCAACCAGATAATAAACATAAAATCATTTACCTGAAACGTATATTTTTACTTTTAGAATAAGGATAGACTGATAAGTTCGATGATGTACGCTGTGGTGTGATAACGATTTGAGTCAGTTGTGCTAATGAAATTGACTTTAAAGTAAGTTTGGAACTAAAAGACCGATCACTTTGTGTGTACTGGCTTCCTGAATGAATAACAAAGAAAGTAGCGAACATTTATATTCGTATGTCAGTTCAAAAATGAATTGGTAGTCGTGCATAATCAGACTTTCAGTCATGCAAATAACTCACTTTTTCTCGTTTTCTCATTGTGTAGAGTTTTGTGCTAACAAATAAAAATGAAACTATATTATTCTAAAATCTGATAGTCAGCTACGATATGTGTTGTGTGATAAATGCCGAAAATTTAATATTCAAAGGTACAATGGAATAAACGTTTGATACTGAATGGTTTATTGAGCTTTCTCTCCTGCATACCGAATAAAGCAAATAAGGGATTCCCATAATTTTTCTCATATTTTGCACGTTATTCAAATTTTTCTCCAAGTTAAGCTAATATTCCGAGAGAAAGTCTCTATAATGCTTTCAAAAGTGAATGGAAATTTACGGTCGAGAAATGTGATACAATCCTAAGCAAGCAATTTTAAGGAGCCAGTGGTTGGCTTATTGTCAAAGAACTCATCGGCTGACTGGATAAAGTAAAAAGGTAAAGAAAATTCCACATGAATGACTTTTATTTGTGTGGATTTGATGCGCGATGCTTTTGTTCATGTTTGATACTTGCAAAGAAAAATGTAACAATTGGTACAAAAAAGATAGATGTACAAAAAGATAAAATGATACAACATTTAAATCGCGATCACAATTTGATTGCACCTAAGTCATATAGCATAACATTAGAAGACATTTAAAATCATTATTTGGGGTCTCTCGCCACCTCTGCATTGGTGTTTTAATATTTTTAAGGAAACTCCAATTTAAATTTATTCGATATAGACCAACTAAAGCATGTTAATGTGAATTGGAAAATCAAATCCTTACGTTGAAATTTACATATCACGAGATCAAACTTTTCAAATTTCTAATTTTGTCCATCAAAGTAGCGCAATTTTTTTCCCACTTAAGAATTTCCTGAGAGACTATGAGAAATTCAGGAAAAACAGAATCAGTTTTCTGTTCACTTACAGGCCAATTAAAAATTATCTATTGTTTTTGTTATACCTGAAATATATAGTAGAACTTTATCATTTCATTATGTAACAGTCTATCAGCTAATTTCCTTCATCGGGAAAAATCATGTTGATCGAGGAAATCAGACAATTGATTTATTAAAATTTTTTGTAACATAATAAGACTTTGATAAAAAAACTTTCCACACTACTGACATTTTTGCTGCTGACCAGCAAAATGATACAGCCAAGAAAGAGTGCTGATCTAAAGATATTGAAAGAATTAGTTTATTGCTTTATCAATACTATTAGATATGCTGTTGCATTGCAGTCAATTTTTTGAATTGCAGTACAAGTAACTAATTCCGGGGAAAAGGGCAGCGTATCTATCATTTTTTGTCGAAAACTACAAAAATGTCTAAAATGTTTCAAAATCAAAATTGTGCCATGTGTGTAGAGCTAGAAAAATATCATTTTTTTGGAACGATTGACTAAGCATTATAGATCCGCTACTTTCCCTGTTACCTGTAAGATTGCAGTGTTTATGACTATTTTGCAAAAATGCGCGTTTGGTAAACTTGTTATTTCACATCATTTTCTTGATTATCAGCCCAATTCGCCCTTAAAATAATTCCGGTTTTGTGATGGCTGACGCGGAAGGGATCATAAGCTTGAAGTAAAAAAAACGCGATGCACATATTTGTAATGTTAAATTATATTCAATACAGGATTTTAAACATTTAAAAACTGGTCTAATTTGATTGAAGTCAATTTATGAATACATCCTATTCCCTTTGATAATTTTAGCGTTGCGATTTCCAGTACTGTTTTTAAAATAGCACACGGCTAACCTTCAAAGCATCAAAGCTCTAACAATATGAAGATTATAATAATATTGGCAATTTGTGCGACTTTGATCATGCAGTCGGTCGTGAAAGTAATTCAGTCATGAACAATACAAACTTATTTGTTATCTACTAAATGATTCTTAAGCACAGATGCACAGCATGACAATTCTGTAGGTGATCATCCCGTCTGGGGGTCTGTCAGGCAGTTTTTAAGCAAATTTAACCAAGAAAAAATGCTAAAATAGCGCAAAAACTATATTACATCATTATTTCATGTCAATCTGAAGCACTTTCGCAGGAAAATTTTGACATTAATCCATATTTGGTCTTGGCTTTTTTATTATATGCTGAAATTTTTTATTTGATTAAACTGGGTCTATAATAAAAGCTGACGTGAGGGTTAGGTAATTGCAACCCCTAGAACTTAAAAAACCCCATAGATTACTGTAGGCCCCAAAATTCTATTTTTAGTAACATTTTTGGAATTTTCGGTGAATTCACCCCAATCAGACCCCCTTAATTTTCTTGCTACCCACGTGAAGTCTAGTATACCCTCTTGCCCGCTTATGTGCGGGTCTGTTCATAAATAAGCAAATAGATAATAAATACACTTTAAAGGTTTTAAATCAAATAAAATTGATACGATTATGATTGTGCGTTCATGCGGATTTATTATTTTGAAATAATTTCACGATTTCATCGGCGTCCGGACAAAATTTTCGTTGAATTTCAAAAAACTTTTTCTAGAACGTTGTTGCTCCTCCAGAAATTTTTTTTTAACTTTTCTCAGTTTATTTACTTGCTACCTAAGTTCTTGTATGTCACTGCTCTTTCCACAAATTCTATTTATATGATTAGAATGCAGCTTTTCTCCGATGATTTATTTAGCTATTGAGTTAATGGGATTCATCACGATTTCTCAAAAGTTCAATCATAAATTTTAGACAAAAATAGTTATTCGATCCTAGAGAAAGTAATCACAAAATCTAATTTAAAGTCCAAAAATATGGCAGAATTCGCACGAAGGCGATTTGCGAAAAAAATAAGTATTTTTGGTATTTCTTTAACGCACAATATATATCTAAGAAACTCGGTGTGGGAAAAAATTTTATGAGGAAAAGTTAAAGAAAAATGCCTTAAACGAGAAGACAACGTCGCAGGAAACTATGAAAGCCTATTTTATTATGCGTCGGCTACAGTAGTACATATGTAATCGAAAATTTTGAGCAGTCGAAATTTTTTTCACAAGATTTACGTAAAGTGATCAGCAAATTAAATCTTTGAACCAGAAATAAATTGTGGTCGCACGATAAATTTTATGACACTGAAAGTGTCTGGGCATGAACTAGTAGACATCTCGTTTTTTCCATTTTTATCATATATTCAAAAAAAACATTTTTGCGCTTAACGTCAAGGGTCGGATGCACCTCCGCTGCTTAGGTCAATTCCGACGCACAGTTCACTTCCGCCGCATAGTTAATTTCCGCCGCATAGCAGTACGGAACAGTCGCAATCGTTATTAATTATATAAAGCTGCATTTTAGAGCAGAGTAATGCAGTATTTGAAACATAAAAAAGTAAAAAAATAAAATGTCCGACTACAAAATGTAATAAAATTTTTTTAGTAAAAAAATAAAACGTTCGACTTAGATGACTGAAATCACTTATTAGGTAGCTATTTGATAGTCATAAAGCCATATTAAGCAGCGTTGGATAAGCAGATCAGTTCCGCTGCATAGTTCACTTCCACCGCAAAGTCAGTTCCGCCGCATATTACGGAATAATTGCTATATGCGTTACGATTCGCCAAAAGAGGGGGGACCCAACATAAAATGGTCTTAATTCTCGTAAAATTCGCTGGGATAGTCGGTAAAAACTGCATTTTCCAACATTTTTCAACACAAGATCACAAAATAGGTACTTTTTAATAATTTTCTTCTATATTGGCTGTAAAAGTGTTATCTTTAGTCACATTTAAGGTAATTTATGGTAAATAATTCTCACGATGCGAACCACCTACATTTTTAAGGTATTTTTACATAAAAATGCAATTTCTCCTCCGGCAAATTCGTACTAGCTTCAATACATTTAATATCACCAATATATATCCTCATACCACGTATCCTCATACTTTTCTGTTTTCTATATTCATGTGTGATTTTATCTGATCAAAGAATTTATAAAATCAGATGCATGGAAGCGCTCATTCGTCTTGAATTTTTCGACAAAGAAAAGCTCATTTAAAATTCAATTTTTAACAATGAATGCGTGGTAAAGTTTTGCCATACCTCATTTATTGATTGAAGTTTACAGGATGATCCGGAAAGGGACTGCTTAAAACTTTTATTACATTTTGTAGTCGGACATTTTATTTTTTACTAACAAATTTTTATTGCATTTTGTTTAATTAAACGGAAACCCGTATAAGTTATATGTTCCAAATGCTACATTACTCTGCTCTAAAATGCACTTTGTGTAATTGATAACGATTGCGACTCTTGCGTACTACTCTGCGGCGGAAATGAACTATGCGGCGGAAGCGCATCCGACCCGAAATAGAGTAGTAGTACAAGTCTCTTAATGTCTTCCTGCCTTGAATTTTTAATTTTTTGGCGCTTCGCGCCATATTTTCGCTCTTTTTTGCTTTAGTGAACAAAATACGTCCATTTTTTCGCACGAAATTGCTAAAAACTTTACAATTTTATGAAAAAATTATGCCTCGGAAATTAGATTGAATAAGAATAACCGGCAAAAAAATGCCATTTTGCGCGCGATGATCGGGTTTTACGATTTATTTTCGGCTTTTCGAAAGAAAGTCTGAAAAACTGCTTTATCGAAATCCCGAATACGCCATTGAGCGAGTGATTACGAAAACATTGCAGAGCGCGGTCAAGGATTTTAAATGTTCTTTGCATAATTATGTATTATGTGCTCAATATTCCATTCTACAAAAGTTCAGAAACGAAAAATAAGACACGCAGGATTTAGCTAAAACGGGAAAGGTCAAAAGTGTAGAATCAAATTACGGGTTTGAGCGAAAAACGATTGTGCGTATGTCTACAAGATTTGCTAATTATAGCCTGCTAATGTTGAGACGCAAAATGTGATAAAAAACCGAGTCCTGCGTCAGAATTGGAACAATAATTATAGACCAAACAGGAGGGAAACTGCTCGTGAAAGGCGCCAGAGGGAGGAATGGGAAAGACAGAATCGTTACTACAACCGTAATCGCAACAACAACTTATTCGGCAATCTTCTCGGCAGTGGACTCGTCAGCGGATTGTTCGGAAAATGATTTTCGTGATGCCGACCTGAACGCATACTTTTTTATAATTTTTTTCGACCAGCGCGTATGTAAATTTAGATCAGTTGAACCCTTAGTTTTGCTTTACTTTTTTATTGATCAAATGAGTTTTCTGTATCTATAAATATGTTTTATATAATTTGAGTTATATATGGCCACTTAATTGCATTAGATTCAAAGTTCACCCGCTTGATGATTTTTCTCTGCAAAACGGATCAGCACTTCGTTCATTGTTGATTCATAGTTGGCTATATTCCAGCCCCTTGCGGTTGCTACCTTTTGTTGGGAATAATAGCAGAAAGTCATCAATATGGAAAAAAATAATAAAAATTAAATAAAAATAAAAATAAATAAATAAATAAATGGTAAATAAATTAGGCATTCTGTTAGTATAAAAGAAACAAAAGACGCGAGAAATAGTATATACACATGTACATAAAAAGCACACAAAATTGGCTAGAGCACCGCTAACAGACAATCCTGAGACATGCAGAGCCGCTCAGCGCTTCAAGCACCTCTTCGTAAAATCATAGCATGCACTGACTGTATTTCTGTGTCAATAGGAATAAAAAGAAGTTGACACAGTTGGAGTGAGTTTTATTTAAATTCAGACATAAATTTATGTATTTACGTAATTTAGAAACAAGTGGGATCACTTTTCGCATCAACAGTGGCCTACAAAAGCATATAGCAAAAATACACTTTTTCTTCATGTTATTCACGGCTCAATAACCTTATTCATCAGCTTTGTTTTGATTTTTCTTTTATTTTTGGACAAACTTTTCAATGTCAATTTCATTGCAACACCAAGAAATTTGTTGGAAACACGTGCTTATCAACGACTAATCATCAATGCTTCATGTTTCGAATTGTTGGGTCATAGAGATTCCATTTTCCATTGACGTGCACTACTTTAGATTCAATACACTATTTAATTTTCATCTAGCAAAGTAAAGTAAATGATTTTCAATGATATTGAGTTACTTAAGGACGGAAACAAGCGGCTAATATTAAAAAAAGCTATTTATGTCAGAAAGTAGACATTTTACTCTTAACGTACAAAAAAATTTATTGGAGCTAAACATAAATACGATATTAATTAAATTTTCACCACAGAAAATACCAAGAAGATTGTCACATATATAGACAACCGAATGCAATTTTATTAGATCGCTAAAAGAATATAGCGTTACGTAAAGCAAGGGGCTTAAACTTCTGGGCGACAACATTGTACATCCGTATGTAGCGGTGCGGGTTCTTGAGGGAGGTATTATTGGATTTCATCACCCACCCCACCCCACCTGAGAAACTGCCGTCTTTATCAAACGCTTGCCGACCTACCACCAGAATTTTTTACGTTCCTATAAAAATCTTACTGTCAAATAATATGCCGTTTTACGCTCATCACATGTAGCAGGGGAAGATTGGAAAGATTCCCAAGCCTAAAGTCATTCTCCCGTCCTAACGACTGCACTTTTTAGCCTCTGTTCCACAATATTTAGCAATATTCAGCAGAAGCTTGAGCTTTCAGGTGATTTTGGTTATTTATTCCGGTCATTGTTGACAGAAAATACGAGATCATTTATGTACGCCTATACCCCTCAAAAATTACCGGCTGACCTATCTCAAAATTTCGGGCGATTGCGTGTATGGGACTGCCCATTATGGTCCAGATCTAAAATACATGTGGGGAGGGGAAAGAAAAATGCAGAATGAGGCGGAATAAAAGCAAACTATGTATGATGGTAGATAGGTTCCCTCGAAAGTTCTCGAAATTGACCGAAATTTGTGCAAAACGTAGTTTTAAATGCTGAGCATTGATATCAGGTTTTGAGAGTACTTTAACTCCATAAGTTTATTTTGACCGCCTTAGATCGACTGTCCCCTTTCCCTCCTCCATAGACTATGCTTGCATGCCAGCCAGACTCCCTAATTCATTCAGGTATATGTCTGGACAACTAATGCTACTTATAATTATGCGATAGATACCTTGGAACATTGATTAGGTGGCGATACAGGATTTATCCAGAAATTCTTATTTTTATGTAAAAGTAATTTTCTCTCAGTGAAACCATTTAAAATTTGAAAACCTTGTTCTCTATTAGGATGAATACCAGCAAGTCTAGCTTAATGTTTCATTTTCCCAGTTCTTATTATAACCAAGGAAGAGTTCGCGAATCGCATGTAACGGAATGGGGCTTTTGGCGCCGCCGTTTTGGCGCCAGCAACTTATAAATATTCTAATTAAATCAATTATGAAGCAATTTCGAAAAAAATATATATTCAGAAAGCAGGTATTATAAGCTGCAAAATAGCATATTGTTCTTTTCGATTCCATGACGAATTTAAAGTACGACTGAAAAACTGTTGAAAATCCAGTGTATTTTTAGATGCATTTATTTATCTCACTAAATTCAGGGAAATTCTAAAAGTAATTTATACCGTGACGTAGAGAATTGAATGGGCTTTCAGAATCTGTATTGTTCTCTAATCATAAATGAAATGTAAATAATTAATAATATTACAAAGAATGTGGCGCCGAAACGGCGGCGCTAAAAGCCCAATTCCGTTACATGCGATTCGCGACCTCTTCCTTGGTTTTAATAAGAACTGGGAAAATAAAACATTTAGCTAGAATTGCTGGTATTTATCGTTATAGAGAAAAAGGTTTTCAAATTTCAAATGGTTTCAACTGAAAGAAAATTACTTTTACATAAAAAAAGAATTTCTGGAGAAATTCTGTGGGGAAATTTCAGTATACCGAATCCTTTTTATGTTCACTGAAATGAGAATAGAAATTCCTGTTTTTCCGAATAGCTGGAATATATTTAATTATTTTTCTTTCACATGTCTCGTAACGCTTTTCCTCGAACGATAAAATAACGATATTTACTTATTGTTCTATAAATTTGAAAAATAAGAAAAACTTTATATTTAAACTTAACAAAGGCAGAGAAATTATTATATTAGAAATTATTATATAAAATAAAGCTCTAAATTATATACTTTTTCACCAACTAACATCACACTTACAGATCAAAAAGACTTAAAATAAGAAATTCAAACAGATTTAATAATTTTTCTAAAATGTGTTTATTGCAATGTAAATTTTATTAAACGTTCCATAGCATTGCAATCACACATGTATAATTTCTTAATTGCAGTATAGGCAAGCAATTTTGGGAAAGAGGTAGCGTACCTTTCATTTTATATCAAAAACCGCAGAAAATGTCAAGAAATGCATCAGAATGCTAATTTTGCCAGAAGTTGTCTGTATGGGTTAATTGTCAAGTTTTTTGAGGAGTTGGGGCTGACCCAGTATAATTGATGCGCAATTCATATTATAGGTAAGATGACAGTCTTTGCAACTATTTTGTACAAATACAGATTTAGTAACCAGTTGTTCCACATTATTTCTTTGATTAGACCTAATAATCTTTTAATAATTCCGATTTTTGTCATACCTGACGCGGAAGGGATCATGGGGTTGAAATAAAAAAAGGTGAAGCGTTTGCATTGTCAAATTAAATTGTATCTAGGATATTAAAGATTTAAAAACTGTTCTTACTTGAGTTAAGTAAATTTATTATATTATAGGTAGCGCATTAGCCCGTCCTTTAATATGCTTGGTACCCCTAACACCTGTGCACCGACCTACAGCTATAACGAAACACATCTGGGATGTGCAGTTTTTTGAAAGATTGATAATAAAAAAATTTGGCGATTTTTGTTTACACTCAATATTGAGTTGGTGATGTGCGTGTAGAGTTTTAACGTAAGGTTATAAAATATAGCGAATTCTGGTAGTTTTTCCGACTGCTTGTGAAGAACTCAATATTGAAACCACGAACAATGTAATGATTCTGAATTGTAGATAAAGAAATTTTGGTCAAATAACAATTTTTTCTTTTTTAAATTTTGCATTAGTTTTCGGATAGGAGTGTACATAGTATGAAAATATGGGGTGAAAAAAGCACATTTTGGTTGAGTTTCCGACATTTTTATGTCTGTCAACAAGTCTGGTTATGAGTCTTAAGAATTTTTTCTGACAGAAATGTGATACGGCTCAATGACTATTTGTGTTTTCCAGCAAACTTTTGTACACTCACTATGGAGTTAGTGCCAGAGATTTACACTTTACACTCTAGTGGTTGGTATGAAAAGAGATTTTGTCTAAGATTTCTCTGCCAACTTTTCCTCTTATAAGTCGGGATAAATTTAATACAATCGGAATAAATTACCTTATAAGGGCTACACGTCGCGACAAAATGCGTTCAAAAAACGCTATATTGACCTATTTATGGTGTGTAAATTTCGAAATCATTGGCGTAAAATTTGCGAAAAAACACGTTTTTTTCTATCTTGGTTGGTAAATATCTCAAATATTCTGCGGAATAGAAGTTTTCCTCATACAAACGTACTACGGTTGAAAGGATACAAACTGGCCCAAATCGAATTTATTTTCACTGATGGGGAGTAAGGTTCAGATATTCAAAGTTTTCAATGTGTTGAATGGTAGAAAATACGTTTTTATCCATTTTTGTTCCTTACTTTCTCCGATTAGAAGTCGAGATCGGTCGAATAGATCAAAAACTAAAGTACTTTTCAGCTGATACGCGTCACATTGAATTGCGTATGTTTACATCGATATTTAGCTTTTTTTGGGAGGTGTAAAGTCGAAAATTGTGTGTTTTAAACTTGTTTTGTCTTGCTTTCTTCCGGCTACTTCTCTGGTTATGAGTCTGGACATGATCTCAAGTTTAAAAATGTAGCAGGAATCAAACGTGATAAGCCAGTTGAGCTGGTGTATTTACACTCAACACTGATGTAAAGCGGGTTACATCTAATATTAATTTGTCTTCAGGCCGTTGTGTAAACTTAATTTCTTCATAAATGTTGATCGTAATATCAGAGTTATGCCAGAATCAAGAATCCGACTGAAATCTTTTACACACTCTGCGGTTGGGTAAAGTACACACTCCAAATTTACTTTACTTCCAGAGCCTTAAGGAAGCTTTATTTTTCAAAATAATCTACGTAACGTCCGAATTACGAGTCTGATTGTTACTTTCTCTAAACTCCAGTAGTTTTGTAAAGTTTGCACTATTCATCTATTGTCATTGTGTAGTTTACACTACAGATTTAATATATATTTCTAGAGCGGTGCAAAATGTGGTATTTTTCGGAATCTGTTTTATAAGGTCCGGATTAAGAATCTGGCTGTATTTAATTTCAGAGCTTTGGCAGAAGCTTAATTTTTTTCAAAAATGTTTTATATGTGAGGATTACGAATTTGAGCGTTAGTGTTTTTTACACCTTATATTTGTGTAAAGTTTATGCTGAGAAACCTTTGATCTGTTTAAATCAGTTGAGGTTGTCTTGTCTGAAAAAGATAATATTGATCATCAGACAATATTGTTTTCCGCTTTCTTGGACTGCTGTCATTATTAAGGCATATTATTGTATGTGTTTACTGACTGATTTACCCGAATCGTGCTAATTTAAAGTTGACTACCAGCGAAAAAATGCTCCGATGGAACAAAAAAGACGAATATACTTGGAATTGTTGATTATTTGGGATGTAAAAGGAGGGGACTAGGAGAAAGCTGCCTTTGTATACGACTTAAGTCGCACAATCTGTCAAAAATCAGACTTTACCTGAGCAACGTGAAAAATCGAATTTTATTCTGCTGCTTCACATAGGAATGAATAAACATAATCTAAAATGTTTACCTTTTTGTAAATGACTTGCTAGTTGCAATGCTGACTTGCTTCGTATCGTGATTGATTGAAAATCAACTGCAATTGTATTTAAAGGTGTTTTGTCAATGGATTAGTGCACACAATTGTTGCGGGCATGCAAGTGTACCTAAATGTAGTCTCTTTTACGTAAGCTTATGCGTTTCATACTGCTTTAAACCAACAATTTCTCTGATTATCTTGAATGCATTGATGTTTGCTATTTCATTCAATTGGCTTGCAAAGTCGCTTCTAGTTTATTCCATCTAATCTTCCATAGCTACTACATAGCTAACTTGCTGCTTTTTGAATTGTTTTTTTCATTTCAATAGTCCATTACAATATGCAGGCCGCAGAATATACTTCGATTTTTTGCATTGCTTAGAGATTGTATGATTTTTAGCAGATTTTGCGACTTAAGGCATATACATAGGTAGCTTTTTCCTAGTCCCCTCCTTTTACATCCTTAATTATCCGCAATTCCAAGTAAATTCGTCTTTTTTTATTCCATCGGAGCATTTTTCTTTGCTAGTATCCTACTTTTAATTAGCATGATTTGAGTAAATCAGTCAGGTAACACATACAATAACATGCCACAATAATGACAGCAGTCCAGGAACGCCGAAAACAACATTGTTTCAAATAGCGGCATTATTTTTTCAAACAGGACAGCCTAACCTTATTTAAACAGATAAAGGTTATCAGCATAAACTTTACGCAATTATTAGTTGTTAAGAATATTTACGCTCAGATTCGTAATCTTGACGTTTCAGGGAACATTTTGCAAGAGAATTAGGCACATTCAACGCCCTGGAACTGAATCTAATTTTCCTTATAAACTTTACATAACTAATATGTGTAAAAAAAACATACAGTGATATTCGTAATCCTGACCTTACGGAAACCATTTTAAAAAAAATTTACGTTTTGCATCGCTCTGGAAGTAAAATAAATTTTAAGTGTAAACTTGACATTTACAGTAAATCATTAGTGCAAACTTTACACAACTACTAGGTGTAAAGAAAAGTGACAGTCAGATTCATAATTCTGACGTTACGTATAACATTTTTAAAAAATGAAGCTTCTGCAAGGGTTTAGGCTAAAATTAAATTGCAGTGTAAACTTTATACAACTACAGAGCGCAGAGAACATTTTAGTCGGATCCATAATTCTGATATTACTCTGATATTACGATCAACATTTATGAAAAAATGTAGTCTCCACAATGGCCTGATGATAAATAAATATTAGATGTAAACCTTTTTTTATGCGAAATAGTTTGCATGTACAAAATTTCTGTTCCGCAAAATATTTGAGATATTTACCAATCAAAATAGTGAGAAAAACTTGTTTTTTTCGCGTATTTTACAACCCTGATTTTTAAGTTAACACCCCCTAAATAACTTAATATTGCGTTTTTAAACGCCGTTTGCTGCGACGTGTAGCCATTAGATTGAGCTATTGAGCTTTATTTTTATTTTATTTTATTTGCTCTACTTATAAACGTAAAAGTTGGCAGTGAAATCTGAGACAAAATCAGGGTTTTACACTATCCACTAGAGTGTGGAATTTAAACCCTAGATCCAAGTCCGTTTTGAGTGTACAAAGATGTGCTGGAAAGCCGCGGGTAGCCTTTGAGTCGTGGTACATTTCTGCCGGAACAGATTCTTGGGGACTCTTAATCAGAGTTGTTGGCAGACAAAATACAGGCCGAAATGTGTGTTTTAAACCTCAGATTCTTTACGCACTCTACGCTAAAACTTTAGAAATAAGTCTCTCTTTAAAAAATGAAAATATGCTTTGAGAAAATCAGACTAAACAGAATGCAATACTGATTAGAAAAGTCGTGTGACCAACCATAATTTCAAAAATCTATATCTTATAATCTTACAGTAAAACTTAACAAGCTCTTTACACACCCGGTATTTATTTATAAAAAAAAACAAAAAAATGAGCGGCGAATTCTTCTAATATCTCTCTTTTAAAAACTGCTTGATACAAAAGTGTCCCGGTGTTGCTTTAGGGGGTGCACAGATGTAAGGGGCACCCATGTATATTATAGGCACGCGCTAACGCGCTACTATGGTACTGCCACGTTCTGATTAAATTAGCATCTCAATTTCCAGTATTGTTTTAAAAAATTGGCCTTTGTCATATCATTCAAAGCTTTAAACCTCTAGTATTATGAGGATTATAATCTTATTGGCAATTTGTGCGATTTTAATCATCCAGTCGGTCGTGAAAGTAATTCAGTCACGAACAATATAGACTTATTCAATATCCGCTAAATGGCTTTTAAGCATATATGCACTGCTTGACAGGTCTGGAGGGGTCATCCGGTCTTGCAAGGTCTGCTTGCAGCTTTTTCATGACAAAAGCAGCTTAAAAACGAAGCTATAATAGCATCAAAACTATATTAGTCCATTAATTCTCGTCAATTTGAAGCACCTTTGCAAAAAAATTTAAACTATAACCCTAATTTTTTATTTTTTTCCGAAATTCTTCAATTTTTTCATTTTGGCTTCTTGACTATCTTTCCCACGCGCATTTATTATTGTTTTGAATGATTCCTTGATTTCACTGGCGTCCGGTCAAATTTTCTGCTCAATTTTTCCTCAACACTCTGCTCCAGACGGTTTTGCTCTAGAGGTTTTCACGTCTGCTCTCTGAGGTATTTTTCAACGTACACATCTTACCTAGGACATTTGCTTCCGAGATGGTATTGCCACAATTTTTATATTCCACTCTTCCTTCCACCCATTTCACTCATATGGTAAAAATACGTCTGTTCTCCGTGGATTCACTTAGTTTTGGTGTTATGTGTATTCATGATGACCAATACTTCGATCATAAATTTTAGACAAAAAATAGTGATTCGGTCCTAGAACAAGGAATTACGAAATCTAATCTAAAGCACAAAATAAACAGAATTTGCTCGAGCTGTGATTTATGAAAAAAAACTCAGTTTTTGTGAATAGTTTTTAATGGCGCAATTAATCTCCGAGAAAATTGCTTTGGCGAAAGTTTTTTGATGTGAAATAGCTGGAAGGAAAGATGCCTTAAATGAAGCAATCTTGCAGAAAATTATCGGAGATTTTATGAGGCATCTGCAACAGTAGTAAAGAAATATTCTATGATCTGAAATTTTGTATAGCCGAGTTTTTTTCACAAGATTTATGATAACGAATCAGCAAATCGGGTTTTTGCGCAAACTGCAGCAGCAACGACAATGTTTATGACACTGAAACAATTTCTGAAGCATGAACAAGTACACATTTCATTTTCTTCGATTTTTAGCATAAATTCAGAAAATATTTTTGCGCCTAAACGTCAAATGCTTAAATGATATAGAATAAGGCCCGGTCTCAATATATTTAGGCTTAAGCTAGGTTTGAACCTGACTTCAATGTTTAAACGTACGTGGCCAGGTTTAAACCTTGCTTCAGATGAGCTTAAGCCAGGCTTAGGCCAGGTTTAAGCTTGACTTAACTGTCCGTATACCATGTCCGAGATGGGGCCTTAGCGAATCACTTTATTACCAATTTTAATAATCTTCCTTATCTCTGTGTCTATAACTTTGTCTAGCCTCGTTTTGGCTCTGGTTACATAATTTTTAATGCTTTAGCTCTATGAGATCTTTTTGAGCAGTAAGAAATGAGCATTGTTTGGCTTATTTATAGTGATATCACCAAGAATTAAAATGAGTAAAATATGATTCTAATAAAAAAAATTTAGTAATGTATTCCTTTTTCAGCTTTTCAAATGCATCCCCTGGTTGAGTTTAATACAACAGAAGTCTATTCTTTCTTGCTTCCGCATTCTTATGCATTGTAATAGTTTATAGTTAAAAGTCTTCCAAAAATAATCTCCATAAAAAGTGAAACACATATCTAGATACAGCATAAAAATTGCATAAAATGAAAGTAATAATTGTCAGAACATGTAAAAAATGATGTAGCTTTATATAACTAGGAGTTTGTCCTATGATGGTACCCTTCGACTGCAAAAACATCATAATAAACCGAGGGTTTAGCCGCCAAGCTCAAGCCTGGCTCAAACTTGGCGACATATGTTTAAACATTGAAGTCAGCTTTAAGCCTGGCTTAGCCCTAAATATATTGAAATCGAGCATAGTACTTCAAGCCTATTGAATCCCTCTGCCTTAAGTTTGCAATTCTCGCTAAATTGACAGGACTTGAGCACTTTCGCACAAAATTGCCTAAAATTTTGAATTTTTAAAAGAAAAATCCTGCCGTGGAAATCATTTTGAATAAAACTAAACAATACAAAACGTGGAAAAAGGCCATTTTTCGCGCGATGAGTGGATTTCAGGATTTGTTTCTGACTGTTTAAAAGGAAGTTTGGATACCGTCTGCTTTATCAAAATCCCGAATTCCCGCCATTGAGTGGATGACTACGATAACATTGCAAAACACCTCTACGAATTTAGAATGTTCTTTCCATAATTTCGCTCGATATATTATTCTACAAGAGGTCAGAAACCAAAAAATTAGATACTGGTTTGAGCTGAAGCTGGAAAGGTCAGGACCATAAAATTACGAGTTTGAGCAAAAAGGATAGTTTATTGGACATAAACAGATTTTTCGTGTCTAAAATATTTGCTAATTATAGGCAGCTGATGTTGAGTCACGCGCTACAATTGGAACAATAATTATCGATACCGTAACAGGCTGATAAGTGAGCGTGAAAGATTCCGGCGACAGAGGTGGAGAATGCGAAACCGCAACCGTAATCGCAACCACTTCTTCGGTAATCTTCTTGGCCTCGGACTCGTCGGTGGATTGTTCGGAAAATGATTTTAGTCAGGCTTATCAAAGTGTATATTTTATCATTCTCCTTTTAGGTATTTTATTTCTTTTCAACGAACACGTATGTACATATGTAAATTTAGATCAGTAAGGCCCTTAGTTTCGTTTTTTATCGATTGATTGGATAATCAGTATACGAAAATTATTGTTATATGATTTTGAGAGATATTTCGCTATTTATTTGCTTCAGATAAGAGTTTCGCCAAAATTGCGAAGCACAAAGCCTGACTGATGATTTTTCATCGAAAAATCAGTTTAGCAAGTTGCCAATTGTTGGTTCCACAGTCTGCTATAATTCAGCTCGTTGTAGTTGCTATCTTTTAGTTCGAATTTAATAAATGTTTCTTATAATTCAAGCGTATAATGGCTTGAGAAACGCTAAGAGACAACACTGTGACATATGTAGCGACGCGTGTAATTGTGGAAGGAATTAGTGATTCCACCTACCTCCCCCCACAAGCGGATTAATTACCTCCATCTCTAAACGCTTACCGCAACCCCCCCCCCGACACACACACAGAATTTTTTACTTTCTTTGAAAAAACCCTAAAAATCAAAAATATTCTGTTTTGCGTTTTCACCTTCTTTTGAGTCCGATCAAGTTTTTTCGGCGCCTTAAAATGCTCATTTTTGGCCATACATATTTTATTCAATTTCCTCGAATTTTAAAAAAACCCTATTTTCGGGCGCATTTTTTGCGAATTTCTTCTTAGAATTTGGCAGCAGCCCATGCATGATCCACATCAGACGTGCGCGTGGCGGAGGGCGGGGGAGGAAAATGCAGAATAAGGTGAAATAAAGGTCTGAAATATACGAAAGTAGATTTTTTATCAAAATTGCTCGAAATTGACCCTAACTTTTGTAAAAACGTAGATTTAACACAATTTAAGCATTGATACCAGTTTTTGAGGGCATTTTAATTCCAAAAGTTTAATTTTTGATTGCCCTTAATCGACTGACTCCCCCCTTTAGATCGGGTATGCTACGCATGCCAGCCGACCAGACTCCCTGATCCCCTCAGGTATATGTGTGGACATGCTACGTATAATCGTATAATGATGCGATGAAACACAGATTGTGTGGCGGGGTGAAATTTTAGAAGGAAAGGATCGTATTACAAAACAATTAAAACCATTACCGGGCCGGGTCTATCGCAAACTCTGTATATTTTGACAAATTGAAGCATAATAATGAGCATTGGGAAAATAAATCCTTAAGCTAAATTGTGCATGGTATTTAATGCAATAGAGAACAAGGTTTTCAAATTTTCGATGGTTTCGCTAAACGGACGAAATTTCTGCATTAAATTAAGAATTTCTGAAGAAATCCTATACGGGAATTCCAGTATAAACCGAATTCTTTTTATGTTCACTTGAGTCCGAATGAAAATTCCCAGTTTTCCTCAATTTCTGAGATATAATTCAGTATTTTTGATTTATTTTATTATGTATGCCTACAAATGTTTTTCCTTAAACGATAAATTAATGTTGTTTACCTGTTTTTACTATGAATACGAAAAATAAGGGAAAGATTTGAAAACTTGTTGACAGCAGATTAGAAATTGTTATACAAAATGACATTCTAACTTAAATACTTTTTACTCACTAGCATTACTATTACAAATGAGAAAGACTTAAAGAAAAAGGAATAAAGACAGATTTAATAATATATTAAAAATTGGTTTACTTCTATTTTAATTTTGTTAAACACTTTTTGTATTGCAGTCACACATTGAATTTCTGAATTGCAGTATAGGCAAGCAATTTCAGGAAAACAAATAGCGTACATTTCATTTTAGGTCAAAAACTGCAAAAAAATGTCAAAAAATGCATCAAAATGCAAATTTTGCGAAAAGTCCATATAGGTATAAATTGTCAACTCTTTCGAGGGGGATGGCTGACCCAGCACAATAGATGCGCTATTCCCCTATTAGACGTAAGATGAAGTCTTTGCAACTATTTTGTACAAATACAGATTTAGTAAACTTGTTATTTCATATTATTCCCTTGATAATCAGACCTACTAATCCTTTAAATAATTCCGGTTTTTGTGGATAGCTGACGCGGAAGAGATCATGAGCTCGAAGTAAGAAAACGTAATGTATTTGAAATGTTAAATTATATTGAATCCTGGATTTTAAACATTTAAAAACCGGTCTAGAGTAAAGTCCATCTAGTAATACATACTATCCCCCGTTTCAAGTAGTTTATACCTTGCAATTTTTTAGTGTTCAACATACATCAGAAATTAGCATATTGCCTTAAGTATTAAAAGCTCTAATAGTATGAAGTTTATACTCGTATTGGCTGCTTGTACTATTTTAATCGTTCACTCATTCGTGAGAGTAATTATAACATTAACAATAAAGACTGATGTGGTATCTACTTAATGGCTCATGGGGATAGAAGGAAATATAAATTGGCGTTCGAGGGGGATTTAATGCTTTAAGCCCCTGCAAAATTGATAGGCCAATAGAATTGAGTTCTTATTTTAAATCTTTCTGGGATTCTTGCCAGTTTTAAACCACCCAGACCCGCTGGAATTCGATCGCTGCCTATGTATTGATGCACTGACAAGTCTGGAGGGGCCAACTGGTCTAGGAGGGTCGGCCAGATGACTTTCTTGAAAACACAGTGGCCTCAAAAAGTAAAAGGCATGAATGTTAAAATAGCGTAAAAACTACTCTAATCCAGTCTTTCTCGTCAATTTGAAACACTTTTTTAAGAGAAATTCTTGATTCTCATCGATTTTTGAACTCCATTTTTCTTTATTTTACTCAAAAATGCTTTTCATTTTTCATCCTGATGAGGATTTAGAATAATCTTCCCAAGTTCATGTCTAATCATGAGTGCGCAATTTTGTAGAGGATACTCATTTTGCAATCACATGCGTAATTGCGAGGGTTATGATTTCATTAGCGTACAGTTAATTTCTCTGCTATTACGATTGTTGAACACTCTTTTTGGCCCGTTTTTCTCTTTAAATTCTTTTCTAACGCATTCTCTCGGACATGTTTCAAAAGCATTTATTAATCATTGTAGCAGATAAATTATCCGATCCTAATGAAATCATCTAATTCTTCAATCCTAATAAATACACATGTGACAGCCGAGGGAGTATCCTCTACTAAATTGCAGATTTATGAGCAGACATGCACGTGGGTGATGCTGATAAGGGGTTTAAATCCACATCAGAGTGTAAAAAGAAAATTTCCTGCGAAAAAAGAAAAATAATGGCCAAAAATTGATGAGAATCGAACACTTTCTGCACAGACATTTGTTAACCGAAATTTTACCAATTCCCCTGCTTTTATATTTCACTATTCTTTTTACAATTTGATCCACATGATTAAAATCTTCTATACATAGTTTTTAATGCATTTATGATTGACAAGACACGCCATTTTCACACAAAGTGAAGAACTTGGCACATATATACTTTTAACTTTAGATTCATTGATAATTATAAAAAACTTGAACAATAAATAATCTTCCTTTATTTTGCTTTCATAAAAAGTAATGCAAATTATTCTAATGCATATAATGCACCTACAGTATAACTGCAGGCGAAAGCAAGTATACCCCTTCACCCTCTAATAATGCTATTCAGTGAAATGCCTATTTTTGAGATAACGCAAGAACTACCTAATAGATTTTAACAAAGTGAAGTGTACTGGGTGGATAATTTTAAAACAATACTATTTGGCATAAAAAGGTTGCGCTAGCTTATGTCTACAGTATGTCATGCTCTAAGAACTGTTAAAACTTTGCATCTTTACTACTGTATGTTGGTTTTTTTGCTTCATATCTTGAAAAAAGCAAGATACTTAGATATTTTTGTGCTCTAAATTTCGCCCCTTTTGTTTTTCGTGTTTCACAATAGTTCGTCCTGTAATTTCGATTTAATTTTTTTCAATATGGCTGCCCCCATAGGGTATGCATTTTACTAGTGCCCAAAAAATGTCTTTTGAATGATATCCATTTTGCCTGAATTAGTAAAGAATTCAAGTTTTTCAATTTGCCGCCAGGAAGAGTGTCATACTGTAACTTTTGAGGTTTTCGGCTATTATTTTGTGAGTTTTTAGGCATATTTCAAAATGTTTTTCGGTAAATAGCTAGAAAATTTAATACTATTCTAATCAGCTATGTCTCATGTTCTGAAGCTTCTAGTTTGTTAAGAAAAAGTCAAAAACCTTAAAATTATTCATTCTGCAGTGGAAACGGCGTGATGAATGTCAATCATGAAATCTGACTGCTAAGGCTTAGCCAAAAATGTTTATTCTGTTTTTAATAGGAATTTTCTAAATCTAATTTCAAGCGCAAGAAAAATGATAGAATTCGTATGAACTGATTCACGGAAAAGCTAATTTTGTGTGAATAGTTGATCGGCGGGCGATGAATATCTCTGATATATTAGGGGAAAACTTCCTGGGAACAAGCTTGAGAAAAAACATTGGATAAAAAATGTCAGAGAAATCTGACCGGGAGTACCTGATCTATTTATATGCATCTGCTACAGTGAGGAAATACTTCATAATTGAAAATTTTAATGGCGAAGATTTTTACAAAAATCGCGAAAACAGGTCCGCGTATCTTATTTTTGCTCCAGACATAAGCTTTTGCAGCAACAAACATTACAACTCTAGAAGAACTCTTATAGCATAAAATATAAGATTTTGCTAAGCCATATTGGCTGACGTGAAATCTATATTCTACTAACAAACAAATCAGACTTTACATATGCCCACCCTCCCTTATCCAAAATTTTATCACATTCTTTACAAGAAAGTCTCAAGGACGCGGCAGCAAATTCAACCAGACGCGAGGTCGTCGCAACAATCGCGGTTTTTTGGAAATACAACCTAACGAAGGCTAGAGGGACTTAAGACAAGTTGATCATGCTCAACTCTCACTCATCGACCGGGATCTGGTTTTTTCTTTTGCGCACTGTATATTACTTAGTCTCAGTATTTCGTTTTAGATCCCCTTTATGCGCTTATCTTATAACACGTTCGCAAGCGATAAATCAAATTCTTCTTATCACTTCTTCTTGCGCTTTTATTGAAGTTTACTCGCTTTCATGAACACTGAGTTATGTACCTAACTAACGCTGTTTGGGCGTGAGCAAGCTCCGCCTTTTACGCTTACAACGAGCTGTATTTAGCTAAAGAGAATGAACAATGCATATGTAAAGTCTAATTTGTTTGTGTAGTGGAACAACAATTTTGTTTATTTGCAATAATCTTAAAATATTTCGGCTCTTTACTTTTGATGCTTTAATTGAGTTTACTCCAAGTGAGCAGGGAACAGAGCAGTAATCCAAGTTTCTTGATGAAATTTGGGCAGTTTTTCTTATAAAACTGCTAAAGTCTAACTTGAAAATCATTTTGAATAAAAGTAAGCAATGCAATGACAAAATTTGCCATTTTACATGTGAATATTGAATTTTCGTTTCTTTTTTAACTCAAGATTTCAGTAATATTAAAAATGCTCAACGAAAATCAAAAACTCAAGATTTCGTTCTTAGTCAAGTTGACGTCACGCCTGCGATTTCGTTTCATGGAGCATGAAATGTCAGCAACGTAACATTAAAATACGGGTTAAACCCTCCTGTTACAAAGGGGTCACGTACCCTAGACTTACATCAAGGACTAGATCGAAAATCTAGTCATTGCAGAGATGACAAAAATGAATAAAAATATATATTTCTGGTAGCCAAGAGCATGAGAATTTCACAAAATGTCATCAACTTTGCACAAAACAGAAGACCAATTGAAAAATACGTATTTAAACATTCAAAAGTGTGTAAGAAATGCGATCTTCGACATGATTAACACATGTTATAAAATCATGAAATCAAGCTTTTCTTATAAAATATAGGTCAATACGATAGCTTTTGCTCAATAAAACATGTGTTGCCGTAAAAAAGAGGGTACTGAGAAGCTTGCCACATAAGAATTTATGGCCTCACAGTAAACTGCAAATAACAGGCAGCTAGATCATGGATCTAGAGCTCGGTATAAATAGGGTTAAGCTAAAACGCTCTTTTGTGGTTCATAAACGTGACTTTCGTGCTAAAAGTTCGCTAATTATAGGCTGGTGATGTTGAGACTCAGAACGAGTTGAAAATTCGGGTCGTGCGCCAGAATTGGAATAATAATTACGGATACAATAACCGGCGTGAAAGTGAGGATGAAAGACGCCGTCGGGAAAGGGAGAGACAATATCATCATAACAACCAAAATCGTTACAACAATAACAGGGGCGGCATGATGACGCCATTTCAGAATTTTGGTGGCGGACTGGGCAGTGGATTCCTTGGGAAATAGTTTTTGTGATGCTGATTAAAGCGAATAGTTTATCGTTTTTTTATTTTTTATTCGCGTAAATTTCGACTCGTTAGACCCTTAGTTTAACTATTTGATTAATCAATTAAAAGTTTTGTTTCAGCGGGTTACGGGTTTATCGACGCTAATTTTATCGACATTTGGCCATTTAATTGCATATTAGAATTTCGCCGAAAAAATGAGGAGCAGACCGCCTGCTTGGTGATGATTTTTCGTGAAAAAATTGTGTCGTAAAAAGCTTTCTGCTGCCGCCTAGAATTTTTCATTTTCATGGAAAACTTGAGGTTTAATCTATTCTTTTACTTGAAAGTGTTAATTTATCCGAGCTTTTAAACGCCGATTTTTGACCAGAGATTTTGGTTTAATTTGCTGAAATTTATTAGAAATTTTTTTTAAAAGTTTTTATCATCTGAGAAAGAGGGAGAGAGAGAGGTGCATTTCCAAATATGTCAAATTTGAATTTTTGGATGGCACGAATCATTCGATCTAAAGCCCTAATAAGGAATGTTATGAAAAAAATTTTACGCTTACTATTTGCAAGCATAGCAGTCAGGAAGCGGATCTCTACAAACTGAATCATTCGTAGTCCCCCGCGCTCTTAGTAAAAAATAACCTTTTAGCCGTTTCGACTGAATTTTTGTAACTTTTGGACGAAAATATAAGGTCATTCACGCCCCTTTCCCCTAAAATAGTAGGCTGCTCCAGTCTATTACACATAGGGCTGACCTAACAAATTTATATGCTCATAACTATAAATGTATAGCATGCGAATTCTAAGAGGAGTCGTGCCCAAAAATTTTTGAAAAAGTTACTTTTTGGGTTAAAAAACGATGAGTACATGTCAAAACACTGTTTTTTGACGTTTCAGACAATGATCGTTCTTTCTAGGACATAAAAACGTTTAAAAAATTTCGAAAATTTTTGAAAAAATTGAGTAAATTGAAACTGGTCAAAAAATGTATGTATGGCAGCGCCGAAAATTTGAGATTTTTGAACCAAAAATAGGCTTTAAACGCTTAAAAAGGTACACTTTTGACAACTTTTACCAACTTTTATAAAAAATCGTTAGTTCTCGGAGGGGGTCGCAGTGATCTTGCGAGGGATAAATTGCCATTCTGGGGGTCAACCCCCCAAGAACACGTCTGCTCATGACTGCAAAGCTGATGAGCGATCGGGAACGTTAAATCATCGACAATACGACCAAACTGTTTGAATTGACAATCTTGATTGTCTTAAACGGAACAATGATTCATCGAACGATCGCAGGTGATAGTGAGACGATATCGATCAAATGGTTTTTCAGCGTTGCAACAATTTTGCATTAAAAATCGTTAAGATCTGAAGAACTATACAAATTCGTATTGTGAGACTGCAACGCTTTAGCTAATTGGATTCCATTTATTTTACTTCAGCTAGCGCCTTAGGTGGAAATTTAAATTTTTTTATTTTTTATTTTACTTTTCATTTCTATATATATATATATATATATATATATATATATATATATATATATATATATATATATATATATATATATATATATATTTATATATATATATTCCTATTTATTGTTTACTTTTGAGCAATTAAACCGAAAAGTTCAAGGCGTTGCGTGTCGGATTCTTGTTTTTATTCAATTTTATTCTCATACTGCACAACTGTAGTAAATATGTCAAATTTTTCAGGCGCTTTACCCGAATTATGAATTTTATGAGTAGCTTTTCTGTGCATTGCACTTGAATTGAGTGACTAATCTGTATGGTATAACGAAGAATCATTTGCGCAGCCTCAATCATCGATCACTTTTGTAAGAGATTAGAATGTGTGCAGTAGAAAATTTCTGATTTTTTCAATTGTTCACCAATCTCGCTGTGTAGATAACTGACTCAGCAGAAAAATGAAACTTTTGACGGGTCTGATCCCCCAATTAACGTGGTCAGTTATGGGCCTGCTAGTAGCAGAAGTAATAGCAAAAACGTGTACTGGGAAGTTTAGGGTTTCTTTAACCTCACAGCTACAGGCACATATCTCCGGGGGGAATGGGGATTCGGACGCCCCTCCCAAAATCCAGAAAAATTGGAAAAATAGGACTTTTTGAACCTTATTTTGTGCTATTTGGGCCTTTTTAGGCTTAGTCCCTCCAAAAATTGGTGTTGCCCCCCAAATAGGACGGCCAGCTACGTGCCTGCGCAGCTAATGACTCCCATTAAGAAATTAAATGACACCCGAGTCCGGCCGGTCCTCAGACGTTTAGGCCTAAAATACTAATTCCAGGTCGGAATCAGAGTTCAAAGATCATTAAACAATTTAGAATACAAGTATTGGATCAGTAGTAACACGACTGGCCCTACTGGGGGTACAATGATGAAGGATGCTTGCTAAGTGCACATGCACTAGATACGAAATTATGACGTATTACGATCGCAACCTGACGTCATTATACCCCGGAGGCGAGCCGCGTTACCTACATTAATCGGCTATGCGCATCCTTCCCACCCCAAAATTAACATAATCCAGGCGGGCCTAGGGGTCTATGGATTCTGCCCCCGGATCAGGATTATCGGATAAATCGATTTTTAGGTCGCATTACGCTAAAATTATGTACATACACGTTTAACGACCACTAAGCTTTCTGATTTCGGGATCAGGCATTATAGGATAAATCGATTTTTACGGTCACTGTTGCGCTAAAATTATGTACGTACACAATTAATGACTACTAACCTTATCTGCGCAACCCCGGATTATTGGATAAAAATTACAATTTTTAGCGTCGACATCTAAGCGCTCAAGAATCGGTATGTACTCGCATGATGCTTACGACAAATGTATCATAAGGTCAAAAAGCACAAATAACACAAATTTAAATTACAATGAATAGAAATGCATTAAATAACGCCTGATTTGTAGAAGAAAATTAGAGTCCGCGAATTTAATTATTTAATCACTGTGTAGGATAACGCTAAATATGCGCGCATGTAATATCTAAATATATAAATTTTTAGTCTATTGATTTAAATATATATATTGGTTCATTGCTCTACGTACATAAAATAAGTAAATATCAGCGAATAATAACAATATTATTATGATTTGCCGAGTAATAAAAAAACTAATAACTATCCATCGCCTTGCTAAAATATACAAGTTTAAGATTCACTACCCACTACTCATTAAGCAACAGCTAATATGATATCATTTTTTAAAAGCCTCGCCGGATGTTGTAGGGATTTCAGAATCGCTAGAATCAAAACTTTGCGCGTCTTCAAGCAATTTGGGATCGTCGAACGTACCACTAGTCGCAATACTTTCGAAGATATTTTCGACTGGATCGCGTATCGTTAAGATATCGTCAGGACAGTCTAGTGGCCCGACTAAAATTTGCATTTTTCGAGAAAAAATCTTTAAAACTCGTAAAATTCAACGCGCATATTTGATTTTTGGTTTTAGGAAAAAATGTATCAAATTTACGTGCAAATACGTGTATATTTTCGAAGCATAATAGTTGTATTTAGTTTTTATAATATTTAGTATATATTATTTAAAAAATATAAATTAGCGTTATAAAACATTTATTTAATCAATAAATATATACCTTAAGCGTATCAAGTACCTTCAATGCAAAAAAATGCTTAAAAAATTTATGCTACCAAAACACAAAAAATTATAAAACAAGTGTTTTTCGAAGCTAAAAGTTTTCCTTACCTCCCAGTTTTTCGATGGCCTCCACGATTTCGCCTCGTTGGCGCTGCCACTCATAAAATTGTTCCGGCTTTAGCACAATTTCACGTCCTTTGTCCGAGTTTTTCAGGCATAAAATTTTTTTATCGAGTGTTCCTGTTTCAACCGAGGCTATTAGACCGTACGTGAGGTCAATAGGGTCAAGTCGAAAATTAAATAATAGGGCGTTCGAAATTAACGGCGAAGCATTCACCAAATTCTGGTACTGCCGACTCATTAGATTGACCCCTTGATTCGTTGGGTATAAGGTCAATCTCGTGCCGTACTTCTTGCATATTCTGAAGCTAATATTCGCGAAGTCGTTCCAAGTAGACACTAAGCAGTAAACGTTATCCCCAAGTGTAAAATCGTAGCGCTTATTCTGAGGCTCGTTCATTTTCGAATAGTACCAGAAAAAAGCGCCAAGCGGAGTAATAATGCAAAATGGAAGTTATAGCTGAATAACATGAAACTTTTTTCTGTTTACTCAAAAAACTTAAACAACGGAGCTAGGGTCATAGTTTTTAATGCACGCTACATAGAATAAGATAGATAAGAAGATCGAAAGAAACTGACGTAATTGCGAAAAAATTTTAAGTGGTACATGATTACTTTTTTAAGCTTGCCAAGATCAAAAAGAGAAAATGTAATTTTTGTCAAAAAAAGTTTAATAGGTCACGCAAAAGAACCTAAAAAAACGGAGCTAGGGTCATGGAATGCGCGCTACATGAAATAAGATAGATAATAAGATCGAAAGAAGCTGACATAATTGCGAAAAAAGTTAAAGTGTTCATTAGTTTCTTCAAAAGCATTGATGCTTCAGGCAGTTTTCAAATTTCATAAACAAGGTCATGTTGACTCAAAATCGTGAGGCAACCGTTGTAATTTTGGAAAACGAGCTAAACGTTGACACATTATTAGCTGTTTCATTGTCTCTTTATTTAGTAGATAAGAAATAATGTATCAATGCCTGCATGCGTCGCGTTCACTATAGCAGTACAAATAAGCGATGGTAGCTATATTTGCAGAAAAAATGATGAATTAAAAATTGCATGCATTTATACGAGCGATAAAATGCAGCTCTAAATCAATACGAGCTATATCTAGTCTAGTACTGCATTTTTCTCGAAGGATTATCAAGGCCCGTTAAGAAAACAGTATTTTCTTTGGTAAAATTCCCAATCGCCTTAAGCTAAGCGTTTTAACAACGAAATTTGAGGAAGACGAATTTTTACTAATAACTTTGTCATTGGAAGATGTAGTATGCTTCTTCAGCAGGGGGCCATCAATATAATAAAAATAAACAAAATACGAATTAAGGCAATTAATACAAAGAAATTGTGAACGTCATGCTGGGAAAGTAGTAAATAGGGCATAATTTTTATTCAAAATAGTGCCTGTTCACTAATTCATCAAGAGGCGCGTAAGCACACAAGGGCAGCGATCAAACTCTGGGGGTTCTGCTTAAGGCATAAGAAAATACAAAAAAATAACTGCCCGCACTGTGTACCGCCCAGCTACCCAGTGTGCGTAAGTGTGCAGTGCACTGTGCAACACAGTGCAGTTTAATAATCGCACATTGTGGCACATTAGTGCACAAAGTGGATGCAAAGTACCTATTCTCTGGAGCTGTACCGGGTCCTAGAAGCTATTATCACTTTTAGAATGTTATCTTTTTCATGTGAATAATCTTAGGTTCATTATCATGACATTGTCACTTTCTTCACCTAGTTTTTTTACTTTTCAGCTAAGTAATGGAACATTGCACAGTAAAGTGAGTGATACATACGATCGTGCAATCAGCCATACATTTCATAGACGCAGATATAACACCTTTTGATAATTTATCTTGTTAATCGAAAATCTTTAGCTTTCAATATCTTTTTAGCATATCATTGTAGTCTTGGACTGACGTTGTTTCTCGACTGTTTGGAATTTCACTCGTATCTTCATTATCATCTTGCCTTTCTTGTAATTCATCAGACAGGATATCGGCATTTTTACTGATAAGTTTCTTGAATAGATGCTTTCGAGAATTCCACGCCATCTTTATTGCTTCAGTACCCCCAAAGTTCAGCTTTGATTTAAAAAAGTCTGCCGTTGCAGACAGTTTTGTATCTAGATCACTTTCTTCCAACGCTTTTTGCAGGAAAACATGTTCATCATAATTTTCGTAAAGCTTTGACAAAAAAGCGTTGAAGAAGGGTGGGTTGCTCAGTTTTTCAGCAGTATCTGGAATAACTGCCATGTCTCGTACAGCATTCTCCATTATTGCCCGCCAGAATTCATTCTTCCAACCACTTTTGATATCAGGCTCATCATCACTATCCGAAATATTCTCTGATCTTTCTTCGTCCTCAGAACCCTCTTGGTCTTCCTCTTTCTCCTCTATTTCTCGTTTTTCCCGTTTGCCTTCTTCCTCACCTTCTTCTTCTGAAGTGACAGTTTTATCATCTTCTGTATCACTGTTTGCTATATCCATTAAGGGGTGTAATAGCTGATGATGCCTCTTTAATGTAAAATTATTTGACAATGTTTTGTTGCACAGTGTGCATAGAACAACCATGTCTAACTCGGCCAAAGACACCAAATGACTGCCATATTCAGATCCGATGTTTTTATAAATACATGTTGCACATGTGCTGCACAGTGCGCAGCACACGTGCACACATGTGAGGTAATCAGGGATCTAGCATTTGCTTGGGATTGGGATGGGACCTAGTGATGGCACAGGTTCCATTATATCTTTAAGCAGACATATATATCACTGATTACCTCACAGTGTGCACGTGTGCTGCGCACTGTGCAGCACATGTGCAACATGTATTTATAAAAACATCGGATCTGAATATGGCAGTCATTTGGTGTCTTTGGCCGAGTTAGACATGGTTGTTCTATGCACACTGTGCAACAAAACATTGTCAAATAATTTTACATTAAAGAGGCATCATCAGCTATTACACCCCTTAATGGATGCAACAAACAGTGATACAGAAGATGATAAAACTGTCACTTCAGAAGAAGGTGAAGAAGAAGGCAAGCGGAGAAACGAGAATAGGAGGAGACCAAGAGGAATTCTGAAAGGACGAAAGATCGAGAGTGCGACAAGGTGTTGGAAGAATAATTCTGGCGTATGAATTTGGCATTCCTGTAACAGTTCAGATACTGCTAGCCTTTTTTGTTAGCTCCCTACGAAAATTATGATGGTATATTTTCCTACGAAAAGCGATCTAGATACAAAACGTACGGCATTTTGTTTTGCTTTGAAACTTTGAGTTTTCTTTGTAAAATGACGTGAAATTCTCAGCTATCTATTCAACTCATGCGTATCTAATGCGATGAATTTTAAGCTAGATATTCTGTGCAGTGGTGAGCAGTCGTCGTCCAGACTGTGTTAATGTAAAAATCGATTGGCTTTAAGACTCGTTAACAGATGAGGTGCATATCTGGGTCTGCATGTTGCCGCGATCATCGTCCATAAACTCTGCACAGCAATGCCAGATTGACGTGACAATCATGACAGGTCGTGCATGTGTGACAAGAGACTCGGCAACTCTGGGACCGGTACACTCCGAAGAAACCAGGAGCGCCGACCCACTCTGCCTGTCATGCGACCCGCTCACTGACCCGTGCACTGCGCACGCATGAGCGCGTCCACGGCGGCCTTGGGAGCCCCAGGGCGCCAACCGCTCTTGGTCAGTGGGCGGGCACTCATTTTGTGGGGCCTGCTTTTCCCCGCGTGATCGTTCTGTTCTTTGACCGCACAATGCCTTATTCCATGTTTGTTTATTTTTCGTAGCTATTGATGTTTGAAGAACGCACCGTCTTCAGCCAGACAGAGTTGTGAGCCAGGGTGGGTCTCAGGCCCTGGACCCCGTTGGCTGCAACAGACGATGAGAAACACATACGTTTTCTTAACCGTATGATATCCGCTCGGGAAAAAACATTATGCCATTGTCCGCTCGTATAAATGCATGCAATTTTAATTCATAATTTTTTCTTTTACTAGCTCCTCATACCATCTTATTCTTATAATAGTACATTTATATTCCATTGATATTTCTTATCTACTAAATAAGAGGTGGCAATAATAATGTTCTTGACGTTTAATAAAACCACAACCGGTTACCTACGATTACAGTCTTTTATATTTTGTTTATAATTTGGCCTGGTACGAAGAAACTGTGGTTTTACTAATTACCGCAATTATACGCTTCTCGGTAGATCTTGTCCTCCTCTTATTTCACCTTTTCTAATAAGACCGTGGGCCTATAGGCACGACAAGTACCATTCTCTTTTGATCTTGACAGCACAAAGTGATCATGTACCACTTAAAATTTTTCTGGTAGCGTTGATAAATGGCTCCGTGGTTTAAAGATTTTTGGTAAACCTGTTAACTCCATTTACTACATTTTCCACTGACTTTTTTCTGTTACCCTTCAAAATGACTTCCTTTTACTGAGACGATTGCAGGTAGACATTTCACAAATATCAAATACAGCGCTACAATCGAAGTCCAACCTCATTCTTCTGGGTCATCCCATTCAATTACAACCAGCTGAGCATAGAACACATGCCGATGACTTCAGTTTCTTATGATCAACAACAGATGGGAAAACTCTGTTTCCATGTTTCTTAGTACAGCGGCCCCCAGTGGCATCCTGTTCAAATCTGTTAAACAGATTAAACAAACTCGTTTTATAACATGAGCCCCTATTTTTAAATAATACTATGCCATCCAACAAAGAAACTAAATACCTTCAAAGAAACTCTGCGACAATGCAACAGTGACCACATTTTTTCCCAAAGGCTCCAAAATCAAATATACGTTGGCTGAGTACAAAGATTTTCTCAGAAAATGCAAAGTACAGATAGAACCCTCTGTCACAGGCGAATATCTTTTGATACGTCAGTCGAAGATATCTTCAATGTGACACTAATGTTCGTTTCAATCTAACATAAAGTTTTGAACACAGCAGTTTCTGAGAATCCTGGCCTCAGCCCGTTTCCCAAAAATGATGTCACCAGCTTTAATGAAGCATATTTTAACGAGGCGATGAGATATTATTAGTTTTTATTACTCGGCAATCACTAATAATGTGATTCGCTGATGTTAAAACATTTTGGCAGAACTGGTCCAAATATATTTAAAATCAACAGGCTAAAACTGTGTGTGCATGCGCTTTATGAATACATCCCCACGTGATTAAATAATTAAATTCACCGGACTCAAACAACACAAATAAGTTTTATGCATTTCTAGTTTGTTACTTGTTTATAAACATCCGTTTTTGGCGTAGCACACAAAGATTTATCCCTTAATCCGAGGAATGGGC